>CM042754.1:524413-544934 GCA_022496165.2 Catalaphyllia jardinei | reverse complement strand
GGAACATTTTTAACAAAAAGCGCTGATGATCAGCATCTTACTGCATCGGCGTATGTCAGCCTATGCTTATGCGCTAGAGAAAACCGCGGCCTTAATAAGTTAATTAACTTCGAATTCTGGTTGACGTGGTTTATTTTCAATCATAGGAAATGCTTAAAGTTACAAGTTATCATTATTGAGTATTGCAGAAATTTATAACCCTTAATTAAAGCAGGCAGCTTGGCCGGCAGGCTAATCAATGGTCTTGAGATCTTGTTAGTCTGGGGTTCGGGGTTGGCCTATGTCAGTTGTGCTCGGCAACTTTAAAGCAACTTTTGGAAATTGGAACAAGTTTAGCCTTTCTGAGCAACTTTTGAGTAAAATATAGGTTTAAGAGCACATATCAAGTACAAAAAAGTCAACAACGTCATAAAAAAGACTTCAATGTACGCAAGGAACGTTTATCAACTTTTTGAAGTTTGAACATTTAATCTGTTACCTGACGTTTAGCAAGACTTCAAATGAACGATGTGTTTTGTACTGTTAGTGTCTTCGAATGTTGCCCATTTTTCCCAGTAACCCTTTAAGAGTCAGGTTTCAAGCATTTTTCTAGAACGATGTTAGCAATTACTGTGAAGAACGAAAAATAGAGCCTTACATTAACGTTTATATAAAATATCAAGTGATTTAGGTAGCTATTTTAGCTAGCTACTACTACTTTTAAGATATTTGGCAGTTTTTTATAACTTTTTGGCAGTTTAGTGAGCAACTTTCCAGTATTTCACAAGCAAAATCGGAACAAGCCTAGTTCCGGGGCCATTTGTTTGTAGATAACTTACTGGTCTTACTGGTCTAAGTTGTCTAACCATGCTGTTTGGTTTGTTTGACTGGCGGCATGTCTAAAAACTAGCTAAGTCACACACTTGAAAACTGTTTCTTTTTCTCTTACATGGGATAAAACTAAGATCTTGAGGCAGGCCTTAATCAACCTTTTTTTTAGATCACAGACTGTTTGGCACCCTCTGTGGTAACAAGTAAAGATATAAGGAAATTCTATTGATGCATTGCGTTCTTAGATCTCTTCAGAGATTTTCTATAGGAAAGACTGGAAACGAGAAAAAGCTAGCGTCTTCTACTTCACTTGCCAACAGGGGACTTTAATAGTTTCTGATGAAACGCTAGAAAAAAAAACCAGACAAACCTGGACAAAATTGTTAAGACAGTTTTATCAATGTCTTAATTAAAAAATGAATAAAACAAATCAATAAAATGTACACCCTGTGATAGTGTATAAAACTCTCCCTTCCCTCTAGACCCGCTCCCCCCCCCCCCCATTCAACGTTGCTTTGACCTACATGCCAGCCAACGGATATCAAAAACGATATCGAAAAATCGGGTAGGATAAATACCAATCATTTAACGACACTTAGGAATTTAGACAGTGCAACAAGAAAATGACAGCATTTTTTCTCTTTGTCTCAGCTGTTTTTTCGCCTATCCAATCAGTGAAGATCTTTTCGAAGCTGTCAAAATTTTCCCAGCTGTCGCAAAGAGTGTAGAGATACGAAAGACCAAGCTTTGCAACCCCGTGTTAAACAACCATGGTGGAACGTTCGAGTCTTCTCTTCGGAAAACTGGGTGTCTTTAGGGAGATCGTTGGGTTTGGAAGCATGAATGAAGCCCGAAAAATCAGTCATGTCGTTTGAAAAGAAATTAAACATAAAGATTTGCCAGTGGTCTAGATGCAACCAAAAGAGTAGTCACCGGGCTATTTGAAAAATTCTTATTGCTAGAATTTGTAGCCTAGGACATTCCCGGATGGGGGGGAGGTACTCCCTATAATGGCCTATACGGGGAGGCTCCGCCCGAAAGGGGTACCTTTTTCAGGCTTCAGGTATATAAAAGGGTAGGGATTTCACAAGTTGAGGTATATAAAAGAGTAGGGAAATCGGTCATTTACGTATTTGAAAGGGCCTCAGTTTAATTGTAATATTTCGAATATACGCCCCTTATGGCTGTATCAGTTTATTTATTAGGCACGACATGAAAATGAGAACAAGACTTCCTAAAGTAGGTATGTGAAAGGGGTACCATTTCTCAATAAAAGGTATATAAAAGGGGTACCTTTTCTACCAAAATGGTATATGAAAGGGTAAGGAGTTGAACCTCGGGGTGGAGCCTCCCCGTATTAAACTTTGTTAAGAAACACCCCCCCCCCCCTACTCACCCCCGGGAAGACATTGAACTTATAGGTCCAATTAATTAATGGCTGAGAAAAATCGGTCTGTTTTTGTTCGTTCGAGGCGCCACGCACCTCTCGTAAGGTCTAACAGGATTGGCCGAGAAAACAATAGAATAAACAACAGAAACAATGGCCCTAGTCCTGAAAACAATAGAGGTGGATGATTCCGGGAGCAAATAAAATTAGAGGTTCCGAAGAGGTGCGTGACTACTGGTTCGTTCGTTCATACAGTTCGCTTACCTCATATAGTAGAGTGGAGCCGTTAAACTTTGCTATAACAATTTTAGAAGTCAAAGGTCTGCCCGCTTTCCGCTGTTTTTCACATGTCACCTCGCAGGGTTTGACACCTCTTTAATTGGGACAGAGTTTTAAAACATTGCGTAAACATGTTGCTTACTTCCATTCTACACAGAGTGAAAAACAAAATATTCTAGGGTAGTCTAGATCCAAATATGTGATTGTGACGCAATAGAATCCTTGAGTATTCAAGGCGCCCACCTGATATATTCGTATCAAATATAATGGAACACGCTCCGTTCATAATGGTGCGTGGGTTTTAGTTACAGTATACCACGCATGTGTCATACTCCTAGAGTATGATGGCGAACCCTTTATTAAAAGAATTTCATCGAAGAATGTATCAGTTCAGATGCATGGCATTCACTTGAAAGCAAAATTTAGACTATGAATTCAAACTATGTGCGATATGCGCGTGTATACCGTTATCCTGGAATACGATATCTTGATTCCAAAGCTCTAGAATTCTAGAATATTTTTGGCGTGTACAACCATGATGACCTGAAAAATCCTTATCGAATATGAACATATTGCAGGAGCGCGGTGGCCTCATGGTTAGTGCGCTCATCTCCGGAGCGAGCGGTCCGGATTCGAGCCCTGGGCGGGGGCACTCTGTTGTGTTTTTAGGTAAGACACTGTACTCTCACGGTGTCTCTCTCCACCTAGGTGTTTAAATGAGTACCGGCGAATTTAATGCTGGTGGTAACCCTGCGATGACTTAGTTCGCACTGGCGACTAACTTTTAACAACATATTATTTTAGTTACTCATTGTTCTCATGGGCTATTTGGCAATGGTTGGTTGGTTGTTTGGGTCCATTGCCAATATTCAAAGATATCTTCCTTTCGCTGCAAAACTCGTAGAAAGGGTTTGCACACTTGCGAACGAATGCCGACTTTAAGAGGGCATATTTTGTCACAGAAATGAACGAGTAAAATCGGTGAACCTCTTTTACCAGCTTCAAAGCTGAGATCAATTATGATGCAAGAGGAGAAAATGGGAAACTCTTACAAGGTCTTCTAGCGAGTAGTTTTTGTTAGACGCGTAAAGCAGGCAGGTTGGTGGGAAAGAAAGAGAGGTTGATAATTTTCACATGCTAAAGAATTGGTTCATGCTTATCTTGCGTATATCGAGCTATGGCTGCACCGTGTCGGGAAGTTTGGAGAGCACGAGAGAAGCAAGAGAGTTTCTCGAGGTGATGCCTCTTAAGCCGCACTCTCCAAACTTCGCAATTGCATCCGTAACATGATATGCCCACAGGAAAAAGAATACAATGAACCAATTCTTTTATAACATAGCGAAGACAATTTGAGCGCTATAACATGTTTTATTTGTAATTGACAACAAACTTTTCACAATGCACGGTAAAGGAAACAAAGGTGATTAGGATCCTAACACGCCACAATATGTCGAGCAAAAGTTGAACAAAAACGCCTAATCGATCTGGTTTCTAAAACCGTCAATGAAAAAGTCGCTATTTCGAATAATTATAATAATGAAAATCATACATGCAAACATAGTTTTAGTGAGCATCTTAGCTTGGCAAAAGTCAAAGGCTCCAAATAGGCTTTGGATTGTTCAGAATAATCTTCACAATGCTGAAACTCAAACAAAAAGAACTTGCACTAAACTCGACGGAAATTTCGCAGCTAAATTGAAACTGCACAGGTTATGTTATACACGCATGGTTTTGCGTTTATAGAGATTTCGTATATGATGGCTCAATAGGAATTATGTGGCACCAGTGCGAACTCTATGTTCACTGGTATGCCAGACAAATATATCAATAGACTTTAAAATACCAACTGACGGGAGGGAGGTCAGTTGGATATTTGCACTGCTCGTTATTATTTCGTTTATCACTTGGATGGGTGACCCATCAAACACTGCGAGGTCGTTCCATCGGTTCATCTGTTCAATTGACAGGTTTTAAGTAATATTGACGTAAATGAGAAATGCGATATGGCGGTGGTTAAGGAGGAGGAGAAGAAGAACATGGAAGAAAGGGAAAACAAAGGACCTGAGGAGGAGAAAACATGAAAATATCACCGTGTTGTACTTGTGCCAAGACATTTTTCCACCAGAAAAATACGCTAAGATTGTTTCCAGGAACGCCCACTACATCATAGCCTTGAAGAATCAACGAGCAAAGGTTGCTGACACATACATCTCTGGTTCTGAGTGGTGAACGGCACTGATGTGATCTTTCAGTGCGCTTAGCTGGAGGCTGACGTACTTTTGTGTGGGTAATCAACCCCACCAATGCGGGGGTGATCAGTGCTGACGTGATTTTGTGCGGGTGGCTCACCCCCTCAATGATGGAGCGTTTGCTCACGCGCCGAAGTGTGATAGTGCGTGTTGCTGGCTTGAGAGACTGGATGTTGTTTTTTCTTTTCTTTTATTTTGGCTACTGGTCCTTAGGTCGACGAAGCGCCACGTGTGTAGTATTCCCTGCTTTGAATAGACCGTAATCTATGATGTTCGGTGAGTGCACCACAACCCCCGGATGCACGCGATGGGCTCGTGCAACGCCAAGCCTCAAGCCTAACTCTAACCCTAAAACCTACACCCTAACCCTCACTATAACCTTAAACTCTGAACCACCTGCACCACTAGGGACCACCCCTGCACCAACTTGGTTGGTGGTTGTGACGTCACGATTTCTCTAACTTTTATTGGCGACCATCGTGAATAAATTAAAAAGGTTGCGCCATCCGGATAATTTGAAACTTATACTACTAATCCTATTATTACTGCTAAGGAAACAGTTCTTGACACTCAAGTTATGCAAAGTTCTGGGCCGGGTTGTTCAAGGCCGGATTAAGCTAAACCAGGGTTAGCAAGAATTTTGATTTGAGTTTTGTAACTTCTTGGTGAGGTGTTCTTTTTATACTTCTGCTCCTGCAGTTTTGAGCTGTAGTAGTCTCAAACGACACCAAACGTTAGAGGCGAAAAACACTTTTAACAAGAAAAAAGAATGCTTCAGTTAGCATTTAATCCCGGGTTAACTAAACTGGCTTTCAACCAACCCGGCCCTGTACGAAACGTCTCTCAGATGGGCCATTAACTTTTTTTAGGCTCTGTTGTGTTTTTGTTCTGCACGTTTTGTTTTGTTCGCTTTCTACATGCTGAGCCAGACTATAGAATCTAGCCGTAACGGCTGCCCTTCTGAAATCAACTCTGTAAAATGTATACACAAACGGGTTTACGGCCGATTTAACAAACAAAAAAAGACAAACTTAACCTGTTTAACAATGAGCCTTCTCCCTTGCCCAAGAGGTCGATTGCCGTGCCTCCTTATTTCCAAGATAATTCTCAAGTTAACAATTGTTAGTATAGAAACTGGTAAAAGGTAAAGTCTGCTTACGAGTTAAGTGGTTCATTAGGCCGGAGCTTATCCCGGTTTCCTTAGCATGAAGCGACTGAGAGAAAGAAACTGGTAGAACCACCAAATTAAAGGAAAATAAGAAAAGAGTTGAAGACGCTATCCATAGTTAAGGCTTCAGTTTTCGGTAGTTTGATCCACCACGCTAAACGACTCAGGGTTACGAAAATCACGGGAATTGTCCCCACAGTGGTGAGGATTATTAAGACTCTTTTAAAGTTAATTTTGGCATTATACTTCAGAGGTTGCATCACCGCGATGTACCTGTCATATGAAATGGCGAGAAGAATGAGTTTTGTCGCCGGAAACACAAGATATCTTGTTGAACTAATCAACCAACAGTGTTTACTTATGAACTGGCTGCAGGAACTCGTGCAAAAGATAACGTGACCTGGCATTATTAACAAAGCCATGAAAAAATCGGAAAGCCCCAAGCTCACAAGGAACGTGTTCATAAAACAACGCCTGAAGTGTGTGGTTTTCAGGAAGAAAAAACATGCTAACCCATTGCCCAGTAGTATGAAAACGAATATCAATCCATTTAGCAGCAGAAACATGAGGTCCAGCGAGACGTTGCATTCTGAAATTGATCCTAATTCCTTAAAAGGAACTGGTGTCCTTGGATCCAAAGTGAAATTTGATTCTTCCATTGAAAACTGAGAAGAATGATTGGAATCGCTGCACGGGACTTGTCCTATCTGAAATTTCAATCTTTTTTTATTCCGGTCAACCCCTCTGACATAATTAAATAATATTAGGGACCTTCAGATTGGACTACGAGTACGAGATTGGGTACGAGTGCGATTTTCGAATTTCAAACCTGTGACGTTTCCAGAGTTCTCGCTCTACATGTTGGTTTTAGGTAGAGAAGGTAGCTCATGGGATGAGATGGGTCTGTGTTGTGATAATGCGGAGCCTACAAACTAGAATTAGAAAGTCGTTCTCGTACTCGTATAGCCTTCCACGCAGACGTTCTTAGGCTTGTCACGCGTTCCTCCCCACGGGAGGAACGCGTGTCAAGCCTAAGAACGGCTGCGTGGGAGGCTAGTACTCGTACTCAAATCTCCCCTATTGTATGTTTTGATTATCCCAGGAATTGTCATGACTTTGAAGGCGTAATTTGTGTTGACCAATAATCCAGTTGTTCAAAGCCAAGTTATAATAACTGCGCTGTTTCTGTAATATCAGATTTCTTGCCCGGATATATGAGGATCCCAATTCAAACCCTTCAACCCGCGAAACGGTACGACTATTGCAAAACATCAACAATATCAACAATCAAAGAAAAAAAACCGCGGGAAAAAAATTGGCCGCGCGAACTTTTCGGCCGGGTTGTTCCAAAGCCGGTTGACGCTAACCTAGGTTTAAACGTTAACCGAAGTAGTCATTTTTCTCGTATAAAAACGTTTTTGACTGTTTTGTGTAGTTTGAGATCATTCAAAGTCAAAACTAAAGGACAAACAGTATAAACAGAAAATTTCACCGAAAACTTACCCAACTCTAATCGAAATTCTCGCTAATCCTGGGTTAGCTTAATCGGGCTTTGAACAACCCGGCCCAGGAGTTGAGGATTCCACGTCACGCACGACGGAGTAAGCGAAAGGGGTACTAGTCGCAGTCTAAATTGCGCCTAAATTAGAAAGGATTTAAAACCCGACCAAGCCGACTTCAGATGCCTTAGAAAGTGTACGATAGTCATGTGGGTTGCAAAAGGAAATTCGTCTGCTTTTACGGAGTTCTATATGCCTTTTATATTTAGAAAGAGTTCGTAAAACGCTTTATTTAGTAAAACATCTGTAACTTTTATTGCATTTTCCAAAATTCACCAGGCAACATAGCAATTCTTAGTTGGTCATGTAACGCTCCTCACGGATGTGAGTGGAAAAGTTTTGCATGACAACACAGACATTCACGCGTTATTTGGCGGCTGCCATTTTCAAAAACTAAAAAACCAGCGAGTTCAAAGTAATATTTTATCAACAATTTCCTCCTTTTGTTTTCCTGTTAAAGATCCTCAATTTAAAATTATTAATTAAAAGGGGCGTTGCTGAAGTATCCACTACAAAGAGTAGTAGAAATATTTAACACAGTTATTGTGTTATGAGCAAATGCTTTGGATATCTCAGGTCGGTTTCAAAAAATTCTTCATTGACGTCTTTTTCAACGAAATCCCACTCGAGATAAGCATACATTCAGTTGAATTCCAAGCTAAAAATGCAGAGGGATGCCTTCGTATGGTTTGTACTAGTTAGAGATCCATCGTGTTGAAAAATTTAAAGCTATGCCTTCCAGCTGTATCCGCTATACAATCCTTTCATGACTGATATTTTGAAAACTCAAGTCAACAGAAAATTTCATGCAGAAGTCAAGGTACGATATTGACCTAAAATTTTGCCTTTAAAGGGATTTTCATTTGATATTTCTGACATGTCTGGAACTATTCTGTTCAGTTTATCTTGAATGATGACAGAATGTGTCAAGTGAGCTCTAAGTGCAAGTAGCATCTGAGAAAATACGACCTCCGCAAACGGTACATTTCTTATAGTTCTTTTCTGTCGAATTTGATATATTTTATTTAAATAAGGGATTTATTAGAGCTACTCCAGTCCTAGAACATATATTATTATCTGAACAACCACTATAATTATAGGCTGCCACACAACTAGGTATCGGATCCAGTCCAGCAGCTGTCCAAACAGGACGTGAGGCCGCTCCCACCTGAGGTCTGGTCAAGGAAAGCACTCATTAAACAATTAAATTTTCAACATTTGTTGCCTTGTCCAGAAACAAGTACATACACTGCTCATAATATTTCAAATGTAATTCTGTCTCAAAAAAACTGGCAAAGTCCATGGAACATGGTAGGTTTTTTGGATCAGTTGTAGTGCCAGACTTGTAGATTTATAATTTTTTTAACCATCCTATTGTGCTGAAACTAAAGGCCCAGTCAAATGTCGAACTTCACATGAGACAACCTCAAGTGAACAAATTAAGTTCACGATATGTTTGACTGAACTGAGATCATCGGACTGAATTTAGATCGACCAACACCATCTGAATCAGATTGATCAATCTAAATTCAAGTCAAGTTCGAAAATTTACCCAATGGTTAAGCTTTATTCATTTCATCAAGTCTCCCCGCGCCAGTAGGCGCATAAGGCCGACACATTCTCAAACCAACACTCTCTGTTCCGCCCCGCTGCCTTGGCTACATTCCAGCTTCTCTCTCTCTCTCTCTCTCAACAGTTCTTCTGGTCTTTGGTCTCCCTCTCGCTCTTCATCCTTCTGGAGTCCACCCCAATGCTGTAAAACAGTCGTTCTCCCCCTCTCTCCTGAGTACATGTCCTAACCAGTTCCACCTTCTTCGTTGTACCTCACAGCTTATCTCATTGATCCCTGCCATCTCCACCACCCTCTTGTTCGTCATTCTTTGCTGCCACGTGATCTTCATTATTCGTCTCAGGCATTGGCATTGGAAACTATTTAGTTTTCGTTCGTAAGCCTTTGTGATCTTCCACGTTTTACAGCCATATAGCAGGACCGGTAGGATTAAAGTCTTAAATAGGCGTATCTTGATTCTTCTTCCTGTTCCTCTCACTGCCAACACTTTCCCTAATCTCTGGAAAGCCCTCCGAGCCTTCTGCAGTCGGTTCATAATATCTTTACTGCCTCTGCCCTCCTTATTTTCCATAGCTCCTAGGTATGGGAACTCCTCGAAATCTTCCACCTCCCTGCATTCACCACGATGCTCTACCTGTTGCTAGCATGCTCAGTCCTCAGTGTCTTGCACTTTCTCGCATCGAGTTTAAGGCGGCCTACTCTGGCTGCTTCTTCTGTCAGCTCCCAGTCTTCTCGCGGAAGTCATTAAACTTGGATGAGAGCAGGGCAATGTCGTCCGCGAAATCCAGGTCCTCCAACACTGTTGTGAGTTTCCACCGTATCCCTCTTCTCTGGTCTGCTGTTACATTGCTCATGATCCAATCCAGGCCAAGTAATCCTGACATCACACAACCCTGCTTTACTCCAGACTTGATCTTGAACCAGTCTGAAGTCTCGCTTCTGTCAATAACTGTGCACTCAAAGTTCTCGTATAAGTCTGCTATCACTCTCACCATCTTACAAGATATCCCATAGCTTCTCATGATGTTCCATAAGCTTTCTCTGTGTACCGAATCGAAGGCTTTCTCGAAGTCCACGAAGTGTATGTACTGTACCTGCCCTCCACTCAATTGCCTGCTCTAAGATGATTCTTAAAATAAAGATCCGTTCCGTTTTACTTAAGCCCAGCCTGCTCCTTTGGAAGCTTCTTATCTATACCTATCTTGATCCGCTCTAGCATCATCCTGCAAAATATCTTGCTAATGACAGGTAGTAAAGTCACTCCTCTCCGGTTGTTACAGTCGCGCAAATCCCTTTTCTTGAATATCTTGACGATAAGCCCCTTCTTCCACACTTGCAGCCACTTCTCAGACTCCCAAAGCCTATTATAACAACTAGCCAACCTACTTGCGATGTCTTTCATTTCAGCTCTCAGTAAGTCTGGGCTCACTTAAAAAAACTACCGCTGCTTTCCCTCGCTTTGTCATCTTCAAAGCACTCTTGTATTCGGCATCCTCCCAGATTTATTTCCTCAATCTCTTCCAGTTCCTCTCCCCCATCCTCCACTGGATCCATTGGGACATCCTTGTTTAGTATTTCACTCAAGTGTTCCACCCATCTCTGCAGCCGTTCTGGCGCTTCTGTCTTGATCACCTCTTGCTTGTCTATTCGCCATCTTCCCAGATCTATTTCCTCCACCTCTTCCAGTTCCTCTCTCCCATCCTCCACTGGATTCATTGGGACATCCCTGTTCAGTATTTCACTTAAGTGTTCCACCCATCTCTACAGCCGTTCTTGCGCTTCTGTCTTGATCACCCCTTGCTTGTCTTTCACGCAAACTTCTTGCCTCCTCCGTTCCCCGGCTAGTGCCTTGGTTATGTTGTATAGCTCCTTGTTTCTACCATTCTCAGCGGCCTTTTCTGCTGCTGCAGCCATCTCCTCCATCCAATTCCGCTTATCTTCCTTCCCACTTTGTTTCACTTCGCTGTTTTTCGCATTGTATTCTTGCCTTCTTCTCTGTTTTAAACGTTCTGATCTTGCGCTTTCCATCTTAAGTTTTGCCTCTTTCCTCTCCTTAATTTTTCCCCTGTTTTGTCCCCTATCCATGGCTTGTTCTGCTTTTTGGACAACCCGATAACTTTCCTCGCAGCACCCCTATGCGTCTCCAAAATCATATCGTGTTCTTCCTCTGGATCTTCTATATTTACTCATTTGGATTGACTTAAATCGCAATTTAGTTTATCTCATATGATGTTTGGCGTTTGAATTGGACCTAATGGACGAATAAACTGTTTTTCAAAAAAAAACTAGTTTATCTTAGATCGTGGAAGGGTTTCAAAATTTTTCATGATTGTCTGAATCTTATCGAGACAACTTTTGTTTGTTTACGTACGATGTTGTAAATCGTCCAAAACAAGCCACTTTCCTTGCCATGTCAAGAATGGCAGGAGGAGATGGCCAAAAAGCACAAGAAATCTCCCCAAGACTTTGCTCACTGAATTTTCTTAAAATAAATCCTGAAAGAGAATGTAGTTGGCTTGTTAACAACAAATGAAGGAAGGGAAGAGCAAGCTGCAACTGACTGATCCTTCAGCTCATAGAGTGCGCCCACCTTCACCTAATCGTATTCCATCTCTAACTGACCCTCCCAAACAGTGAGCCTGAAGATTTATAGCGAGATGGTACTACAACTATGCATGATGTGACTTGTGCCATGCTAAATGGCAAGATGAAAGACGTGGTTGGGTAAAAGAACGAACTTGGTTTTGTAAAAAGAAATTGTAGAATTAAAGGATACGGGTTGCAGAACATCCTCTTGAGGTCCACCTTCTCTTTGCAGTATGGACAGGTTTGCTTTTTTCCCACTATACACCAACCACGAATGCAGAACTCGTGGAATCTGCATTGAGTTTTGTTAAGAAAAAAAAAGTAAAATGTAAAAATATAATATTTGTAAATTATGTACTTTGTTCACCCACGGAGTACCAAGAAGTTACAAGTTGTTCAGAAATGTCTGTGCATTCCAGCTTCGAATGGAATTGTGAAATGTTGGTTTTTAGGAGAAGGGAAAACCAGCAAATACCCAGTAAAAATCCTCTCAGAGCAGAGTAGAGAACCAACAACAGACTCGGCCCACATGATGCCGGGTCTGGGGATCAAACCCGGGACACATTGGTGGGAGACGAGTGCTCTCATCACTGCCCCAATTAATTCCCTTCCCCAACAAAAACATAAAGTTAAGTGCACAAGAAAGGACAAATTCAATTTGGAAGCCCCATACTAACTTAAGCACAATGGAGATAAATTAGGCCATATTGGTGTGGGGATACATGTCTCGTGTCCCAAACAGGAACTTGAGCAGATTTCAAATGCAAGCAAACAAACAAATCTAAACAAAGGATTCACCAAGGCTGCCGAAAGTAGACATTGAACTAGGACAATAGCTAAGAGTCCCATTTTGGTTATCACTGGCAAAATTGAAAGCCTTTCATTAAAAAAAAAATGTTACTTAATATACACATCTTAGCAAGCAATGCATGAACAAAAGGATACAAATGACCACAAGAAAGTTTATAGGTTTTCTCGGGTCCATTATCATCAGCATCATCATCATCACTTGACAACACAAGGTGCTGGCCACATACAGCACAAATATTAGTTTCCAGGCTCCTACTTGGAAGGCCTCCTTTGCTTGTATACTAAACAAAGTCAAAGACAAAAAAATTAATGATCTAATTAAACAGTACATGAAAGTAACTTACAGTCACAGAACTTTAACATCATTTTGTGTCTAATAAAAGTTTTTGCCACACAGATACACCCATCTAAAAATGAGGCAGCAGTAGCTAACTACAGAATACACATAAGGTGCTGAAATTTAATCGCCCCGCTTGGGTCAAAGTCATAACAGACACAACAAACTCTCAGATTTTTAAAATGGCCAATTCTTTATGAGACGTGCCAGCAGGGAAGTTGGTAGTTGCATTCATTTGCATTCATTTGATCAATACATTTAACAAATATCCAGTTCAAGCTGATGAATACAGCTGCCATGATAGGTGCCTCTCATAGAGTAGCTTGTATTGTGTCAAACACTGTTTGAGGGGGTTGGGGAAAAAATCATATTGTTTTGGAAGTTTACAATCATTGAATTACATTGCTGGATTTCTATTGAACTGTACGCTGTACATGTATGGAAGCAAATAGTGCTACTAAGTGTATATGTGACAACAAATAAATCACAAATTACAATTATAGCTTTCAGGTAAAAGAATGGCCTGACATTACTTACGCCTAGTTTTGATGCAATTTTATCTGCACATATTTCGGCAAAATCTCTGCCAAGTACACCAAAATAAAGTCCATAAAACAGCACTGTAACTCCAAACTCCATGGCAGTATCAGGTGAGATTCTAAACATCAGATTTACACCAAGCATGGTCAGACATACTACCATATAACCTAATATTCCCAAGCCATATGTCGCCTTGTGTATGAATAAAAACCACTTGTAAACTAGTCTGCAACAAAAACAAAGAAACATGTACATCATTAGCTTGAAAGGAAACTGAACAAAGAACATGCCACCATTGATTTACAATGATGGACATATTGGATAGACGCCACGCTTCTTTTTGGAATTCATGAGGTAATGCACCTTTGATTACTACATGTTAATTAAGGCACAATATACAGTGTAAGTAGTTAGTTATTATTATCAATAATCTGTGGGATTTCAGTAACAAAAATAATAAATAGAGTAAACAATAAAATTAATATTAAATAAATAAAACGTTAATTGACCACTCCTCCAATGAGGAATTTTCAGGGCCAATGGAATCAATTGCAAACAATAAAACAAAGATCAAATAAAAAATAGAAAGGTAAAAGTCAAATCTGGTGTGACGCAAGCCACTTGGCTATTTACAAGTAATGTTGAGGAGACCAATGCAAACACTACCAGCTATAGGTAGTGGACAGAAAAGAACTAAAACCTACAATTGCCAGATTTCAAGTCCAGCACCCTAACCACTCAGTCACACTGTCTTCAATTATTTGATATTTACTTTTATCTTGTTCCTCTGAACATTTCTGACAGGAGCTCGACTAAGGCCAACTGAGGATCATATTTCAAGCTACTCACAGAGGAAAGTGAGATGCTGAGGTCTGTGCTTTGGATAAAGTTGACTTCACCAGTAATATGGATCTTATGCTTGTTTCCACTGACACAAATGGCATAAAGCAACTAGAGCTGGTTGAATGCCAACATTTTTTAACCAGGTTGCCCACCAGTATGCATTTATCCTCCTGGGTGGAGAGAGGTCCTATGGGACTATCTCCTGAGAGGAAATGCTTCCAGGTGAGCATTCATTTCAGTGAACCTGAATTTATAAAACTCATCCTGGAGTACTTGATCCAGAATAAAGGGGGCAGGTTTCTAAAGAAACTGTGATCCTGCATCGGTGGGGAGTATTACAAGAGCGAATGCATTCGTTCTGACAAAGGGCTAACGCTCAAAACGTCACCTTCCAAATCTCTTTACGGTGGCCAATCCACATTATTAAACCAGTTGATAAAACCAAATTACTTGATCCAGAGTCTGGCGCACTAACCAGCATTATACACAGTCAAAAACAACTTTTAAATTAGCAACAAGGTCAAAGTATTACCATTACCTAGGAGTGCTTGGTGCAACTGGCTTCCTTGTAGATTTAAAAACAATGAAGCCCGTTAAGATAGAAAACATCACCCAGGCAGTCAGCATGCGCCAGAACTTGAGCTTGATATTGAAATAGAGTGGAATTAACCACATGCCGACCAGAGTCACAGCCTTGAAAAACAAATAGATTGAATTAGTAAGTACATGTAGTTAAAATAAACAACTGGTCTAAAATGATCTGAGGTTTTAACATGCTTCAAAGATTGATATTTAGTAATTACAAAGTTTTAAAATTGAAAACTGTAGCAACTAATTTTAATTGAGTTTCACTCTCAAACTTATAAAAAAGCAAGTTTCACCTAAAATATGTCTGGATTGTCATTGTGTTATAACCAATCACAGTGTTTGACAGGTTTTTTTCACCTGGAATGATTTATAGTAGTGCTTTTTCCATTTCACCAGAAGAACTTGTGCTACTATTAGAGTAGAAAACAAAATAAGGATCATCTCCATATGCATGGCTTCATGTCCTTTGTGTTTGGCATGCAGCTTCTCATGTTCTATCCTACAAAACATGCAAAGCAAAACGGTTAATATGCGGAAATGTAGCAGCTGTCCTAAGCTGCTATTGTTTTATCATTATAGCAGCTGTTATTGTTTTGTGGCTAGGGGCATTGTTTATGTTGTTTGTTCTCAAAGGGTTGCAAGCCATTCATGTGAGACCTTACGAGAGCTGCTACATGCCCCAGGTTATGCACAAAGTTCAAGTTGTACTGTATGTTTGCAGAAAATAACTGATGAAGAAGGTGTCATTCCAATCATCTAATATAAATCTTTAATAGTAATATTTTTGAGATTCATTGACAGCACTCCAAGGTCACTTTTTCAAAAAGTCGCCTTTTGGCAACCATTAACTGCAAAATGGTCGCCATCACCCGACTTTCACCTGAATTTTGGTTGCCAAAATCTTTTTCCACTCACCATGGCAACCAAAATGGTCGCGGCTTGGAGTGCTGATTGATGACAAAAAAAAATGGTTAAAAATCCCTGATGCACTAATTTGTAGTATTTTAAGTGATTTTCTATGCCACAGCTGCATTTAATAATATTGGATGTTAAGCTCAAGATTTCTGTAATGTGATAGTTGACAAGGGCACAGTCCAAGTCAACTACATATACCGGTATCATGCAATGCAGCATAGAAATCAAGCATGAATAATCTAAATGTACATGTACTTGGTTCAGTCATTGGAATGTGTGTGAGGAACCCAGTGTACCAGTAATATTTGATTTAGGAATAGTGCAAGTTAAATAATGTCGGGGGACTACTCGCTCACACATGGGCTATATGGGTATGTGCGGCCCCAAAAGGGTAGGGTTTTCAGCCCTATTGGTCATAATACCGTAGGCCATGGTTTTAGCACTCTAGCCTGGAAATATTGGCTGTGTTTCTTGGAAGAAGCTAGTTTTTCATCATTATCAAAAAGACTGCCATCAAAAAGACTGCCATCAAAAACCCTTCATAACTTATGTTTCGGGCAACTCTGCCAGCTGCAGCAGTCATAAATAGCATATTGAGTTTTTGGTCATAAATAGTGTAAGAGTTTGGGAAAATGGTACGCATACCCCCAACCAGCCTTTCTGGGAGAAACCCCCACCCGGAGGAGGGGTATAATGTTACACAGTAATCGTCAATTTTATTTCATGCATTTCTGTCAGCCACTACACATGGGCACAAGGTAAAAGATGACATGATATGACAAGAATAATGGCTGAATAATGAATTATAGGTCAGGCACCTGAGCCTGGACATGGCAAACAATACACCTAACTAAGCCATAGTTGTCCTGAACAAGGGGAATCTACTTGTCTATTTGTGTTCAATGGTTTCAGAACAAAAAAAGCAAGATATAGCAGCTTACAACTTTAGATAGTACTCTTACGTGTAGTCCATTATAGGGGTAGCCTATTTGGGAAGTTCACTGGGATAGGACTGGGGACTAAAATTGTGGCCACTGTGCCTCCCACCCAGGTATTGCTGATGACTGGTGCATTAACCTTAATGACATACCAGTTAGCCTGTTTCTGGTTAGTTCTCTAGAATTATAACAGAGCATTTTGGCAACACCATTTGAAAGGAAAATTTTTTTGACTGCCACAGCTGCAAGACATCTAAACACAGCAGAATTTGTTTTCATACAATTTTTCATACAATTAACTAATTGCTCTAAATTTTCGTTAGAGGCACCAACAGTAGCTTCCATATGCTAGCAAAGATACACTTAAATTAAAGTATAAATTTTTGCAGATTGTAGACTAATCACATTGTAAAGTATACCTCCACAACTCTTCTTTACTGAGTGGTCTTGTGTCTGCTACGGACATGTTTTTGTCAACCTGAAAGTACAAAGCAATCCGTATTTTGAACTCTTCAACCCCAGCTTTGACTTCCAATTCTATTGTTTCCGTCACAAAATACAATACGGTCCTGAAACGCCCGAGCCATCCTTCACATCACCGTTAAATAACCTTACACGGCACAGTATGAAAGTACAACAAGGTTTTTTTGAATTGATAAAGAATTTCACTGAATGGATCAAACAGTACAGGTATGATACTAGCTCGTGAAAAGTTTACAGTCAATTAAGTGCATAGATAAGATTACCAAATATGCTTGACAAATGACGTGAAATGCAGCAATTTTTGACAACCTTTATCAAAACCTACCGCCATTTCTTTGAGAATCAGGCTATCATCATCCGCCATCTTGAATTTGAACGTGGCTTTTGACAGTGGAAACCTGGGTCGAGGACAGCTAGAAATCCCCCCAAAATGTTACAAAACTCCAGTCGGGAGAAATGTTCACACTACAAGAAGTTAGTCTACAGTTTAAAAGTGTATTTGGTACAAGCTAAAAGAAAAACACAAATTGCAAAAACTTTTTTTTTCACGTATAAAAATAAAATTCAAGGCTTGGTTCCTCAATCGATAAGTTCAGTTAGGTCCCAGAGCACTGTGGGTAGCCGATCAGTAGTCGCATATGCAGTCGCCATTTTCGTTCGTTCCACGAGGCCGGCGGGCACTTCTAACCTTTCGGTGGTAGAGGCCTGTCCTTGAGTAGTTCACCAGCATGCCGACTACTCTACCACCCAAGGAAAATGCTTTGTTCAAAAGAATACTGGTATGGCCTTGTCGAGGTTGCAAGTAAAGGCGCACCACGCGGATACGAGTGCTGAGCACGCCTTGTCGATTTCAGGGTGCGTTTTCACTTCCTCTCTGATCTTCTTTTACAGAAATGCTATGAACACAAGCAATACAAGAATGGGCTGAAGTTTGCCAAGCAGATCCTTTCAAATCCAAAGTTTTCGGAGCATGGAGGTTAGGACAATTGTTTACGTTTGGTGGACTCGATGATTTGTTCACCTGTACTATATATATCCACACCATAAGTGCGGATTAAACTAGCAACTTGCCGATTTTTCTATCATCAGATGTTAGTTTCGCGTGAAAGCATTTAAGGTGTCAGTGTTAAGCTTTTCCCCTTTCCTGGCGATATAGAAACTTTGGCTATGAAAGGACTCACTCTCAACTGTCTTGGAAGGAAGGAAGAAGCTTACGAATTTGTTCGCCGAGGACTTCGGAATGATCTCAAAAGTCATGTCTGTATCCTTGATATGTTAGGATAGAAATGCTAATTTTTACACGTTACATGTACTGTACATATCATGGACAACAACAACAAAAAGTACGTGGTAAATGTGGAATTAACGTGATTGCTTATTTGCTTCCGTTATTTGTTGTTTAACTGATCGTAATGTGTGACTCGAGTTGTGAGCCAATTATCATGTGCGAAAATGCTCAGTAGAATGTGTCAAATCTAGCATTCATTTCAACTCATCTATACTGCTCGAGGCTGTCAGAAATTACTTTTACTTTGTTCGATCATTTTCTCATAAAATAGTATTTTTCAGGGGCTGGGGGAGGGGTGTGTTATAAATGTTCTCAGATCTTGGCAGAGTCAGATTTTTACAGGTAACATGATAAGTAACTGTGTTTCATAACCCTAAAATTGGAGAAGTACCAAGTATGATACAAAGTTTAAAATTGTATTTAATGTTAAAAAACGTCATTACTTTAGTAGCTTTCACAGAGCAGCTTTTATTTTTCCAGGTGATATTCACATACTAAAAAACTGATGGGAAAACGAACTACATGTAGTATGTAGCAAGCTCGTAGGGGGTGTAGATCTGTGAAGTCAGTTTCTGTTTGCGTTGTATTTCCTTGACCACCAGCCAGGTTGGCATGTCTATGGATTGCTACAGAGATCAGATAAAAAATACGATGAGGCTATTAAGTGTTATAGGAACGCTTTAAAATGGGATAAGGTAAGATGGTAATTTTTGTTTTTTATTAATTTACAAATATTCATACTGATGGAAAGTGATGTTTTATGCTCAGCCTGGTTTAGAAAGACACAAGACATTCATTTCTTTCTCTGCAGGAAAATATCCAGATCTTGAGAGATTTGTCACTGTTACAAATTCAGATGCGTGACCTTGAGGGCTACAGGGTATGAGCATAAATATTAATTTTGACATTTCCTTTTCCATATTTAGGAACTAATATTTTGTTATGATCTGTAGCAAGCACTTACCTAAAGGCTAATATCGTTTGTATGAAGAAAAAATATACAAAATTATGTTGTCAGATTCCTCCAACATAATATACATGTACTTGTACAAGTTATCCATATGCAAAATGGACACTTGGTGTAGGACATAATTTATAACCCTTACATTTATATCTAAAATTCTATATCAGTGTTGATTCTCCCTTTCAAATGAAACCATTTTTTCTTACTCCAGGAAACCAGATACCAGTTGCTGAAATTAAGACCTGGTCAAAGAGCGTCATGGATTGGTTATGCTATCTCTTATCATCTCCTCAAAGATCATGAAATGGCATTCAAAATTCTAGAAGAGTTTCGGAAAACTCAGAATGTAAGGAGTCTCTCTGGGTGTTATGTTAGTTTAACTGTACACTACCTTTGTGCATTTAGCATGATAGATTATTCTGCTAAATAGAATCCCATGCTGGAGGATGGAAACTCTCTTAGTCACTTCATGGTACATTCAGGGATGCATTTTCAACTTTTTACAACGTGTTAACATGTTATTAACCATGTTATTGAGGCAACTGGGAGGTAGAAAGCAAACATTGACATGTCATGCCCCATTTTGCTCAGGGATACATTTTTAAGGTGGCTCCCTACGATATCAACAGTACATGTATCTACACCTAAAGAAAGACAAGAAACTAAAAAGTGTTTTAACAAATAGTTAATTAAAATTAACTATTTCATTGAACTTTGGGTTTAAGCTCCTGGCATTCAAACGATTAGCAACATGTCAGAGATTTATTTTCCATTCATATGAGTGTATCGCAGACTGTTGCCATGGCAACAACAAATCTGTTTTCCACCAGTTTGCTTCCCTTTCCAGATTTTGAACAATAGTTTAATTTGAAAAAATTAAAATGTTATCTGGTAGATTCATAAAAATCTTAAACTTTCCTATTTTTGATCAAACATTCATTAAGAGAAACCCCTAGATAAAATTGTGTCAAAAAATGATATTGTCATTAATAAGTCAGCATCTATATTATGAAGTGTATGAAATGTCAAAAAAATGCTGAAGGGAACACTAGAAAAATAAGTATTTTGTTTTCTTCATTGGCTACTTTGTGGCATCATAAAATCTTGAGACAACCACATACGCATTGATAGCAATGGCCCTCTGGCATCATTGGCATGTTTGAGAGGGAGAAGAATCATGTTAATCTCCTATGTCCTATCTTAAAGC
>CM042754.1:521046-524403 GCA_022496165.2 Catalaphyllia jardinei | reverse complement strand
TTTTGGCCTGGAGTACAGGGGTCTCTCTTCAGCATATGACATAACATTCTTACATAAATGTATATAATTATGTAGTAACTCTGCTTACAGTGCAGTAATACAATTCTTACAAATTCGTTAAAAAAACAAATTTTCTGAAAAAGGACTATCAAACTTATTCTAATATTCATGAGAAATTGAGGCAAGTACCCATACATGTGGACCTCTGAGCTGGTTCTACTCACACTAAAGTAGTTGTGTTTCTTGAAGGATAAAGTACCACATCACTATCACACTCACTAAATAACTGCACGGCTTGCACAGCATCACAGTCGGATGATAATGGAATTATTGCCTTGGAGAAATTGAAATATTCCAACTTTTAATCATACATGAAACCATGCAAACAGCAAATGTTTGATATTGTGAGAGGAATGAGGTCAGACTGTCTGGTAAGTACTGCAAAAACATTACACTTTGGAGCAGACACATGTGTAACTGTGAAAACTCAGTTTGGTAGTCAAATATTTTGAACTCAAGACATAGAATAGAAGGTCAACAATCCAGAGCTTACAGTGATTATCATCAATATCCAGAATATTTTCTGAAATAAGATATTTGACAAAAAGATTTGCTTACAATAAGATGTGGTGGGCTTCCCTGCTTTCCTGTTTTCCTTCTCTGTTCCAGTACTTCCTCTTTTCTTTTCTCTCTGATTTGTTTTGCCTGCAGCAATAAAATTGAAAACAACATCTAAACAAAGTTGGGGGAAAATGACACTTAGTGTACGTATCTATGAAAAATAAAAACCTTCAAAGTTATCATTCACCACCCTTCCCTTGTCATATATACAATGAAATAATACCTTGTAACTACAAGTACAGTGTTACTATTGCCCTAACTTGGTAATATTTCTCAGCCTGAGCAACGCTTAAATGTACATTAATTGTAGCTTAGCAAGTTCCTTATTTGTAGACCTCATCAAAAATTGTTCATACAATAATTTGAAACCACATTTCACTCTTCAGCATTTGTGATTGACTTTAAATAACAACATTGTTCATGGCTGATCAGAAACACAACATGTAGACAGTCATCGAAACTGACTTTTATGGTTACCATTCTGCATGTAGTGCTACCATATTAAAGTTTACATGCATGTACATGATAGTTTGATAACCAAACTTCTATGTGTAGACTTAACCATTCATGATTAAAGTTAATGGAAATACTTACTTTCATTTGGTAGCTTTAATTAACTAAACCCAAACATTACATGCTGGAACATGTGGAAACAAGAAATTATTTATATGTAAGAAACACAAATTTAGTACCATGATATTTTAAATTAATACCTGATGTCTACGGTTGGCTTTCCCAACAGCTTGGCGAATTTTCTTTGAAACAACTTTTACCCCAACACGACCTGCAAATGTTAAAATGGTATCAGAATGTTTCAGATTTTTAAACTATTCATACAAGCTGAAGTTGAGTCAGTGAGTCTTCATATACAAACTGTATTTTGTGTTTTTTTATTGCTCTTTTAGTACAGACACTTAAACAAAGTATTCATTTCTTCATTTGTTTGTTTGTTGACCTGGTCCCCCTACCATAACTGGGGGCCTGAGCCTGTACCTAAAGTAAATCCCTCCTGGTATCATGTACACAAATCCTGTTTTGTTCTGAAATGGCATCTTGCCGGAATGCAAGGGTGGGCTTACATGTTTGGTTAGCTCAAAGATGAATTTTATGTTCTTGTGCCATGAGAGTGAACGAAGCGAGCAAGTGAAATATTGTCCTTGCCATGAGCATAAAATTCATATCTCCACATCCTCTGTTCATTGTATGAATTTTATTTGCCATGGGATTGAGAACTTTGATACTTTCTTTCCATCATTCTGGGGGTGGGGAATTTATTTTTTCATTTTATTGTCTTTTTTTCAGAAGATGTCATAAATTCCACCCCGTGGGGGGGGGGGGGGGGGTGCGAAAGCGAAGTCGACCTCCCTCCTCCTTTCAGGCTTTGACATTGATAGGCGCACTAAAGGCTTGTTTTCACTAGTCGTAGTAGGAGTGGTAATCAGAAGCATAGAGCAGTATGATCTAGTGAAAATCAAAACCGACGGAGTTGGGAGTAGAACACTGATTCTGCTTATTACTCCATCACTAACGATCAAGTGAAAAACTGCATTGTCGGAGTCGCAAGCAGAAGCGGAAGAATAAACAACCAATGACAATGTTCCAGGCCTTGCGATTGGCTGGTTCTTCCGCTTCTGCTTCCGACTCCGGCAATCTAGTTTTCACTGGATCATAAGCGACGGAGTCGTACACAAAATCAGAAGAAATGGAAATGTTCTCATTCTTCCACTTGCGACTCCAATTTTCGATTTTCACTACGTCATAGGGTCTCTTACCACTCCGACTCCGTCGCTAGTGAAAACGAGCCTTAAAAACCAAATTATTCCATTGATTTCATTTCATTCCCAACTGCATGTTGCAAGCCTACAATTGTGTTAATCTGTTTGTTCACATATTGGTAAGGATTTCGTCCTCCTCATACAGTTCGTAGGGTCTTAGGAGTATTATGCTAAAGCATTAAATGAATTACGCTCTAAACGTTCCCATTAAGTTTTTGCCTCGATTGAGTAAGCTTAAATTAAAGCACGTCCATAAATGTCTGGACACAGCTCACATAATGTTGAAGAGATAAAAATGTAACAGCACCTTTGTTGTTTTTGTCGATCTCGCTCTTACTTCTGTGTCTCCCATGTTTGTGTGTCTTGTTTTGTTGTTTTAAAGGACCTGATTTATGTCGAGTAGTGTTTTCCTCGGGCGCCATCTTGTTTGTTGCAACACGTGCTACAAATGAAACCGCTGACCAGTCATTTTCAAATGAGATGTAAATAGAGGAGCCTATGTGCCTCTGTTTCAAAACGAGTCTTCGTAATTTTTTACACCGTGACAGCGGGCAAGATGAACCAAATAGCGCGCTAGCGCGCTGTGGTGGCTACCCGAGAGGGGGAAAGATGGAGCTATCTTGCCCGCTCGGAACTGTTCGCCGTGTCCCGCGAAAAAAATTTCCTTACAAGCCAAATAATAACTCCTTCATTGGCCAAGTGTTTCGGTCAAGATGGCTGGATATTGGCCTTGTTTAATTTTTTTTTTGCAAGTTTATGGACCTCACCTCCATCTCGGTCCATAAACACGCCAAAAAAAGAACTTGGCCAAAATATGCAGCCATCTTGACCTCACGCTAGGTCAATAAACCATGTTCAATACAGGTGGGACGATTTCACTCCATCACTCCTTTACTAAGTTACTTTCTGTTAAACATTTGGAAACCGGGGGGGAGGGGGGACTTCCATATGAAAAGGCAAG
>CM042754.1:511046-516046 GCA_022496165.2 Catalaphyllia jardinei | reverse complement strand
TTCTGTAAATTTAAGTGAGAGGCATCTCATTCACTAAAATATAATTTTACACTTAGGAAATAAACTGCACATGGGGTTCCTTGGTTTTATAAAGTGAACTGACAGATGACAAGGGAGTTTCACTTACAACTGCAACCATACTTCTTAAAACAGTATTCACTTAGAAGAGGTTACATCTTTACACCTTTAAATTCAAGATTACCAGCATCAAGACCTGAGCCAAGTGGAAGCTCCAAACAAAGCCACTGAATTTTCAATACATGACACACTTACCTGAATTGGTCGATCTCCTAAATGAAGCTGGCAACCAGGTGTTTTCCTAGCCTAAGAAAAAAATTGAAGAGTTACTCTCAAGTATGGGTCAATAACTTTGTACATAAGTTATTACTTATATGTTTACAACATTGAAATACTGGCTCATATCTCAGATTTTAATATACATATAATAATATATAAATGAATAAACAACAAATAAAATTGCATCACTTATCATATATAATATTAATATATATGTATTGTAAGTTGTAAAGCTATGAAGTTCACCAACGTTTGTTCTTTAACAGACAATGGCGTATGAATACATTGGAAAACAATCTTAGTTTGTCAAATAAGTTTGCACTTGTAAGAGCATATCTTTTTATCACAAAAAATCCCAAATACAAATTTATTGAAGATAGAAAGAATAAAAGTATGATTTATGGTATACAGTGTAGTACCTCTCTGTAAGCGGCTCTAAACTCGCCACCTGGAGCCATTCCAAGTTGCTTGGTTATGTGTGCTGACATACTTAGTAAAAGCACATTCATTATGCCACCTATAACTCCACTCTACAAGCAACAAAAAAATAATAACATGACATGAACTGCACCATTACACTAAATTATGGAGTTTTTAGTGCTGTAACCATTTTTATCCTAGCTGGCTATTATGCTTGAAACAAAAAAGCATTCAGAAAGGGTAACTCAACCTATGTTTAATAAGATTAGTATATGCCAGCTCAAACAAAACGTGAATTCTATTATCTCGTCCAACAAAGTAATATAAAAACCTGCATACAAGCAATTATAAGACACTTGTCTAGAATTTTCCAAGTTAGCTCAAAAAGGCTCTTGAATGTTTGATCTTTTAGGTGTTCGTAGTGATTTTACATAATACACTATTATTAAATATATACATGAGAAAATTACCTCTTTGTGATTGGTTGACAGCAGGTACATTATTGTTATCTATACTAATCAGTTTTGGTTCCTTATGTTTAATACATTGTATCATTTTTTTTTCTAGTCTGAAACTGTTTTTGGATTCTCCAAATAACAACCTCTTTTTCGTTAATATTTACAGTGAACAGGTTCCTTTAAAGTGGTATAGACTATGATCAAATTTTTACCTCTTGATTTTTCAAGTGTATCACATAGAATTCCATGAAAGAATAAAAATGCTGTTTACCATTTGCAAATATCCACATTAGATCTGGAGATATTTAAGTTTGAAAAATGGGTAAAATATGCAAATGAGATGACTGATGATGTCATACACTCAACCCAATATAAAATTGAGTTAATATAAATAGGGCTACCTTGGCCAATTTGCAGTGCAGAACATTGAAACTTGGCAGGTTAATAGTTCTAAAGGAAACACACCTATGGCTATAAAAAATCTGTTTCCATGGCAACTCACTCTTTTCCAGTCCCCACCCACTTGAATTAAATATGTTAGTGATTTTCAGCTTGAAAATGTTAAACAAGGCCACAAACTCGAGCAAACATATTTATATGCTTGGTGGATCACTCATATGAAGTGCTGTAAGCAAATTTCAAAATGAAATGCCAAAGGTGGCCAGAAAAGCTTTTGATATGGGGAAGGTCTGGAACCCAGTATGTTGTATGTTAAGCTCATATTGTAGAGCACAATTTATTAGTAGAATCTTACTGCAAAGAATCAAACATTTCTGGTTCAAATTGGCTGAGTGTATGATGTCATCACTTGGCTAATTTGCATATTTTAAAAACTTAAATATCTCTGGAACGAAAAGAGATATTTGAAAATAGTAAACAGCATTTTTCTTCTGGTGTAGTCTACTTGTTTATGTTTTAAAATGGCTTAGATAGGAAAAATGCGATTTTCGTCATTGTACCACTTTAAATAACAGCTTGTTACTGCAGGCACTACATACAATGACTGACAAAAAAATCCCTCCTTTACTCATTCAAAACAGCAAACAGCCCATGTGCCAGCCATATATCACCATTTATCTTTTTTTCAGCTCGTGAGCAAACGAAATTCAACAAATCCTGCAATCTGATTGGAGGCGGAATTTTCTCATATGGACAGCTACAGTGGGAGGATTCCATTGAGTTGATCTATTTTCGTGAATGCATTAGCAGTTATAGTCCCTCTTTCGCCCTTTTTACACTTCCAAAGACGATTAATCAATGCAAGTTTATCTCTATTCACCTCTAGATGGCAAGGAAAGTTACTGTAAGTAAATTCAGTTGAATTTTTTGAAGTTGTGAGAGTTTGTTTGGCTGTTTGTCACTCGGTGCTGTAATGGCGTGTAATCCTATGTGTTTCTCTGTACAATTTTAAGTAAAAACTGAGTCAATTTCAGTTGAGTTTTGCTCTGTAATCGTTGTTGTATTTGAGAGAATTGATGTGGAGTACAGTTACCCAATTTCCTTGCTATCTGCTACTCAATTTAGAGTAGAAAAGTTTAATTCAGTGGGGTGATTTGCAATGATGGAAAAACTGTTTTTGTACTACAACTTCAAACAAAATTTCAACCTGGGAAAACAGCTTAACTAGGGAACTAAATGCACTAACACAAAGAAGTTTGAAATAAATATGTTCCTTAATACATCTTTCTTCGTGTAGTATTTAATTTACTCACTTATTCACTCGTTAGATTTTTTGCGAATGGTTTGTAGACGGCGCGTAAGCCAATTTAATGGCAAAGTTGGGTAAACAAGCCCACTTGTAGCCAGTTTATGGCAAGAAGAAAAAGATAAAAATGTTATTGGCCAGCTTAGGGTCGGTCCGTATACATGTAGGGGAAAACTGTGACCTCAGGCTTGAAAATGCTGCCCAAGGCCGCAGGCCGAGGGCAGCATTTTCAAAACCTCAGTCACAGTTTTTCCCTATAGAGACCAACCCTAAGCTGGCCAATAATATTTTTATCTTTTTCTTCTTGCCGTAAACTCCCAGCCGGCCAATAACATATATGTATTAATCAATTTAAAGTTTGTGGTACTTACTTGTTTAATTGCAAGTTTTAGTTTCTGCATGTCAATATTCTTTGCCTCCCTTAGTAAAAATTCCTCATCATATTTGAGAATGTCCACTCGACTTTTGCAGAGTTCAACTAACACAACATCAGGTTGAACAGCCTGAATGGTCTGCAGAAACAAATTTAAAACAATATTCAACATTCCACCTGACACTCTGCTAGTACTCTCATTTTGTCATGGACTTATCTTCTTCCTCAAAGTTTCTCCTTTTTCACTGTTGTGTATCAATAACTACCTTCAGAACATTTCTATATACGCTAGCATGTATGTACTATGCTGAAAATTTTTATCTCTGCTCTCTTACATTGGTCTTTACTTGTCATTCAAACAAAGTTAATACTGGGACTTGGCTTGTTCACCAAAAGTGACCAATGACTGCTGACAAACTTAACACAAGTCTTACACTAGTTACCAATAACAGCTCATTTCAGAACTACCCTCAAAGAAATTATCACACTACACATACAGTGTGATGTACCATTGCCACTTGAGAAAGTTTCTGATTAAGTTTTGACATCTTGACAACTTTTGAACAAATTTCTACTGGTTTCTACTTGAACTAGCCATTCAAAACATGTGAACTGTCAAAGGCAGAGGTGTTACACCCGCTCTCAGTGTTACGTGCATATAGGCAACATCTTCATTCATCTTTCGACATGCCATCTTTTGACATGCCATCTTTTGACATGCCATCTTTTGACACGCCATCTTTTGACATGCCATCTTTTGACATGCCATCTTTTGACATGCTGTTTAAATGGCTGAAACAGTGGCAGATCCAGACCTTGAGCTAAGGGGGGGGGGGCGGGGGGAGGTGGTCATGATTTACTTGCTCTTCTGGCCTTTTTCCCTTCAGTCATTTCTTCTTTTTTTACACCAAAATAGGGGGGAGGGGAGGGGAGGCCAGACCCCCCCAGGTCCCTCCCCTAGATTTGCCACTGTGAAATACTGTTTAACTGTGAAACAGGCAATGAAGGAGTCTGTTGTGTTAACATTTTGATGTGGGCCAGGTTATAATAATAATAATGACAATAATAATAATAATAGCAATAATAATAATAATAATTCAGGGCTTTTATTAAGTACCGATGGCTGACGAAACTCGTCGCCTACTTTGTCCATAAAAGTCGGCTCTTTTCACCCAAAAATTAAAGTAATATAAGAGAAATGCATTTAAAACTGGTTGATACAGTCAGTTACTCTACTCAAACCAGCTGCCTACTTCAAATAATTATTATAGTAATAGTAATAGTAACAGTAATAAATTATTAGTATTAGAAAACAGTCCGAAGAAAATATGCGTGTTGCTTGGTTAAAATTTGTGTTTGTACAACTCGATGAAGACAGAGAACTAGGCACAAGCTGTTGAGATAACGATGGCGTGAGCAAAGAGAATTTACATTTTAATGATCAAAGTTAACTAGTTGTTTTCCTTTTTTTCGTTGCAGTGTTTTCTAAATGAAATAGAAAATATGTAATCTCTGTTTCTATCAAGTTATAGAAACACTCGTGAATGTTTGGGAGAACTCAAAAAAGCTGTGGAAACACTTACCTGCGGCTCATGTTTCAACAGCATTTCTCGTTCTCCTAAACTTTCACTTGTGTTTCACTCAATAGACACACGGTACATGTTTTCTATTTCTTATATAAAAATAAGCAAAGAAAGTGTTATTATTATTGTTATTTAAGAAATAGAAAACATGTACCGTGTGTCTA
>CM042754.1:503010-509734 GCA_022496165.2 Catalaphyllia jardinei | reverse complement strand
TTATTATAATAAAAAATATATTTATAGAGGATATCACCATGCTAGTTAACACTAAGTTAATCAGAGTGGTCCCCCATCTACATTTTACTACAATTTACTGTGCAAAATTAAAACTTTCATCCTTAGGAATTTCAGAAGTCTCAAACTGTGAGAGTTTGAAACTGACAGCAAGTTGTTGCAGTTTGATTGGCTATTTGAAATGGAAGCCATAGGAATTTTTCAACTTTTTAGTTAGGTGAATAGCACTATAAATTCTTTCAAAACTCTAATTTAAAATTTCTAAAGTTGTACATTTTAAGGGTTCTCATTATGTGTGAGTGTAAATGGGGAATGGTCACCTGACCACACTTCTGAACTAGAAAATGGCTGAAATTCTGAACCATAAACTACAATCCAAATATTGTCATTTGTTGTTGTCACCATCAACACTATATTTATTTTCATTGAACTTTCATTAGCTATTATCATTGTTGTAAAAGGTAGAGATGAAAAGGACAAACCTTTGCCACATCTTCTTGGCTTTCTTTACTGAAATGTGCAGTACCAACAAGATACACTTTACATCCCTCTGGAGTCTCTAGTTTGCTCACTGTCTCAGGAAGCTCTGGACTAGAGCTTCTTCTAAATCGCTGGATGTTCATCAGCAGTTCCTCAGAAATACTGACATCTTGGGGAATTTCAGGTTCTGAAGGCATTCCTAGTAAAAGAAAATTTATTTAAAATTAAAAATGAAATTCATACATGTACATGTACTTCACAGTAATACAATTTTATGGCATATTATTAGTAGAAACTTTGAAGTAATCAACACTAGTATAGCCATCTCCTCCTCAGTGATACTCACAACACTGAATATGGAGTTGGTGTATTGCAGACTACATATATGGGTTATTGACCAAGTGTGGGTCAAGAAGGCTGGATATTGGCCAAATTCTTTTTTGCCTGTTTATGGACTGAGACAAAGACTGGCAAAAAAAGAATGAGGCCAATATCCAGTCATCTTGACCGCACAAACTTGGTCAATAAAGGACTTATTATTAATATGACTTTCGGGGAAATTTTTCTTGCGGGATACAGTGGGTAGTCCCAGGCGAGCAAGATGGCTCCATGTTGCCCACTCGGGTAGCCAATCACAGCACGCAAATTGGGTCATCTTGCCCGCTCGCAGAACTAGCCATACAATAAGTACATGATTGTATTGTAAGCATATACTGATTAAAGGCACTCATCTAAGTTCGTTGCTTGGCACAAAATTTGTACCTAGTAGCAAATTAAAAGTGGAAACAACACCTCCATGCTACATTATATCAGGTACCAGTGAATATGTAACCCAGCAAAGCATCTTGTCCAGTTGCTATGGATACCAGAGTGAAGCAAGCAGTATTAAAATGTTGAACCTCAAGATTCTAAAAAAGGTTTAAACCTCATAGCCTTAATAGTACCTGGTGGAGTTTCCTGTCCTTCATGTTCTTGCACAATGTAGAAAGATGAGTTTTCTGCAGGCTCTACAAGTGTCAGTCCCTCGGGTGTTTCTATCACCATAAGTTGTTCATCGTCATCAACTTCATTGTCATCATTTTCATCAATATCATCATTTCCTTCCCTTGCATCCTCGAAATCAAGATCATCGCTGCCATCCTCTTTATCTCCCTGTTCATTTAGTTCAGGATTTTCATCTACAATATTTGTTCAAATGAAGAATAAAAATTAATTATAAATTAACAATTGACAATGAAACATTGAATTTCACTGGATTTTACTAAAAACCTGTTTTGATTCAAATGAATTCACAATTATGAAAGCGGCTTTGCTCATGCGGAAAGAGAAACAGTAAAATGGACACTTAAATTCAAAGATCAAGCTGACAAGCTACGTTCTAACAATTCACATGGAAGTAAAAAAATACTGGGTCTTAAAGTTAAATTATTCTTCAGATAATTTCATAAACCAAAATACTTAAAAACACGAAAATAATAAGCTTCACGTTTAATCATTGTCAACATTTTGTGTTTCTATTTTCAAGCTATAAGGGCGCAAGCTTGCATGTAAGCACGTATCGAGTCCACATACATGTAAGCTTACTCACAGCGTACCAGTTGAAATTTAAGCTCATTCAGAATGAAGAAGAAAAAAGGTTGCAATGAAATCCTCATCCAAAACCAAGCTGATCACCAAGACAAAGAGATCTCAAGGTAGAAGTGTAAAGCCTAAACATCTAAAGCGCTTTTAGACAAAATGAAAATCAGCTGAGTTTTATAACCGAATTAATCAAAAAATACTACAACGATAAACAAAATTGAAATATCCTGAACGACCCATATTTCTTCAGAGTCAAAGCCTAATTTACTCTAACTTAGACCCACATTATCACCCAAAAATTCCCCTTGCATACCGTTCACTATTGTCTCGTTTTCGGCCATGTTTTTGTTGATGAATCACCGATCTAGGGAGCCTCATATAAGGTAGATATTGATTGGTTCTTACCGAGTACAACCGAGTACTCTAGGGCTTCTATGGGGCTCAATAAATTTGTATCCAATCAAACTCTTTGTTAGAATGAGAGTGTTTCGTGGGTTTCAGCGGTACTTCCCAAGCATGTTTCCCTTGCTCGTGATCTGTGTGGTAATTCTCTGTGTGAGATCTGTTTGGCAGGGCGATGCTGGTAGGGCTGAAAAGCGAGAAAAAGTAGATGTTTTGTGAGTTTGCTGTCGGTTGGATAAGTTGTAATCTTTCCATGAAATTCATCCCAAGGAGTGGTTCGTAATGAAATGGGAAACTTGGAATCTAGCGCCAAAATTAACGTGGATCAACTCCAGGGGTTGAGTTCTCGTGAGCTGAACATCAGTCGATCATTGAGATATGAGGAATATCAACAGGTGAAACCCTTACCTGCAGTATTTCTTAATAATTAATTTGCAGTTGATGACGTGAGCAGTTGTTTACTGTCATGTTTATAACAGCAAGCTTTAATTTTTTTTCACGCAATTGTAAACAGACATTCAAATTATTTTCGCTCATGTGTACGTGTGGCAGTGGCCAAATGCTTATGCAAAATTGAGAGCTACGCGATCAAGCAATTGTGATAATAAGATGAGTTTCGTACAGTGTTCAGGGGTTAACCTTAACCCTAACCCTAACACTAAAGACGTGATCATCGCAGTTATGCACATAAAAGCCTGAAAAAATTCAGGCCTAAACGGGATTCGAACCCCCATGACCTCTGCAATACCGGTGCAGTGCTCTACCCAACGGAGCTATCATGCCAACTGGGAGCTGGTCACTTTGTGCGTTTGTATGGACTGCATACATAACCCAGCGGTCCAGAGTGACCAGCAGAAATCAAGCCTAATATTTGAAGTAAGTAAGTGTGGTTTTTTTTAATATTTCTCTGAGTGCACCCGAAAAGCTAAAATAGTGGCCAATTGTCATGAATGTTGATGTTTATCTTTGATGGGAATCACAAGTTCAATTTAAAACTAATTAATTACTAGACAGGTTACTGTTCTTTTAATACTTTTAGCATCTGAAACAAGATAGTCCAGATGCGCTGGTTGATTATCCAGAGGAGTTGCTGACCAACATCTCATTCTACGAAAAGTTTGATGCATCATTCAACTGCTTTGCCTACATCCCTTCAGAATTTTCCTTCCACCTTCCTCATCTGTCATTTATTGATCTGAGCCACAATCGCCTCATGTATTTACCAGATTCTTTTGGTTACTTGTTCCACTTGAAGACATTGCTGTTAAACAACAACAGATTACAAGAACTTCCAGAAACATTTTGTTTGCTTTCAAGACTTCAGAAAGTTGATCTGTCACACAATCAATTGAAATGTTTGCCACAGACTCTGGGAAACATGGAGTCACTTCAAAGCTTAAACATCAGTTATAATGAACTTGAGTCTCTCCCTTTGACTTTAGGAAAGTCAAAGTCCCTGAAGCTAATCTTGGCAATTTTTAACAAATGCAAATGTCCACCACAGCAGATTTGCAATCAGGGCTCTGAATCTGTCTTGGCCTATTTGCAGAATCAAAATCCTAAAGAACCTGAGGAAAAGCTCTTCATAAGAAGAAATGAGTTTCCTCGTGTAAGGGGTGATGTTTTGGTTCTTGCTCCCACAAACCCTCACACTGCTAGGGCACATTATGTTCAAACACAGACAAATACAAATGCTACCAGTCGCATTAAAACGCCACTCAGGCCGCCACCAAATGCACATTACCTTCCTCCAGATGAGCTTGTGGACAAGATAGTTGGGTGTTTATATGGTGCAGCAATTGGTGATGCCATTGGACTGTGCACAGACTTTATGATGCCTGATGAGTGCCGCTTTCATTATGATAAGGATATGTTATCCTGGGAGCACATGGTTAAGGACAGGCACAGAAGTAAGTGGCAGAAAGGAGATTGGACAGACTCATTTGACCAAACAGTAAGTTAACTTAACAAGATTAACAAGATGAACCAATGTTTGTAACGTAGACTTTTATATAATACTTATAAGAGAACTCATAAGAAGGCTTTGCGAACCTGACCTACCTATTCGCCATAATTAATATACGTACCCTAAATACGTGTACATAGTGTGGGGAATGTACTGCCATATGCAGCTGTATAGAATTGTTTATATATTGCAGCTATACTTCAATGCACCATTTTTTAATATTGCATGCCATGTACTCAACCAAAACCAAGCCCAGTATCAACCTGGCTGTGCATGTGCAGTAATTCTGGGGTTGGTGCTGGTTTGTTTGAAAAGGTCTTGATGGAGCAAGTGGGAGTCTGGGGGAGAACACTGTAGCTGCACAGGTTGGAATTACAGAAGTTGTCTGCTAAGCCCACTCAAGGCAACCTGTTTAATGAGTACAATTGCACAGTGGTACAAAAAATGTGCAGTACAAAATTATCAACTGAAGGTTTTTCTGAAATTAAACTGTGTTTTGGTTTGTTTTTAGGTGTTAATCCTTGAGAACATTATTCACTGGGCTGGTGTTGTTGATGAACTGGAGTTTGCTAAGAGCCTTCTTGCCTGGTGCAAACATGGCTTCCCTGAATTGGGTGATACTGTGGGGCGAGGGGTGAGGGGCGTTCTTGCCAAGGTAATTTTCTACTGAGTTATTATTCCACCTCCCCAACAGCTTGTTGAGAAACCAAAGTTCATTGCCCCCTGGCCTTCTTCTTTGTTTTTGGCCTCTTTTGAGGCATGGAGCTGTTTTTTGGTCATCTGTCAGCTAGTGTAAGCCTTGGCCTTTTTGACATCCTGCCCCTTCTTTTGGTAACAAATTCCACCACTCTTGTAAAATGTTTGATGTTCTGCAGTATTCTCTGTAATAATCCTGCTGTAGGTTGTGTGTGATCCAAAGTTTCTGAGTGATCCTCATGGTGCAGCCAGATCAGTAGCAGACAAGTTAGAATCTCCATCTAATGGAGCAGTAATGAGAGTAGCAGCTCTTGGTATTGCTCACTTCCATGACTTAAATGAAGTAGCAACAAATGCTGTAAGGATATGCAAGGCTACTCACTGTGATCCCAGGTGAGAAGTGTTCAAGAATTGCTTGGAGAAAAATTTGTCAGCAGGCAAGTATGCCAGATGACATACTTGCCTAGACAAATTAGGAAGAATGGCAACAGAAAGGCATGTAAATGTTTTCATTCATGGCAAAAGCCACTTCATCCATGATGGTGGGCCAAAATGATGAGTTTATCGTGACAGAAAGCAAAACAAATCTTTCTTGTTTCCAAGTTGATGACAAGTGGTCGGAATGTAGGGAATTCGCCAGAAAGCTTAAGAAATGGTAGAGTCCAACTAAATTCAATCACCAGACGCCTTTTTAGCTTTTAGTCGTCTGCATGACTTTTTAGTTGTCACGGATGACCAGACAACTGAATATGGACCCCTGGTAATAATATATGGTAAATGGTTTGAACCCAGGAGTATCAATACATGTACATGTAGTTTACTGTGATTGTCTGGGTAACGGCAACAACAGTGGTTTTTTTTTTCAAAACTACCCTCAACCATACAATCACACTAGACATGTAAAATGCTTTAGGCAATCAGAGCTACTGTTGACAATGAAATCCAAGATTTCCCAGCTCTACATATATGTTAGAAGAACCGCTCCCTGATGCAGATTTTATCACCTTGTAACAATTCGGCCAATTTTCCCTTTGAGTTCACCACAAGTACCCAAGAAACATCAAACTCTGATCTATAGACACTGACCATTAGGCTTCCACAACATTGCAAGATTTTATGTTTAATTCATCAGTGGTTTTTTCTTTGAATTGTCAGATGCATTGCAAGCTGTGTTGCTGTATGTATTATCATTGCATTGATGTTGCAGGTATTTAATTTCTTTTTAATCTTTGTTGCTTTATCTGTACAGTTCCACCTGGGCCATACCCACTTTAAATACTGGATGACAAATACATGTAATTTGTAGGATGTTCCTGTGATTAGCCCATCAGTTTTTGTCATTACCCAGTATTACTCTAAATTTTAGTCATAAAATTTCCAGTTTAATTTTTGTTCTTTTTTGCAGGGGCAGCATGACTTGACAAGCAAGTCTTCTTTGGAAGAAATGCTAGAGAAAGCTAAAGAACAAGGAAAGCTTCAGTTAATGGAATCTTTTCATCAAAAGGATTTTTACCATTATTTTAATTGTCAGGCATGGGAAGAGTAAGTTTCTTTTTCAAAATTTCTATTTTATTTTCGGTG
>CM042754.1:478010-498010 GCA_022496165.2 Catalaphyllia jardinei | reverse complement strand
GATAAGTGATTTCTGCAATCACTGAAGAAAAAGTATCAGTTTAGTGGCTTGTGTTGTAGATGTGTCGTATACAGTTGGAACATAAACATGCATTGCAGGCCAACTGCGAATCGTTGTAAGAAGCAATCACTGTTATCATGAATCGAAGTTCTTCAGAGATTCGCTTGAGACGAGTGTAGGTTTTTGTCGAGGGTAAAATGTCAAAGGTCAAGGGTAATAAGTCGAGAGTCGAGGATTAAAAAAATGTTTATTGAGTTACGAAAAAAATATAAAATAATTATTAGATTTACAGTGGATATTACATGGCCACGCGGCGAAGCCGGCGAGAAAAATAAGGCGAGGAAAGTTGACACCTTTTCCTCGCCCCATTCTTCTCGCAAGCTCTCGGTTGCAGGCTGCAGCTCCCCTACCTTTTTCCGCGATGCCATACCCACACAGCTCACAGGCTAGGCCGAGAATTTATAACGTGCTCGGACTTCGTGAGCAATGTAATATGAGCCGTAATGTATTGAAAGAATCATGCCTCACATATAAAGATGTCGATCGTTTTCGGAAGAGGGCGGTCCACGAATTATATTGCTTGAAAGCCTAGCAAATGTGCAAAGTCAACCAAGTGACGTGCTATGTGTCCTTTAGTGTTCCCTGGGAGTGTTCAGGGAGATACCCTGCCGACGAAGCAAGAAAACAGATTAGCACGACATCTACAGTTTCTGGAAATAGAATGTAGTTCCAGCTACGTACAGATGCATCCTATAAGTAATTGTTCTGTAGCACGGCACGGTACACGATTTGCAATTGCTAAATGGTTAAGAGATAATTTGCTCTTTGCAATTACTCCATGAAAGTACAGGCGCTAAAATCAGCAACATGCCTGTCTTTCAAGGTGAAATTGGAAGCATTTTGGATCCTGACGATAGCAAAACACAACTGCAGACTAGACGAAAGTTATCGAGTCGCCTGTACGATATTTCATTTGGGGTTTCATTTCCAAGTAAGCTACGCGTGGCATATTGCTTTAAATACTAAAGTCGTCTAGATTTGAAACCATTCCTGGCCATAAATTTCATTGTTTTCATTTGCTAGTCTCTTAACACTAACACTTGAGTTGCTTTGTGGAAGGTGTTTTAAATTGCAATATTTGTAAAGAAATAGTTTCGTGTCGGTATTCGGACTTTACAGCTAAACCTAAAAATAGGTCCGGATTGAAACTTATAATCTGGCGTAATCATGAGTTTTCTTGAGGCTTGCAAGACTGTGATGTTCTTTAAAAGAGATCTTCTCGACAAATGCTACGGCGGTCTCAACGAAACTGTTCGCTATGATTTCCGAAATTTACTTTCAGGAGCTCAACCCTCCAGTAGTGGTGCCATCGATACGTGGAGTGGATTGCTTACTAAACATTGAAGCGGAAATTTACAATAGCAGCTCCCAGCAACTTCCATCTTTGTCATAAAAGAAGTTCCCCCTTATTGTGTAAAACGATGATGTGCCTACAATATTGACTAATACAGTGATTTCAGAAGCTTTATCTGGTGGCGAAATTACTCCAAAACGCTTGCAGATGATAGAAGAACAGCAGGAAAATGGTTGCATACACTTTTTTTATTTATTAAAAACCAGTAAAATTTAGCTCAGGCTCAATTTTCTTATTTTTTCGGCCTTTTCAGCCTCAAAATGTTCTTATTTTGTTCTTAAAATTCTTTGTTCTCTAATGGCTCCGAATGTGGTTATACCGTACTGCACAGTACTTCACTATAGGGACCCTGAACCAAGCCTTATTCGCTCTCCCCAGATCTCGGTGTAGACGTTCAAGATGTTCACCTTGAGATTCTGTGCCAGTCTGGAGTCGTCAAAGTAAGCAATCCCGTCATTTGACTTTAAAGGGGAATCAAAACTAATTGGTAAGATTTCTTAGCTCTTCTTAGGCGACAGACCACGGATTTAGCCACTTGATAACAACAAAACCAGGCTGTAGGAACTACTATGGATATAGACCCTGTGCGTGCCGAAACAAAGCGGAACTGGAGGACAAAACGATGCGTTCCAAGTCGTTCGAGTTTTGTCTGAGTTTGTTGTCCAGTTCAGCTGCATTTCACTGTGCGTGAAAGGGGTCTACATTACCATTTATATTGACCATGTCCTTCAAGATACCTTGGGTTCATCCTCGATGTAAAAACCTAACAACCCACGTCATGAAAGTGAATTCAAATAGCTCATATCAGCCAAGAGAGCTTTGGAAAGATAGATCGCTGGATCCATAGTTATGTAAATCAATAGATCGCTGAATGAAATACGAAAAATCTATGAGAACTTTTAAACATCAATCAATCGACTTTTAGCATAACACTTAACTTGTAAGATTCGTTTATGTTAAATATATTGACGTATAAAGCTTGTATATAAATATTTTAAAAACCTAGTTGTAATTGTTATATCTACTGATCGATGGATCTGTATATCGAAAGATCGCTTCATCGCTAGATTGATAGATCGCTAGACCTGTAGATCGATAGATCGCGCGCTGGATGGATAGATCATTGGATCGATGGATCACCAGATCGATAGATCACTGAATCGCTAGACTGATAGATCGCTGGATCTGTAGATCGATAAATCGAGGGCCTGTCGATCGATGACTTCCTTAAATCATTGCTTTTCCTCCAATTCCAGTAAAAACAGGAAGTTGCATGCAAGCGAGGCTTAATAGTAAGGCGTATTTGAATATTTTTATAGAAACTGCGCGGTATAAGTTTAAATTTATTATTATTAATTTATTATAGCCCTTGAAAAAAAAAACCAGCCGACGAAATGTCGGGACAGAAGGGAAAAAATGAAATCTTCGTAAGTTAGAGCTACTTGCCTGGACCAAATGTTAAAGAAGAGGGAACAGGTTGGATACAAGTGTTGTGCGGCTGCAACTCTATTAATCGAAGCAAAACGCGACCTGATTTATTATTTCCATGGCTGAATTTCGTTCGGACAAGCCAGACAAAGAAGGAAAAAGTGGGAAATACTTATAACTTAGTAGGAAATCATTTGTCATCGTTCCGAGCACTTCCTGTCAAGTGATTTTAAACTGAGTTCGCTTATAGCGATAAAGCTTGCTGATATTCTATACCAGGACATATAATTCGCAATTTTTTTTTTTCTGAACGCGTTCTAATTCTTGCGAAAGGTAGGCTGGTAGCGCGTGATGGAAAACTGGCGCAGCATAGTCAATGACGGAGCGCACGCATGTAATGTAACACGAGCTCTTTTTAGTTGAACAAGAAAGTAGATCCTTTTAGCTGCTTTCTTCGTAACTTCCGTGATGTGCGCATTCCATGATAACTCATCGGAGATAGTAACACCTAAAAGTTTAGCATCTTTAACTAACTTCATACATTCTTCTCCTCTATTAGAGGAAAGTCACAATCTGATGGAAAACTAACGCGGAGCTCCTTACACTTGTCTGTGTTTAACTTGACTCTGTTTCTAGTTGATCAATTTACTACTTCGTTTACAATGCCTTGAGCCTCGCTATGCTCTCCTTTCTTTATTACCTCTGATGTGGTGGTATCGTATACATATTTCCATATAGAGGCATTACCGACGGTTAGATCATTTATCATGAGCAAAAAAAGCTAAGGGTCTAGTTTTCTTTCTTGCGGAACGCCCGATGGTACTGTACCCCATTCGGATGCACAGCCTTCAGAGAGGCAGCGTGCGATGCACAGCCTTCAGGGAGGCAGCGTGGCCGAGTGGTTAGAGCGGTGGATTTGAAATCCGTAGGTCACGGGTTCAAATCCCGTTCTGACCGCTTGCTGATGTTGTTCTCGGAAGCCCCGAGTTCAACTTCTCGGTTACGCTTGTAAATAGCCAACTGGTCTGCCTCCCGCCAGTTGGGATTCTTAACCTGGTTATGTTTATTTGAATATTAATTTATCATTGTTTGTTTGCATTGGTCCTGAAAAGCCCCGAGGGGGAGTGGCCAATTACGTATATTATTATTATTATTATTATTATTATTATTATTATTAGTTTGATTCTCTCTGAGCGAGCTGATAGGAAATTAATTACCCAACAACAACAACAACAATTTATTGGTATTCCCATGTATAGATGGTATTACCTAAAATGATAACTAATACAGCACAAATCACTTTAAATTAAATAAAATTACATGTTTCCTTTATATGCAATGCTTCATATATGAAGTAACCTAGTTTCTTACAAATGAAAGAATCAGCATTATTGAACAAGAATATAGTTATAGCTAGGTGCGATGTCAAGCACGCATAATTTCCTTACTAAAATATTATGGTCAATTAGATCAAATGCTTTCTTGTAATCAAACAGGAGTGTCCTGATAGTCGAGCCGTTCCCATCAGTCCCTTGAGACCACTCGTGGAGCATCTCCAACAGGGCAAAAGTTGTCGAAGACCTTGGTATCGCACCAAATTGGCTTGGATCCAGAGAGCGCAGTACAGCTGGCTTTACGTGTTCAGTGACGATAAAGTCCTCAGCAACCTTAGAGATTTTCGGTGTTAACGATATATGTGGATGTGTGGAAGAGACGAGATTCTTGACTAAACCATCAAGAGATGAGGCCATGAACTTGAAACTGTCAATGAAACGAATCTCGTGATTTGATTCTGGCATCCGTTTCAGCCCTCTCAACGCATGTCCGGCTGTATGCAAGTTCAACTTTCAATTACCTGGCAGGGGCAACTTTCGCCTTTCGTCTTTTGCACTTTTTTAATTAATAGTTGTAAATATTGTGATTATATGACAAAATATGTACATATTATGACAGTATACGAAAATCAAATCTCTAATCAATTTGTTTCTCTTTGTTCCCCAGAAACCCAGTTCCATCATCAACAAAGTACTCTCATAAGCCTTTTCACAAGCAGTACCACGTCTTAAAATGCTTGCTGCTGAGGATAAAAGATGGCTAGTGGTTGGCATTTGCCTTTCAAAAGTTCTCACGCCAGTGATAAGGACGGTTGTGGAACATGAAATGCAGCAGCTTTACCAGGCGCTAATTGTGCCACCGACCAACATCCATTCACAAACATATGCTTGTCATTTGAAATGTCTTTATCCTTCAACACTGACTCTAAATTATGCCAGCATTAACGATAATGTACATCAAGGATCATACGCCAACTATGATTACAGGGTGAAAGATGATGTCTCTCTTGCTAAACTATTTGTCAAACCGTTCATGGCTAGCTTCACTGGTTTTGATGGATCCCTAGACTTGTCGGCAGCTTTTTCCATTTTGTGTGGGGCACCAAACTTTGTCTTCCAAGCTGTTGACATTATTGCAACAGAAGTGCGCTCTAAGGTTCGTAATGAATGGGGCCATTGCAAATCTTCTACATGGACAGAAGCTTACTATTTGGACTGTTTTCCATTAATGGAAAAACTGATTAGGATACTGAATCTCCCAGCAACTTTAGATCAGACAAACATTTTGGAAGAACTTGAAACGTGGAGAAAAACAGGTGAGAAGACATTGATGTATGTTCCCTTGGAGTTAAGTTTCAATACGCCACTGTGGAAAATGGAGCAGTGAATCTCTCTCTATTTGACAAATAGATTTCATGTTGTCGTGCGTCTGTTCAGTAATAGATCACAGATGACGTCAAAATGTGGTAAGAACAAAAAAGTGGCACACGAGGTGATAGCTGAGTGTGTCACTGATGTTCTTACCACATTTTGACGTCCTCGGTGATCTATTACTGAACAGACGCACGCCAACATGGAATCTATTTGTTTAAGAGGCTGTCTCTCTAAGAACCACCCACTCAATTTCGCTTGAAAAATAATTTTGCCTGAAACTCTGGCAACTGAAAGACTTGACCAAGGTTAGAATAAAAACAGATTCGGTTTGACTTTCTAGTCGCGTCAAGACCCATTTAATATTTCGCCTCGTCAGGGCCCATCGCGCCGTCTCCAAACGCATAGAATTGGCAATTTTAGTGACGCTGTAAAATATTTCATTCACAACGTCTAGTAATGAGTCTTATGTAATTTTGCTCATAAACCTTTCTTGTTTTTCAAGAGACTAAAAAACCCCTGTACGATTTCAGTATTTCAAAAGTTATGGCCGTTTGTATCTGTATATTTTACAGCGTCACGAAAATTGCCAATTCTATGCGTTTGGAGACGGCGCGACGAGCCCTGACGAGGCGAAATATTAAATGGCTCCTGACGCGACTAGAAAATCATTTCGAATCAAACCAAATCTGTTTTTATTCCAACCTTGGTAAACTATTTCAGTTGCCTAAGTTTCAGGCAAACGGTTTTTTTTTTCGTCTTCCTGCTTCTCGTACCTGTTTAATGCATCGACAAGACTTTTTTGGATCTTTTCTTTCGCCCAGTCGCATAAAATATTATCTAAATTCTCAAATCTTTCCGCCATTTTAAAATACAGAGGTAAAAACGTTGTAATACTGACGTGAATCGTTCGCCTGTCCTCTAATAAATCATAGGCGAGAATCAATAAAATACGAGAATAACTTAGGTTATTATATAAATATGTGTACTATAGACTTTAAATTAGGTCAATGAAACGGGTTTTCGTTTGTTATTCAATACTTTCCCCTTCTACTTTGTTATTTAATTTCTGTTTTAATCTATGTTTGTAATTCGGTTATTAAGGCATGGCCCGCCTAGATTAGCCTTTGCTAGTTGCAAGCATGCCCTTTTTTGTAAAACTTAATTTGAAATTAATAAAATATTAAAAGCACAGCTACTGTTTATGTTAGTTGGAAGAGCACAGATCAGGAGAAGTATTACCAGGACTTCACATTTTGTATAATCTCAGGTAAATCTATGTAAGAGTTCTATGTAAGAGTCTTGTAAACCTAAAATGTTAAATAAAATTTGTTTGCGTTTTCTTTTAAACGCATTTTTGGAGGGATTTCTTCCCGGGGGGGGTACTTCCTTATAAGAGGCTAATGGGGATGTGCCGCTGGATGGGGTCGCATTTTCAAGACTGGACTGACTATAATGGGGTTACATTTTTAGTAGAGTTACTAGAATGGGGTCGCACATTTTCGAGATGTCTGGGATAAGGAAATTCTGGCAAGCAGGGAAGATACGCGGTTAAAAAATGGTGCGTGCTGTTTTTTAATATTTAACAGTCGTCTCGCATTGAATTCCGTCGGTTCAGGAAATCACAACTTAAACATTAATGACTTGCACAATAGTGCGGAACCCCTGGGTCCAGAACAAAGTCCAACAAATCATCCGTGCTACGGTATTTATTTTGCGGCTATTCTATCCTCCACTGAAGTTAACACAACCCGGAACACAACTTGGATCTTCTTTTGAATTAGCAAGCGTTTGATCGTAGATGAAAAGTAAAGTGTTCTACATTCAATTTAACAAACGTGTCAATTCATTTTCTATTAGGTAGAGGCATCAACAGAAAGTGACTAAGTTGGGATCGGGAAAAATTACATTTGCCCAAAAGTGACTAAGATGGGGTCTATAATGAGCGACAGAATAGACTATAATGGGGTAGAGGTTCTGAGTGGCCAGCGGCACATACCCAGCAAAAATTGACCCAAGTACCCCCCCCCCCGGGGATTTCTTAATGCTTGAGGTATTTCACTCCACACTTTTACTCCTTTTCGAGAGAAGGAATGAGCCTGAACGGATAGCCTAGAAGGTTTGGTATAGAAGTTATTAGAGGCAGAAGAACGTGTACTGGAAGAATTAACATTAGATATATCTTGAAATAGATCTTGAATATTAGACGGACCTAGCTGTTCTGTTTCGAACGTCAAACATCAAATTAGTTATAAATTCAAACGGACGTAAAGACAGCAGAATAACGATAACTCTCAATAAAGAAACGACAGTTCTCAATTTACAAAACATGTTTCGACATTCTCATGTCATCTTCAGTTGCAAATGAGCTTTTTAACGGTTGTACATTTGAAAGTTATATTAAGGTACGTCACAAAATTAGGCTTCAAAACTTGCGTTACAATTTGAATATGAAATACAGGGAAAAAAATAGCGTGTGCATAACAAGAACAGTATAATAAAGACAAAAAGGAACAACATAATTAAAAGGAAAGAGGCAAATCTAGATGCTTCAACTGCTAATTAAGAATGGGATTTTCCCACTTAAAATGCAATGCTTCTTTGATCTTAATTGGGAATTTTGAGGCGGCAGAACCTAAGATCGTGAAACATGCTGTAGCCCAAGAGTCATGACAAGCCCTAGATGACTGCAGGTGCCTGTAAACATGCGAAGACTTGTCCGACCTGAGCTGCTCACGAACATGTGGTCTCGCCAATGTAGCTGGCATCTGACAGCCAGCACACGAAATTTATAAACGACACGCGAACGTAGACCTTGCGAAAGTGACTCTTTCACGCGGAACATGTTTCTAAGAAATTTAAACGTACTAAAGACAAGCTTAGCATGAAAGTAACGTTTGAGTAGCTGTCTAAGCGAAGTCTGGGCCATTATAGAAAACCGGCCAGCATAGGGGAGCTATAGAAGTGGGTAGAAGTTTTTCCGGAGTTAGATGAGGCGTTCTGCCCAGCTAAAGAAGGATTCATTTTCTTAGAGAGATACCTTTGAATAATCTTGTCGATGACCCAAGACGAAAAACAGTTTTTGCGTAATAAGAAAATAAGCTTCTTAACGTCCAGATTAAAACCAACCCAGGAATTGTTGATCTTATATTCTCTCTCTAGTAATGTTCTGACTAAACCCAGTTTGTAATTCAAGGGGCGAAGCTAAAATAATTAGTAAGAAGACCAGTAAACGTCTTCTTGAATTGCGATTGACACCAGTGAATTACAAACTGGCCTGCCCACTAGGAACAAACTGTAAAACCGTCTATTAGCGTTAGAGAACAAAACTACATTTAATATTAAGTACAAATTGGAACAAATAATTCTGACATTCTTTATTCATGTATCAGGCATCGACATGTGCTTTGGGCAACCTATAAATAATGACATCCTCAAGCTCGTCCAGGAAGAAATGACTACATTGAGTAAGTCTGTTGAGGAGAACAAAGAGTCCTGGATACAGGACCATGAGGGACTAAGAAATCACCTTCAACATTTAACCAACTTGTTTGGGCTTGACATCAAAAGACTCAAAAACAAACAGGTCACCTTAGAAAGGGGCTTTGTGAGACTTCAAAGCCGAACCGAATCCTTGGAAGAGAAACTGAGTGGCATGTCGCAAGAAGAAGATAAATACATTTCAGCCCATAACATCTCCTTAGCAATTGGTGAGTAAAAATAGAACTTTTTCACGCAATGCTGAAACAAACGATTTTAACCGCCTCACCTCTCATCCAGTGCGATGCTGGACGGGCAAAAACAAAGCTTTTTGTTCTCCTGGGACTCAAAATGGCCGCCGTGTGATAAAGGTTAATTGTGCCACTGCTCTTAGAGTTAACTCCGCTGTGGCTTGCATACATTCATTACGTAACATAGTTACACAACTTTATTTCCATTCAGACTTGGGAGTAGCATGGTTTTTCTAATATCTGCGAAAAAAGAAAAAAAATGATATTTTGATAAGGCTAAGTTACTAAATACATTATGACAAAACTGATTAACTAAATTGATAAGAATTCTAAAAATCTAACGACGAGCTGTGAGAAGCAGATAATCCTGAATGCAGCTAGAATTTAAAGTGCACGTAACGCCCAAAATGTTTTGTCGCTAAAATGAATCCACTTGTTATTTGAAGCATTTGGGTGAAAAAATTTTTAATTTGTTTGAATCCTCGATTTTCTATGCCCTTTCAAAGTCGCGTTTGAAGTGTTGCACGACCGCGTTTTAGGGAGTGTGGGGCGGCGGTTGCTGATGACGTCTGCCCAGGAACAAAACACAATGGCACCTCAGTCAGTTCTCTGTATTTGCCCGAGAATATTGAAAAGAAAACTCATCGTTCCAATGTATTTTGGGACTAAAACGTCCAAGTTTTGTTTCAGAATCATTTATTTTCGGTCACTGGAGTCAGAGTTGAGTTTCGATTCGGGAGACTCCGAAATACAGTGTAAACTTCGATTGAGCACGTTCGACAACTGTGAACTCACTGCTACAGCAACAATCTTTATTTCTGATTAAAATTTACATTTTAACATATTGACTGGTCCGCGGACAGCTAGTGCTAGTCTAGGCGGGCCAGTCCACTGCTTAGAGCTTTGAGAGCAATTTATATTGTTTCAAGAGACGATGGGGAAGAGTTCTTTGCGGACGAACATGAGAAGGAACACAAACGAAAAGCAGCGAAGACAACTCAAGGACTGCTTTGAATGGTAATTTCGTCACCTAAACACAAGATTCTTGGCACGCGTGTTTATAGCCCGTTTACAATGGTCAGAAACGGGTGTTTTTTCTCCCACTCGGTTCACAGAGACATGCAGATTATTTCAAATGATATCTTTTTTCATCATATTTGATCAAAATTTGGTTGAGTATATGACGTCATCACTTGGCTAATTTGCATATTTTAAAACTTGAATATCTCTGGAAAGAAAAGTGATATTTGAAAATAGTAGACGGCATTTTTCTTCTCGTATAGACTACTTGTTTGTGTTTTAAAATGGCTTCAGTAGGAAAGATGCGATTTTCGTCATAGTAACGTACCACTTTTTCTTCAGTGCTGGAGATAAATGGTAAAAAGTTAAATAACTAAGAAAGAATGGAAGAAGAAAGCTTTTTTCCAAAACACTAATTATCATTTTACGGATAAACAAAAACTAATTTAATTATCAGATAATCACATCTGACAGGTCGAGTCACGGAAAAGCACGTTCTTATTCTGTTGCCACCTTTGGCGTAAAAAACTACTTCAAACTATAAAAGGCGTTTCAGCGAGAACTTACAGTACGAACTATTTTCAGCGAATGACTCTGGAAAGTTGGTATACTTACTTACAACAAACGCCTCTTAACAGATGTCAACAAGTACCGGTGCCTTACAAACGACTTATCCAAGACAAAAAGGAAACCGACAGACGGGCATCTAACAGATGATGTAACAGAGAATTAACTCTGAAGTGTAAATTTTAGTGCTAATTTAACCCATGAATAACCCACTGAGCGTTAGCCCTAGTAAAGGGAATCAGGGAACCACACGAGGTAAAGAAAAAATCTTTTGACCTCGGTGGGAATTGAACCCACGACCTACGGATTAGATCTACCGTTACTCTGCCGACTGAGCTACGAGGTCGGACAGAGAAAGTCGGGGTCGATTTAGATGGTGAATCGCGGCGAAGAGAAAGTAAGGGTACATATGAATGTTGTGCCGCGTAGCACAACATTCATATGCATCTAACAGACCGATCTGACTAACAATAGATGGATCGAAACCGACCAATGACCGATGACAAACTTTACAAGAGACTTGCAGCAAATACCATTAAGGGTTTACTGACCAATCACTTTTAACGGGCCAGACTGGTAACACAGGGACTTGTTATTCATAAAAAATAACTCTTGCACGCCTTGCGTGCCTATGTTTGTATTCGCTAATAAAAAAAATATTCAAGAAACGTGTTGTTTGAAAACATTCATTGATCGCGTGCTTCAACTAACGAACTAAGCGCTCTGAAAGTTCATTATTTAGTGGTAGAGCTGTCCCATGGGCTTTTCCGTTAGAGTTTGTATGCAAAGTAGAGTTGAGATCAGTGCGTGACTAACGGAGCAGAAAACCCGATCAGTTAGCTAAGAATTAATTCTCTCTCTCATCGCCAAAGCTGAGAGGTCAGATAAAAAACAACAGATTCTACATGAGCCAATCAGGGTTAAAAGAGATCGGACAAGCCGAGGCAAGTTTATTGTTTTTAATGTTCTAGAATGACGCTTATTAGTACACCTATACCGTAGTACCGTAGTATGCAGGAAATCCAAATTGTTAGAGTGCGGAAATCCACATTAGTATGCACGAAGGCACTTCGTTAGTATGCAGGAAATCAGAGGAAATCCGCAACAGGACTTATCTTTTAACATCATATACTACTGGTATGGCTGTTCTATGAAATCCTGTTTGTGTTTTACTTTCTGTTGAATACATCATGTTTATGAGAGCGACGTAAGTGTTGCAGTTTTCGAGACTTGACAGCCTCGTAGCTAGTAACAGGCAAACCGAGGCACTTGCCTCGGTAATTTGTTTTTCGTTTTTATTGTTTATAGTCGTCATAAACACCCTAAATACCTAGGAAGAGAATTTAACCACGGACACTGCCTCAGTCAAAATTCTTTCATGGACATTGCCTCAGTCTTCACTCTTTTCTGGCTACAGCCCTGCTTGATGACCTCCTAAATACTGGCTTCGATCAACTGAAAATCGTACTGTTTGGACCTGACTTTTTGAAGTCGCAGGAAGCAAGGTGGAAGGACACATTTCATACAATTACCGATTTCACATTGTCAAACGTTATAAGTCGTAACTCCAAATAACCAAAGTAGATTTTTCTCAAAGTCTGCAGTGAAATTCTTCGGATAAGCGAATAGGATGTGTTCCCTAAGCGGTTCGCAGATAATGTTACGCGGTCGACATGCACTATTGCAAAGAATCTTTGTCGCAAACCTTCGAAAACAATTTTGACAACAATTTTGTTGTCATGTAATTCTAAAGGATTAATCTTCGACTTTTATCTAAATCGAAAGAGAAATAAGTGTTGGTTGGCGGCGTACAGTTGTCGGCCTATATACACATCAGTCATATATCGGTCGTAAGGCTTCTTGATCATGAACGATCACACAACTTTGTCGGTTATGTTATAAATACTGCGGGATTGGAAGATAGAGGTTGTCGATAGTATTTATACAAATTGCTGGTTAGCCTTAAGCAGAAAATTTATGAAAATAGCGTTTGAAAGTCTGCAGAACAAATTCCAGTGAGAGTTCTTCAATGGTTCTCACAGACTGAGTTCGCTTGTTTCAGTTCGATAAAATCAACCATCCTTTACGTCTTTATTATACCATTAGCCGATCATCGCCAGTAAACTGTACAGTATATCTTTCTTTAAATCTGGGATTTTGCTGCAACAACCGATAGCACCTCTAGAAGGCGTTTTTGCGCACTTTTCGAATGTGTAATGCACCACCCTCAAGGGAATGAGAGGACTTTAGATATCCCACCTTCCTGGGTAGACGTCATAACAGCCGCTCGACCCATTCTCTTGAAACTCGGTCGCAAAACAAAATGGTGATGTTTTGGAGCTATTTTCGAGATTTCGTCGGGGAACAGAAAATCGAGGATTTAACCGAATCCAAAAAGGTTTTTCGCAGTAGTATTTCAAATAACAAATAAATTCGTTTTAGCGGAAAAAAATTGTGGGGTTAGGTGCACTTTCAGGAGCATCGCTTGCTCTAAAAGTTCTTGGTTGGTAGATGTGTGATTATTATTGTCACTCTCAACTGAAGGCCCTTTGTTCATGCAGTAGTTGGAGTTTATCTCAGTTTCACAGTCACCTTACAAAATTGAGAAGGATAGATAAGACATTGTACAGCTTACATACTGTATCCAAGGGTATTAGCTAGATTATCATTAAACCAGAAAAAACAAAAAACCGTGATTACTAATTTTAGCACAAATCTGCTATAGGCAAGTGTCAAACATCAAGTCTGTCCCGCAGAAAAACCATGGCCAAACCACGTTAACAATGAGCAGCATTTGATTTGACCATGATTTTTCTGCCGGACAGTTTTTGTCAGTCCGCAGTTTCCTTATTGCGGCGACAACATGATATTCTAGATTTTCTTTTGTTTTTTATTTTTCACTCGTTCTGCATGTGACATTAGCCAATTGGCCAATGTCACGTGATCAGTCGATCAGCTGATTGCTTTATTACTTGCTACACGGCGCTGACGCGACGAGACCCAGCAAGGTCGAAACAGCTGACCACGGTTGCAATTCATGGCTTTCAGTTTGGACTCTATCATGTCGTTGTCCCGTTAAGCTTTTTACGTCAGTAGTATCAGCCTTGCATCATTGTTTTTTTTTTGGTTTGTTTGTTTGTTTTTTTTTAACATATTTATACAGGATTGCTGCTTCAGTTTTAAGAGAAAAAACTGCTATCAATGCAGGTCCTGTAAAAACAAAAAAAAAACAAAAAAAAATATAGATAAAATCAAATCACAATATTACAAAATAGTCACAAAAAAGAAGGATCAAACAGTTATAAATTCTAAGAATTATTAAAAATTATTAAAAATTTTTGCACCTTTGTAAAAAAAAGCGCGCTTGGTGCTTTCTAAATTAATTCTTTCCAAAATAAGGTCATTATTATTTCTAGTTTTGTGGCGGGGAATGTCACGGTTTCTTACATTGAAATAATTAGAAAGGTATCTAGGAACTCTATTTGCAATGCACTCTTCAACAAATCTTAAAATGTGTGTCCGTCTTCTATAGTAGAGAGGCTCCAAGCCCAGTTTAGTCATAATTTGATCAGTTGATAGATTTGAGGCAGTTGAAATCCAGTACATCTCTTTGTTTTCAGGTCACTATAAGCATGCAATTGTAAAATGGTCTATTCTGCAATATAACTCTATTTTCTAAATTAATTTTTTTTTTCATTTTTAATTAGTAAGATTCCTGTTGAAGTTGATGCTGCTGATTGTTGGTCTTTGCCTTGCATTCCTGCTTCATAGAAACTTTTCTGAGTTAAAAGGATTTGTGCTCACTTATTGGCATAGTGAGGGAGGTAATATGCACCTAAATGCCATTTTCTGTTGTTTGATTCTTTGTACATTGTGTGGTTCCAGATATAATCCATACCCCAGCCGGATGGTGAATGGAAATTCTTTGGGGGAGGGAGGGTCTAATGGGTAAGTATCTCCGAAGGGTGGTGTGGGTGCCCGCGTGAAGAAAGTCTTGGCTTGCACGTGACGTCATCATTTTCTAAATTCTAAAGCTAAAGAGCCACCAACGTTTTTCCTCATCAGACATAAGAGGGGCTCCATAGTGGGCTCTGTAAATTTGTGCAAAATATTTCGTAAAGTTTAGGAAAATACACAGACTTAAATATGGAGAAGTGTCTTCCTTATCAATTTCCTATAACATCACAATTCCTTAACTTTATCCACTGAATGATTTTTCAATTATTTTTTATTGAGTGAGAGTGCAAGTCAAGAATGAAAGATATGAAAATCATACGAAACACATAATTACGAGAATTACCGTGTTTTATCGCACAACGAAAATTATAAATAAACGCCCTTTTGCGAGAGAGCCTTAACGCAGACTGTGCAGACCGTCAGTGCTGATTGAGTACTTTTTTCTAACACTTAACTCACTTTTTTCGGTTCTACAGTTGCAAAGTAGTCTTCAATATGCCCTTAAATGTTTGTGATTTATCCACAGGCCGCACAAACTCAACTTCTGACTGTTGATTCAATAGACAAACGCACTTAATAGACTTGCATTCCATTCAGCAGGGTGATTGTACTGTGGTGCTTGTGTCAGAGTACACTTACATGATCTATTGGAAGTACTCCCCTAAATAAACTTAATAGATATATGCAGTAACAAAGGGTCTGTTTTTTAAGTGGTTTCGGCCTGAAATTGGATTGACATTTTTATCATTATTGTCTTAAAATGGGTATGCCTTGTTCTATGGTCTGAAACACTGTGTGTAGATGTTTTCCAAAAATCATGCATTATGGTCTAAAATAGGGTCTGGGATTTGACTCCTGGGTGGCACACCCCACTCAAAGGTTTGGTGAGCATCCCCTGAGAAAGTAATCATTCCCATCCTTATCGTACACACCAAGATACATGACTTGGATTAGCACTTAAATATACCTGTAGTTTGTAATGCCTTTGGTATTTTTTATCTCTACCCTATTGGCTCTAGATAGCCAAAGTGAAGAGTGAACCTCATTGTGCTCCTCAGTATAGTCCTGGCAGCTGCAGAAGTAGATAAGACACATTCATTCCAAAGCTCATCCTTGGAAAGATCATATCTATGTCCAGTTTTCCTTTCCATCTTCCTTCCTCGATGTTGCTATAGCTATCGCTACCACGTCTAGGGGTTTGGGTGATCCAGATTTGGCTTTGGAGAAGGCTGTCTCGACAATTTTGCAGAGATTTGTAGCCTACTTAGGTTTATGATTGAAATTATTTCTCATTTATAGTTAAATCTAGCCATCCTGTATAAAAATCCGAGCCAGGATCCACTGTTTAGGAAAGGCCTCATAAACCTAAGCAGACCACCTGAATACTAAATTTTGTTGACGACATGTGTAACCAAGCTGAAGGGGGAGCTGATCTAATTGCAAAATTAATGTCATTTCATTCCAAATTTGTGCACACTACCAAAACGTCAATAGTTACTGGAGTTAATAAAATAGCAAAAAGGCTTTGTTGTATTTTTAATGTTCATTTCTCCAGAACCCATCATTACAGGTTCTTTGATTGTTTTGGTGGGTTCCATCCTGTTATTCCTTTATGAGCACCATTCTAAAGGATCAATGCTTCGCTACTGGTACTCACGGAGAGGAAGCTTGAAAGGAGGCCGCACTTTGACGTTTGTTTTCACAACATTTGACCGTCAGGTACATTTAAAATAAGTAGTAATTACTGCTTGTTTTGTTCTTGAACCTAAGATTATTTAGAGACCTGCTTCCTTTTGTGCATTGCAAGCCCCCAAAATCCCCGCTGCCCATAACAAAAAAACTTACAAACTTTGATTTCAATTTTCAACTTCTGTTCAATACAGGTCCTGTTCGTGTGTTATTTCCTTGTTCACCCTGGCTTGAGAAATCTAGTGGCAGCATGACGTAAATCAGTTGCCGGTTAGCTGGGGCTTACACGTATGATTACCCAATGTGAGTAGGGTCAGGTAACCTTCGACCTGCAGTGAGGGGTGAATCAGTCAGGTTTTATGCATAGAGAAAGAGATAGGGATCTCTACAATAACCAGCCAGCACTTCGCAAAATAACCGCTAAAGAGAGAACTGTAAAGCTGATGGGACGAATGATCATTATTTGTCACAAGGTTCCTTTGAGAGAAGCAGAAAGAGATGTGACAAGTGTACCATATTAAAGCAAGCGACGTCACAAGAGGAAATCAAAGCATGCACGAAAGCTCTGATGGTCTTCACCTTTGCATTATGTCCCGGCCGGACCAATACTCAGGGTCTTTAAATAACTGAGGAGAATCTCCTGCCTTTGCTCTGGTATCTGCAAATGGTTAGACATTATAGTCTTCTCGGATAAGGACGATAATCCGTTGGGCTTGCCTCACAACCCTCACTACTAGTTTTTGTGGGACCTAAAAGAATCACTAGGGACGGAACAAACCCTGGCTGTGACCACCCCTAGTGTCTGGTCTGGTCGACTGTGACACCTCACATGGGACCTTGTGTCTCTTTTGTGCCCTTCCTTGCCCAGTAGAAATGAACAAACATTTTTTTTTTCATTTTTCGTCTTTCATTTCAGACACCAACAGTGAATGGAGTTGAGTTCAGTTGGGAAAATTTAAAAAAGAAACTGAATCTGACATTTGATCATCTAGATGAACCAGGTTAGTCATGTATTTACTTTTCTACCCTACGTTGGATAACCTCGACCTAGCCTCGTCGAGGAACATGATCTTCATTTAACCATTTTACACGAAACACAATATTACCCTAGGCAATATCTTCCTTGTATACACTCGAAGCTAACTTTCTCTTTTGGGTGTAAGTTCTTACATTACTTGACTCTGTATGACTGCAAGCCTCCAAGTGGGTTTGGGGTGACTCGCTGCTCCGAAGCCCAACTGGAGAGATTGCTAGCTGGCTAAATAAAGAGTGCCACAGCCTACTAAAATTCGCTAAAACTGTGCAGTTTACCAGCCTACATAGTACAAATCAATCATTTTAAGCGAGTGACCCCACAGAGATATAACTTAACGAAAGCGCCTCGCACGCAATAAACCAATAGCCTCATAGCCCTTTTCACAGATAAGTTATCTAATTTGTTTTACAATAAATTTGATTTTATGATATGAGCATATGAAAGACATCATATATAAATTGTGGGTTATGATCAATTGAAGTGATCCTCGCAATGAAGTATGAAGTCTGAAAATCAATTTCAAGGCGTCAACGGGGTTTGAACCCGTGGCCTTCCGTAATGCTCTTCAACTGAGCTATGAGGCCTTGCTGGGAGCAGGATGTGAGGCGATTTTGCAGTTTCTGTCCAAACTTTAGTCACATTTAGGAGGAATGTTATTGTAATGCAAATTAGAAAGGTTTCCTTGAATATTGCTATTGCAACTCAAAGCCGGCCATTACATGTAACCGGTACTAGGCGCGAGGAAGTCAAGCAAGGTGGTTTCACTTCTGGTTGATTGAAAAGGTAGTGCGAGATTTTTGAGCCGATCCCAACTGCAAAGCGATAACAAAATTAGTTTTGACACTCACGCTGCGCAGTGAATGGTGCAAACCAACCCGCCAACTAAGGCAATTATCTTCCAGAATTTACAATGGGAAAAACACCAAGAGAGAATAGTAATACCGTGGTAACAAGAATTTTGTCGTTGTTGTAGGGATTCACTATTACCTCAACACCGATCGGTACGCATACGGGGGAGTAATACATGTTCCGTCCCCGCTGGATAACATGCCGCAGGTTCGTGGCGCGGAGGTACTGGCCATTAATCCCGAGTGCACCAAGATATTTTTCGAAGAGGGTGGAATTTGGAAACCGTATCAAAGTGCAAGAAATATCCGTTGTACACGCGCAAATCGATGGTTTTAGACTGATGCAGGAGTTGATGTGCAGGTGTAATAAACTGGAATGTCGTTGTTATGAATTGCCACAGCTCCTTCCGCTCGAATTGTGGAAGAACTGGTACGGTTGTTCATGGATACAACTGACTTTAAGTACTGACAGACCGTCAGCTGGCGCTTTTTGGCATTTTTTTTTCAGTCAGATTACCTTGACCAAGAGCCAATAGTTCATGAAATTAGAATGTGTGTCAGAGATTCTAGTTATGCAAAGCTTTTATCTTATTAACCCATCGTGAGGACTCTACTGGGAGAAAATCGGCCCGAGCTCTTGAAAGTGCGGAACGAGCGAGCCGAGGTCAGTTCCTGAAAGACAGATGGCCGATATTCTCCCAGTATGATCCAGAGCAAGCTTGGTTAATAAGAGGTAATTTAATAATGTATAGTCACAATACAACTAGAATGCACTACTTTTGGATGATGTAGGCTGGATATCAGGCCTTACAGAGGCCCAAAATTGAAAACCAGTGAACAAAAGGGACGTATGAGTGAAATGGCAAACGCGTTTTTAGTACACATTTTATGGACAATGGGCCACAAATGTACTAGTAAAATTTTTTGTATTTAAGTCTAACTAACGGTAACTATATTTTCATGTAGATTTTTGTCTAATTTGCAACTTACACAAATACAAAACACTAGAATAAAGCCCAATGATAGTGCGTGATAATTAACTATACAGACCAAGGAGCTCTCACTTTCAGTGGTGCCTTTTGATCTCCGAGAGAACTCAGTGATCTCTATCCTTTAATGAAACGAACAGACTTGCGTAAACGTTTTCTAATTTGCAACGTAAATTGTGCACTCCCCTTGAGATTTTCAGGATGGTTTTTACCTCCTTGAAAATACTCCCACCCCGCACACCTTTCTCTGGTTTTTCGAGGGTATATAGTGCTAAACTACACCAAGATTTAAATTTGATTGTTTTCTAAGGTATCTGTCACCGTTGTCCAGAACGAACCCCTTCATAATAAAATAAGTATGAAAAGAATGAAGCATTTGGTTTTTGCAAAACACAAATTGAATCTGAGGTAGGGAATTTCAACAGCTCAGTAAACCTTGGAAGTTCTTGTTGTAGAACAACAAGTGCTGATCACTGTCTTGTGTTGTCCAAACACTGCTTAAAACGCTATTAGTAAACATGTTCTGTTTTAGTAAAGTGAGCAAGTAGTTAAATGTTAGTACTTGACAAACTCGGTAGTGATTAAGCAATAGCAGGGGGGACATTTAATACGCAGG
>CM042754.1:413010-475510 GCA_022496165.2 Catalaphyllia jardinei | reverse complement strand
TATGGCAATGGCAAAAATTATTCCGGATTAGGGTCAGAATCGAACGCGACCTAAATGTGCGACAGGAATAAACAGAATTTAAAGTGAAACCAAATAAAACAAATAACTGTTGCACTAATCAAGGATTGTTTTAAAGGCAAGTTTGAAAGCATGATCTCTTTTTCTGCAAAGAAGAAAAACAAGTTGGTGAAAATGCCACGCAATAGTTGACGAAAATTGCTAAAAAAAAAATCTTTGCCGGCTAAATCAGCAAAAAAAATAGATATAATATTTTTGCAAGAAACTCATTCGTCGCTCGATACTATCGGGAGATAGGAGGCGGAATGGGGAGGCAAAATCATATCTAGCCATGGGTCGTCTCATAACAGAGGAGTTATGACTTGCCCTTTACCCGTGCAGTTGAAACAACAGACTTTTTAAAAACTGCTCCCATTTCTCCTTGAGGATTTTCCCCAATTTTTATTTTGTCGTGTCAAGTCACGTGACCAAATTTGCATAAGTTTACGACAGGTCCAAAATCACTACCTCTACGCTTCAAATCAACCGCGAGTAACCGAATTTGCGAGAGCAAAATAATCCCAAATATTTTTTTTCTGATCACTCTGCAGTCGTCCTCTCAATATCTTTCTCCGAAAATGAAGCACTCGTGGGCCCGGCTTCTGAAAATTTAACAACTCGTTGTTGTCGGGCACCAAAAATGTAGAATTATTCAATTTCTAAATTCAGGAGTTCGAAAAAAGCATCAGGGAACTGAGCACAAGGGGTTGTTCTGGGAAATGATTAAAATGGAAATCAGAGCACTTACCATAACATTTTCGGGTTTACCTCGGTGAAAAAACCTGTGAAGTTTTCGTTGTTTTGTAGCTATTCATTCATTTTATTATGCCATATATACAAGATTATACCAAAGGTAGCATAAGGTATAAAAGAAAAGAAATTAAATGGCGAGCAGACTGAGGGAAACCAAGGGGCTTATACTGAGTCAGGTCTCCTCACTTAAAAAGCAGGCCTTAATATAAATAATAATATAAATAGCTATGGTTAGGGCTATGTTGACTTTTTTGTTTTCTTTATTTTACATCACTGTCTTACACCGAGGATGAAGCAAATTTTCGAAAAACGAAACAAAAAGCAAGCGTGACGAAGAGCTTTTGTGCGAGATGATCATATTACAGTGCAAGCTCCAGACAGAGTACAGCGATTCCTTAAGAAGCCCGAGTGAATTAACTAGAAAGAATGAAAACCAAGCTTTCAGAAATAGCAAGCGTCAAGACTCGTGGCTCGATTATATGTAGCACAGCGCGCTGGTCTGAGCATGGAAATTTAGAAAGAACAAACTGAAGGAAAAAAACATACAACGTACTTGAAAATCAATGATCACGTAAAATTAACCGGCCCCAATAGATTCTTGAAAGAGGAAGAGCGCTTTTTAAACAGATATGTACATCAAAAAACACAAATCCGAACGGCTCGGAGTTTATCGAATTCTTTAATACGGAAGATACGGAAGATGTATTATCAGAAGAAACTGCAAAAAACTTGCGAAAGTGTAATGTCTATCGATGAATGTAAACGAGCTCTTATGACGATAGAAGGCAATAAAACAGCAGGTACAGATGGCCTCACTTCAGAGTTCTGTCGCTATTTTTGGAACGCTGTCAACAAAAAGGAGACTTTCCATAGCCTGTAGTTAAAACGGCTAAAGATCCTTTTTTCAAACTACAGTTCAATGGCCTTCTTTTGCTCTGCTTTTAGCACGAATTTGATGCCATTTTCTTCCGAAGATCCTCTAGAAATATTTCAAAACGATCCCTTGAATGCTTGATGGTTGAATGTTAATGTCAGAAGACCCCTATGCTCTTGAACAACAGGTTAGGATTTTTACGATCGTCGTTTGCACGAAAAAACAAGGAAAACAATAGCGTCCTTGCGGGCCGTCCCTCCCCTAGTCTCCTTCGCAGCCGTTCAGTATTAGGGTCTGGGGAGAAACTTTGGGTAAATACCCTAATAACTGACGGCTGCGAAAGAGACTATCCCTCCTCGAATCGTGCTTAATCCTCCAGCGCTCAGTTTGACCCTTTCCCTCCTCTTCTACAGCCTGCCACGCAGGCTGCCTTGATTAAAGTATCCAACTTGCAGTTGCGGGTGTGACTGTTCTGAGATATACTGGAATTACACAGTGAGTACACAAAGTATATCTAAATTCAAAGGTTTGATAGAACTATATATATGTAACACGCAAAAGCAACTTTAAGTTGTGCGGCAATTCCGCTTAAAACGATACGTTACCGCTGCCAGGTATCACAAATCATTATTCAAAGGCCAACCGATCACACATTAAAATGTTCTATCCCGAGACTACGCTCAAAGAAATCACGCGTACGCTTACCAGATTTGTAGAGTATGGTATAACAGCCTACAGCCCGTGATGGCTAAGTCAATGAAAGCTCTCGAATTGCATTATCCAATGATCCAATATATATTTCATAGATTCTACCTCCCCTCCCCAAGAAAGGTTCTTCTTAGTGAGAACAGTACAGGACGACCACTCCCCTCCACGTGTTTTCTCGTGGCCGTTAAACAGGATAAGAATAAAATGAAGACAGCCGGACTAAAGAGAAAAGTGTGTAATGTATTTATTTCGCTGTTGAAGAAACAGTCATAAATTAACAAATACGTCATGATTGGAACTTATTACTTAGCATTTCTGTTCGCCTGCGAACCTGCCGCCCCGCTCCAGGAAGGTAACCGAGTGCAAATGAGTGTTTAAGTTCAAAGCAGGTTAGTTTGAGATAAAGCACGAATCAAGTGACCTCCTAGAGGAAGAAAGCATTTCAATCTTGGGGTAATAAAGTAATGTATCATTCACTAAAAATTATGTTATCTCTTCGGTTAAATTCATACCCAAGCTGGCGTCAGGTCCAAAATGGCAAAGCATTACATTTTTTTTTTCAATTTTCAAACAACGAACCATAAAAAGAACTCAAGTGATTCTACGAATCCCAAGGCGTTTGTTTATATTCTTTGGACTTGTCATGGTCAAATTTCATTATCCTCGAGTTGGAAAAGTCTAAGTACCTTCGCCTATGTTTCAAAGGCATTTTCAGTGATTTTTAAATTATCTTGGTTAGTTGATCGTGGGCGCTTTTCATTCGACCAAAATTATGGGTTTAATTTCTACAGATTTCCAGTGGTGAAAAGAATATTATATACACACTGCGGTTACAAACATGACAAAACAACGCATGTTGTAAAAAGCTTTGATTAATTACTTAACGTTTCGTATGCCTCAACATACATCCTCAGAAGTGACGGTTGGAAAAGAATATCATTGTCCAAAATGTCCCGAAAAGAGAACAACCTCGCGAAAAATACTCAAATGTTCCAAAATTTCATGCTGGGAATTTCCGATTGATTTGATTTCCTCTCGGAATTCTCTGTTAAATGGTTCGTTTGCTTTGGCTAAATTCAAATTCGCTTGTGTTTGCTAAATTCAAATATTCTCAGATTTAGCGGATACTTTGAATGTTAATTTCTGTTTCGAAAGTTTCGGAATTTTTGATTAAATGGAAAGTGCCCTATATCAATCTTTTCTCGCTATTCAGTATTGTTAGTAGTGTCAAAATAGCATCCTAACCGACCACAGTCTTAAACATCCCTTCTCCAATCTAGGACACTGGACACTAGATTAGCAGGCTTGGTTACCTGGGATTTCTTAGGTCAACCAAACGCGCGAACTCAATCCCAAGCTCTCGCTCCTTTCACAAGGTAAAAGAGAGCCTGGGATCGAGGTTACCAAACGCGTCTTAATAACGTACACGCACGCTAGAAAAGTAACTCCGGCAAAACTATGAATTAGCTGAAGAAAAAACCGCCATGACGAATATGAACTTATGAAAGTACCCACTTAATTCCCCCATGTTTTACATAAACCGTTTCCACCAAAATTCTGATGTAGCATATTCAATTAAATTTATACATTAACGCCCAAAGGAGGTTCCCAAGGTGGAATATTTGTTACAGTATTATAGTCTTGAACTGGGATAAATCGAGTGTTCAAAATTGGTCCCAACGTACGAGTTACCCAACATTTGATTCTGCAAAATATGTAATGGTAATAGGACTGGGTGGAGTCCAATTCGGTGTGTAATCATACGAGTGATAACAAAATCGAACGACCGCGAAGCGGGAGTCTGATTTGTTCATCACGAGTATGATTACAGACCGAATTGGACGACACGAAGTCATATCACCAATTAATCATAAAAATTGCAACCAAGTTATGAAAGAAGAGGAAAATTCGCATTAAAATACCTACAAAGGAGATGAAAAACCTCCTACAGATAATTAGGCGCCGAAAACACAAAACCAAACACGCGCACGCATGCACGTCATTACAACTTTGAATGTGACTGGTTGATTTAAACTTCAACTTCGAATGTGATTGGCGTATTGAACTGTCCGATAACAAACTGTCCAATAACAAAGTGTCCAATAACAAACTGTCCGATAACAACTTGGCAAGTGAATTAGTGGAAAAGTAGGAGTTTTTCAAACTAATCACAATCGAGGAAATTGTAAATTTTTTGGATTAATTACTAAACCACTAAATACTGCGGGAACAAGAAGTTTCCTATTACAATTTAGCCACTGAATTTCGAGAATTTTTATAAAGAGACGGCTGCTAATAGCAAGCCTCATTTTTAAGCAAATGAGAAGCGCATAGATAACTAGTGAAAGATCTTGCCTCAGTTCAGAAATAGGTTCCATCCTTAAACCCAGAGTCTTGGCAGAATTGCGCACGGCTACCTTACAAACACGTGACTCAATCACGTCGCTGGTGCCTACGTCCAATCATTTTAATTCTCTTTAAACTGACCAATCAAAATCTATCCTGAAGCCAAACTTTCCGAGGTCGTTCGTTTTGTCACGCTGCGCAGTAAAAACGAAGACTCGAGGAGCGGGAAATTAAGAGTTTCTCTGAAGGTTAACAGCTACAACTCAATTTAGACAATTTAAAAATTTCTTGTTCCCGCAATTCTAAGGCGGTCTCACAAATGGATTCAACCAGAAGTTTAAAAAAATTTCTAACAACGTCTGGCGTTGTTCTCACGATTATTCCTTGTGCCGACGGAGACGGCTTACATTTTCCTTTCACTGACGTAAATTCGTCTCTTTTCGCATGGAAAGAAAGGTATCGTGGAAAATAAAAGAGTCACCAACGAAATCAGCACCCAGTCCACCCCACACATGTGACTAGGACACCAGTCCTCAAACCATCACCGACTGTCAACCAATATGGTCACATTACCGCCAAAAAAATCCACGTAAAACTTCTCACGCTAAAACTTTTTCTGTTCATATTAAACAAGTCAATCCTCCTCGTTGTCAATGGAATGCGTTGGTTTCAACGTCGGTTTGTCATATTCAACTGTAAATTTGGCCATTTCATTGCTGCATTCACTAACTGGAATCACAAATGCTGAGATGTCATCATATGAGGCCAACTCCCCATTAGTTCGTCTCCAACCTTTCTCGTTCAATGTGCCTCGCGCGTCCCCAATAAGAGCCTGGGCTGCCATAACGTACCTAACACAAAGGATAAAGGTTAACCAAGTGATAAAACACGTGGACTCATCATGTGTTTAATCACTGGTTTCATTTTAAGTACACTGTGATGATTAGGTGAAACAAAGCCACTTGCGATCTTGATGACAAAAAAGCCTCATAGTATCCAACTTCATCAGTCACAGGACACCCAGGGGCAATTGGCTGGAACATCAGGAAGTAAAACGAGAGGCAAAACCGCTGCGTGTAACGCTTACAAGGATAGCATAAGTGACTAATAGGACATCAGTCCCAAAAACACTTCTAATCCTGTCCTCGGTCAAGGCAAAAAATACTCGGAATTACTCCCGGTTGATGTGGCCGTGTTTTTGCAGCCATTGTCATTTTTTGGCACCTTATCTTTCTTTCCGATGATTATTTTTAACAGGCAACGCCCACGTCCTTCTAATTTTCCATACGTTGCAAGAAATATCCAAAAAACGCAATAAAACATACATTTCACAACATTCCAGCAATAAATACCTTCTTTTGTCTTCTTTAGGAACTTTAGAAAATGTTTCCATAACTAACATAGCAGCCTAATGAGAGAAAACCAGTAACATTAAAAGCTCTGAGTTGAAAGAAAATGAGTTGACGAGGGAGGTATGGACAGTCGGAGAGTGGGTGAAGAAGTGAAGAGTACAGTAAATGAACAGAAAGTTTTCATCCCTTTGTAAAAACCAGCAGACGTGCAACAGATATTAACGTCTTGCTAGTACCATACTTAAATCTTTTCGTCTATTTTTTTATTGACTAATTGTTACGAAAAATCGACTTGGAAGGTTCGCATATATGCTAATTTCGTCTAGAAGTTTCCTACATATTTAATTAGTTTTGTGTCACGGTGACTAAGCAATTTATTTTAATCGTTTACATCTGGTGCTGTAAATAGTTTTACATTGCAATGTTACTTTATTTAGTAGAGCTTGAAAGAGGGTTAGAATCTTATGCTGTAAAGTATATAGGCGAATTGGTGTAGTTCTTGGGTGGCCTAGTGTGTGCTTGTTGTGAAATTTTGTGTAGATTACTGCGTTCGTGTGGAATGAATAACCTTGCTGCTGTTCTGACATCCCTGCGTTCTGTTTAGACTGCCTTTTTGGTATTAATACCGTAAAGTTTAACTTTTTTATTTGGTAATAAAGCTTGTTGTTGTTGTATACTCAGAAAATCTTCAAATATCGCCGATTTGTGAATCCAGCAGTCCACTTGATTACCTTTTCATTGGATAACCTCTCCCAAAGCCCATCAGAAGCCATTATCACCACGTCATCCTCAGTCAGCTTACTGTTGGACAAGTCAAATTTTCGAACCTGAATGTAAAGAATATCGCAACACTTTAGTAAAGAACACTTGACGGAGGGTAGAAGTCTTCATGCCCGCATTATAAGAACACATGAACAACTGAACAACTGACTGTCTGCCTATCTGTCTGTCTATCTGCCTGTTTATCTGCAACAAAACCAGTCACTCTAGACCTGAATGATACCTTACGATGTCTATGACAGCGGTGACGACGACGACGCAGTTATGTCTGGTGTACTAGCTGTAGTCAGTAATATTAAACTTACCTCCGGTTGTGGGGTAAGGAAGGGTTTGATAGGAAGACTGCAGAAAGAAACTTTCAGATCATGATCCCCAAATCCGCGAGTTGTCCCTATGGTGTCTAGCAGACGAGCCTAAATAAATAATCAAATGGTACACAAAAAAACTTGAGCTTAATAATAAATACAGTCTTTATAGAGTAGCTAGCAAGTCCTACAGACAGAGCAATACATATCACTGTTCTGGATGGAGCACACTTCTTTCTTCATTGTTGAGCGCCAGGAACAAAAGCAAGACTACAAATAATATTTATAACAATACATTCAGAATGTGTATCAAGTATACATAATTAACAGTAACACTAACGGTAAGCAAGTTCAAAAGAACGTGTTGGGTTTTTAAAGCTGATATTTTATAAGAAATGGCTTCACAAGACAGCACCTTTTTCCCTTCTCCATTAATCATTGGAAATTTTCTTGTGTCTTCCTCAGTCACTGTCTTCAGAGCCCTGTTCAAAGATATCTTGGTAGCATTAGTTGGAGCGATGAAATGTAAACAGTTCTGGATTACCAAGAATAACACCTAACCTTGATACAATAATAAGAGCCCGCATTTCGCCGTATAATGGTCATGATAATTCCTCTCAATATCCAAGAGGCTAAGGGCCCGCCATTACAAGGACCAATACACTTTTTGTTTTTCAACACAAGTTACATCTTGAAGCTGGTAACAAACTTACAGTGTGTTGTGTGGCTCCGGTTTCAGTAAACGCACTGTAACTTGGGCTTGTGTATAATTTTATATAATGCCTGTACTTGTCTGATATTTTCAAACTTTCCAAGAATTATTAAACTAGCAGTATTCAACACACCATCCAGTCATATGTCTGTCCCTGTATAACAGCTTTTGCCCAATATGCTTTTTTCTTGCTCTCTGTTGAAATTCAAGCCGACCAAAGTCACTTCCAAGAAGCTGGGGCCTCTGATAAGCCTATCAAAGAAAAAACAGATTGATCGAAAAAGAGGTCAGTTAATACCATTGGGGAAGTGAAGTGGTCAAGAGGTTAGCGAGCTGCAGTCGACTATTCAAGCCTGGGTCAAAACCCCATATTTTTGTACCATACACTACTACTACTACTACCACTACAATACGAGAACTTTATTTATACACAGTATTTCCATCAGCCTATTTATGATAATCAACTAACTACCTATCTTCCAAACTACAATCAAAGAATACATATTCAAAAAAAAAAAAAACAGCAACAACTGTAGACTTAGTTTTAACTAGTCTTGAACTCAGTTAATTAAGTTGCTTGTCTTAGTTCTGGAGGTATGGTATATAATATACATTGAAACAGGAATCTTGACAAAAACGATAGGCGGCAACCTGCTAGTCAATTCACGATAAAGACACTGGAGTAAAGTAACGGCATTTTGTAGGCTAGCAGGCTCAAAAAGATTTTACAACAGTTTAAATCAGACAACAAGCAGCTACATTTTAATACCAAAACAATAGTTTCAGAATCAGGTTTATATTGTGACCTGCCGAGTGGAGAAGGGCTCATGAAAGTGACAGGGAAAAAAGTAAACATTCGCAACTGATTTCAGTAAAAGTTCTACTTTCTGCAAGTTCCATTTTTTGACACGATAAAAGGGATAACTGACAGCACTTTACAACCTGTTACTTTGACTTGTCTCAGAGTAACTGATACTGTACAAGAAGCCATTCTTACAAGTAATTGAACTCTTTGTCTTTCTGACTCAGGAGTGAAGTCTCTTGATAGAGGAATAACTTTTCCTTTGTGTGCTACAATTGCTCTAAAGAAACAAAAACATAAAATAACAAAACACAATAAAACCATGTGAAACTCACACCACCGTAACAAAATTTTTTCTAAAATGGATGCACAGAAATGTTACTGTATGGAGTCAAATTGGTTTTTGCTGTGAAATTATGGTGCCAGGTTTCTCACAAAAACCTTGGCCTCAACCTTTGTCCATTTAAACAAACAACACAGCCATGTTGTCTCTTTTTGCTGGAGATTGAAACACAGTGGAGAAACACTGTGAAAAACAATACAGGTTGGCATTCTACTGCAGCTGATATGAATTAAAACAGTAAAGCTTACTGGAAATGCAATGATATTTGACAAAGATGTTGCTAGTAACCTGCCTTACCTACAGTCCCCTGCATTAGCCACATATAATTTGTTTCCAAGAAACAGAGCTACCAAAGCTGTACAGCCTCCATCAATCCTATATGTTACTTTTTCTCTTCTGATCTGTTCATCCTGACAGAAGAAAGAATGTTGCACAGTCATACAGCTACATGTATTAAATTATAGTATCGGATGGTCCCTGGATCACGACTCAAAGAGTTCTAGAAGTGGACTCTACTGTTTATTGTACGTTTTTGTCTTGTTGAGCTAGACATGTTTCTCTCACATGCAGTGCTTTTCTTTACCTCTCCAAAAGACAAGTTACATGAAGAAACACAATGGACATAGCAAGTAATTTAATAATAATGTATAAAGTACAGTATGTACAGACTCACCATTTCGAAAAAAGCTTCTTCCAAGACTCCAACAACTAGACCATCAATCGACACCGAGGAGACAACAGCCTCAGCTAGCTCCTCTGCCATTGCAAGCTTCTCATCATTCTCATAAGCCAACAAATCTTTCACTCCCTGCAGCTTCTCCATAATATGAATATGAAGTTGATTGACAGCCATAAGAGCTGCCCCACATCCAGCATGGCCATCAAATATCCCAAAATATGCATAGGGAATCTTTGTCTGTAAAGAGACAGTTTTAGATTAGTCGATCCTCCTTAGTGTAAACCTCTGGCTTAAAGGAGAAACTAAAGTAAAGCCTTAACATTTGCTATGACCATTGAAAAAGGACATCCCATTTTAGCAGATGCTTGAGGTCTTAAGTTGATTTACTTGACAGTTGACAAGCCTAAGACCATCGTCATTTATGAAATTGTGGGTGTACAAGAGTGGTCCAGTTAGAAATTGTGTTCACTAGAGTGGTCAATAGGCAATTGCAAAAACGTGAGAGGACTGGGAAAGAGTATGGTTGTTTTCCGTTTGTTTTAAAAACTAAGATATTCAAATGAAAGATCAACTAAATTTGAGAGTCTTAACTAAGAATAGAAGTATTTATATGAGGAAAATGGCAAAATGGTAGCTCTTCAAATATCACCTAAAATAGAGAGTTTGTATGGATCGGGTAGACAAGCCACAAAATTATAAGGATTTGTATGGGATTTTGCAACTTTCGCGAGGCTCCCATTTGAACAATTTTCCGCCTAAAACTCCTAAACTTGGCTGGGTACCTTTTCATCCAGTAACATTTTAGTTGACCTGTTTCGGGTTTCAATCTAATCAATATAAGAAACCCGTCCCAGTCCTCTCACATTTCTGCAATTGGCTATGGATCAATCCCAAAGGATTTGATTCATGAACCAGCTTAATGTTCACAAGGATCAGCTCCATATGGCTTGTTTATTAAATGGATCTACAAGGGTGGTTCATAAATTGGGTGCAAAACAGTGGTCCATAGATGTACTTTAGGTCAAGAGCATAAAAGTGATCTACGGATGGGTTTTTATGGGTGGCCCATGCATGGCATTCACAAGTTAGGGTAGTCCAAGATAGTCTACAGCTGGCTCAGGATTTTTGACTGATCACCGACCTCTGAATGAAATAAAGGGGCCAGTCTATGAATCTCTTGTCTGTTCTTAACATTACTAAGGGTGGCCTATAGATTGGGCTTGTTTTAGAAAGTAAAGTAGTTGACATGTAAAAGTTAACAAGTACCTGTGTAATGTGTTTAGGACTCCCTTCACTTTCTGTCTCACTAGTTGATTTGCTGACATTTAGGCAGAACATTCCAGTCACAGACTGGTCCTCGTTCTTGTGAGGTGTTTTCCCAGCATTGATAGTTCTGAAAAAATGGTAAATTACTTTTAAAATTTTTTTGATGACAGTGTAGACTGAATTCTATTAGATAACTGGTTATCTATGTACAACACCTTTTTTCCAGACATTAACTGATAATAATTGTAATTTATTAGAAAATCTAATCCACTTTAAATTACTTTCCAGTGTTGTGGTGATAACCTCAGCTGCTCAAAGCACTCAATCAATATTCAAAATTTGTTTTGTGTCTACCAAATACGATATTTTCAGACTTGTGTCTGATGACTACAGCCATCCAGTATAATTAACAATTATTCACCGAAGTGGAGGTAAATATCCACCACTTTCACCGACACTGAGGTGAATAATTGTTTTTAATTAGTATATACCACACAAGCTGAATGACTAGCGGCCCAAAGAGTAACTTTATTTGTGACAATATACTGACAAAAGCCATTTTGTTTTCCTTCAGCTGCTCGGACGTGAAGAGTACTTGGCTAATCACCTCCGAGCCGAGCCAGCCAATCAGCACACACAAAAAGTACTTTTCACTGATGTGGTATATGTACTAACTAGAAATAACCAATGGTTACGAAGCGTGGGCTAGAATAGTTTTGAGACGAGGGTATCTGTTATTATACAGCCTTGAATCAATTTGTTCAATTCGTTGAAGATCATGTTTGACTCCTTAAATGTTCACCTGCATCTTGTCTAGCTCCACAAAATCATTGCAAAGAGAAGTGCATAAAATTTATAACACGCAGAAACAACAACAAATTGCCTTCCCACTTCAGTTTTGACACATGCAGGCACGGTGTCGAATTTTGAAAAGCCAGTGAGAGCATATTTTTTCATTTGGGTGAATGAAAAATAGTTTCAATCAATCTATTCTAAGTCATCTTCCAGGAACTCTGAAAGTATTTTTATGACTTACTTATCCATTTCTCTTTAATAATATTAATAACACTTTTCATTTCGCGCGGCGGCACCTAACTTGCATGTTTCACCAAAAACAGATCTACCTGGATTTTACCATTAAAAATGCTGGCTTGGTTTTTGCGGTAGAAATATGCGACTTCTCAGTTTTCCCATACAATTTCTACTGCAGTTTTAATTTATATATCATTGTTGAGTTAAGTTTTATACAGATAAACTGAAAAATGTTCACAGAAAATTGCTAAAATTAAGAAATATTAAACACAGCATTTTCGTTACGAACTTGGCTATTTATCGTGGAAAGAAATTTGATCGGGGCAGATTTTGATCACATGCTAGGCAACCACTTCTGAGCTGTGAGCATGCATCACATAATAAACAATAATTGTAATATAGATTTAGGACAGCCTAAAAGCATAGCTTCTGGGCCAGGTTGTTAAGAGCACAATTGAGCTAACTCAGCAAAAGGTAAAATTTTGTTTTGAGTTTTGTAACTTTTCCGTTTAATGTTTGGTCTCCTGTTTTGAGTTTTAATGATCACCATATATGTGTTGTGGTTTCATTTATTTTTGGTTTAATTTTGGTTAAACCAGTTTAAATCTTTAAAACTGCTTCATATTATTCAAACTGGTCAATTTTGAGCAGAATGTGACCATGTGCCTTTAGTTGGTAATTTGGGTTAAGCACTAAAGTTAGTGATTAGAGCTAAGCACTTATTTAGAATGGTTAGCTTTGATGTTTGGCTGGGAACTTTGCAATGTCTTAGTAGTTTGGGTTGAGCTGTCAGGTTATTGATTAGGTCTAACCACTTATTTGGAATTAGTTAGCTTCTTAGTAATTAAGACAAAGTTTATGTATGAATAAATTAAAATTTATATGTATTTTTGAATAAATTAAAATTTATATGAGAGGGGCTAGGGGTGATGAACTGATAATTAAAACAAGTATGAGAGCTCTTGCATCCATTGCTTTCATGGTCAAGTGGTAATGACAGTGGGAAGCAAATCCAGAGGTTGGTGGTTCAAATCCCGGTGAGTACGAGATAAAAATAAACAAAAAGGGAAGGGGTAGAGTAGCTGGGGGAGAGATGTAAAGAGATATTTCCCTTTTTTTATAGATAGTTGACAAAAAAAATCAACCCAGTTTGAAAAAAATTAAACCAGACAGAAAAAACAGACCACAACATACGCAAAAAAAATAAATCAGTAAAAAACATTTGTATAGGAGAAAAACTTATAATTTGTTAACTTTTAAACCTGGTTTAGCATTAACCCATTTTCAACAAGTTAACCTGTCCTGAGCCCATGTTCCACTTGAAAACCAGCACTTGGCCAGTGGTCAACTTCAAAAACACTCGACCTTAATGAGCTCTAAACCTGAGCCTGTGATTCACATGATCCTCGTCAGCAGATCTTCTGTTATGACAGCTATCAACTAAACATAATATGGATGTCTAATATCAATTGAAGATATAATAATCCAAGACTGCGTGATTTGGTATTAGCTGGATGGCCACCATGTTGTGCAACATCATCGTTCGTCATCCTCATTGCAGGCGCACCTGCCCGTAATCCATGCCGCTAGCCATGTTGACCATAAAAAAAGAGTTGCATGGGTTCCTATTTCTATGCATACATGTGGTTCTGTTTCTATAATTATGGTGCTCAAGCTTCATGTAAACACTTGACTACCCTTGAGCCTGAAGCTTACCCATTATTATTGTCGAGTATTCACGTGAAAAACACATGATGGTAGGTTACTGATTACATTCGTAAAAGGGCGACTGAACGTTAGCTGCAAGAGTACAACAGCAGGTAATGTCCACCTTATGGAATCTCTTTTAGATAACTGGCTGAAGAATAACCATATTACCGTAGATATAATATATTACCTTCGCAGTCTGTTTGTAACTTTTTTTTTAAGAATTTTAGTTTTCAAATTATTTCTCAACCGCAGAAAACAGAAAAACAGAATTTTGTGGCTAAAATTAGACTTGAGTGAATGAGCCAATCAAATGGAAGTATTGGTCGTTTGTTGGGATTTGTGATTGACAGGCTGAACACCTTAGCCTCAATATATGGGATCACTGTGTGTTTAAGAGCCTGCTTGAAAGCAAGGGTCAGGAATGCAACTGCTTGTTTCACACTACACTGCAGGTGTAGACCATGTTTGATCCAAGTGCAGACACTCCTGTTTTACTAGTAAATAACAAATAAATATCTGGGACTTTTCAGGACCATCAGAATGCAGCAGGGAAACAAATGCAGACACCAGCACAAACTGTAAGAGAGTGCAATGTCTTCTCATTGAAAAATGCAAAAAATATAAAGTTCAACTGTCTGTATGCAGAGATACTTATTTATGCCCAGTGAGTCAGCAACAGTGGGTCGGCAACAAATTACCACGGAAAATAACGGCACAATCGCTTCTTATTAAAATTTGGACGGAATTTGAAAACGTCCTGTTGGGAATATATCACGGAAGTTAAAAAGAAAATGTTTTTACCATTATTATGGTATCCATGTCATCTAACGAAAAAAACTAAATATTGGAAAGAATAATCAAATAAGTTTCTTGTAAGATCTCTCCCAGGTTGTAGTTATCTGGAGTACAACCACTGAGTTTTGGTGATTCTTTGTGAAGCCCATCTATTCATTTATTATTCAGCTCTACACCATTACCGACGGAAACTAATTTCATCGATCACGATGCATAGTTCTAGTTTAGGTTTGGACCCCCTCATTTATCAGTCAATAATCTATAAATATTTGCCAACTTCAGATCAAGGGCTTTTATTTTTACCAGGGGAGGAAAATAACCCAGAAATATTGGCTAATACCCCTTTCAGCAGGAAGTTAAAGCAGTTTTGAGCGTAAGATCTATGATACAATTAAAGCTGCGGTCGCATCCACATGAGATAAGAGGATAAGTTATGAAAACTTACTCTGCATATCCTGCATTAAAGGGTAGTTCCCTGTGTGGAATAATAATCGGTCTTGATTCATGGTCCGAGGCTGCTTGTTCAGACTCCTCGTTCAGTTGAAGAAACTCCGGTCTTCGATACGTGTACTTTTCTTCCAACATGTCATCATATACTCTAAAGCCCAGCCGTCTGTCCGAGTTGACGTTTGTGAAGTAAGCAAAAGCATTCGCTGTGTTAATGTTTAACATTCGCTTCAGGCCATTCAAGCTCATATTTAGATCCCTACCAAGATTTAGAGTTAGGGCTCTTCCGAGCAAAGGGAAAATAAAAGACAAAATTAAAACAATGCACTTCTAAATGGGAAACCGCTGAAAAAGACCCAATTTTCCCTAGTGTAGTAGGGTGGGGACGGTTGATTCCAACCTCACAACGAGGCGAGGCCGATTATTTCCACCTGCACCTTGTCCAAGAGCTAGAGATAATGATCTTGGCCTAGCCATTGTAGCTACAATAATTCCGATAAATCGCCTAGAAATCTATCCGGATAATCTCCACAAAAATACTAAGAATCCCAGAAAAAGTCTGAAGGTCTCACTTTATACCAAAAATCTCAAAATGTAACCAAAAATATTAAAACGTTTACCACAAAGCCGAGGATATGTTTTCATTTTAACTATTTAGGACGAAGCGATGAATTTCTTTTAAGTAGTGGACATGAAATGAAGTAAACAGCGCACTCTTTTTAAGCTTGCCAAAATGCTTCTACAGACATTTTTGGCTCTAAAAACTCTAAAAATACTTGAACTTGCTTTAATTCTTCTAGAAATCTTTTCAGCATGAAATTTTCGCGGCAGGTTTATTTTGCGATTTTGGGGTGCGCATATTTCGCGATTTTGCGAAAATTTACAGTTTTACAGTTTTATTTCGCACAATTTATTTTTTTGGCAATGTTACTTTAGCCAGTGTCCTTGAAGTTAGTAACCCGCGACTTTCTCAAAAGTACAATAACATCAAAATCGACAAAAAAGCAACGGCGGGACTTTGTATATGTCAACAGGTTTTTTTTAGTTATTTGTGTAGCTCACATTTCCAAGGCCACCAGCAACACAGTACTTGCCCAAAGACTTTTTTTAGGCCTTCCAACGTTCTCGTTGCACTCCATGCTTACTTGGGTTTTTCTGAGTCATGAGATGTATATAACTCGTGAAGTCACAAGGCTGTTTTGGCCGCGCCGAGATAGCTGCCAATTTTAGGCTCTACCGGCCGACTTTGAGCGGCTAAAAAAGTATTTTTCACGATCCGTTGGCAAAAGAATATATTACAGCATTTGCAAGTAAGGTTGAAACTTTAATATCATGCAAAAGTCTCAGATTCGAAAATTTCGTTTCAGTAGCACTTTAATGTGAGTCACTTAATTTTCGCGTCAGATCATGTTATGTTCGCCACACTTTATTGTTCTCGTCACTACAATTATAACTTGTCGTGAAAATTTCATAAAACATGACATAAGGTAGGCCTATTATGATCATTTTGTTTTGTTAGCTCTTATTAACCGAGCAGGTCTGTTCGGGAGACGCTTGGCAGAGGTCGTGTGTTAAGACCGAACGCAGTTTAAGCAATGAAGACAGCGACGGCAGGGACGAAGCCTTATGAAAAATGAATTTATATTTTACCTTGAATGTCGCTACTGTGTAAATCTGTTCAGTACGTCTGTCGGTCTAAAAACTTGCTCAGGCTAAACATGCAGCGACAACGTTTGATTCGAAAAGAAGACACAAAAAATTAGCCATTGCGCTTCACGGCCTCCAAAATACGTAGCACTTAGTCATTTCACGTTGTTGTTTTGTAGAGGACGGGAAAGAAATGCTCGAAGATTTAAAAGGCAAGTGCGCAGCCATTGTTCTGCTCATTAAACCTGTTTGGTGACGCTCTCGTTGCCGTCGCCGTCGTGGTTTGCTAGCTAATTTAGGGAGCTTAAGCAAACGCGTTTTTTAATTCGCGGAAGGCAACCGGAAATGGTTTTTTTTCTATTTTAACTTGCCCTCACTCAACCACACTCACATTGCTAAGTATCTTTTCCCCATTAGAAATGGGTAGTATAAAAATCCAGGACATAATACGGTCCTAGCGCTCGAAATGTTCTCTTCCGGTTGCCTTTCGCGTCTGAAAAACGCGCCTGCTTAAGCTCCCTAAAACTCCCTACTGGGCGCAGTCACAGAGGTCAAGATTCTCCCTTATATGGCTTGCTCCACAAGCGGGCAAAATGAATCAAATTCTGCGCTGCGATTGGCTACCAGAGCGGGCAAGATGCCATCTTGCCCGCTCGTTTCCCGCAAGAAAAAATTCTTCGAAAGCCATATAATAAATGGTTCATTTATTGCGTGTTTAAGGACTCCGTCTCGGTCCATAAACACGCAAAAAAAAAGAACTTTTCCAAAATATCCAGCAATCTTGACCGAACAAGCTTAGTCAATAACTCAGATATATACTGAAGATGTTTCTTATGTGGCAAACAATAAAAAAGAAATAATTCGTTCAACTGATGTAATTGGCTTGTACTAGTTGACAATTTGCTTGCGATCAGGCTTTTCGACACCACAGGTCTTGTGTGGCGCTGGCGCTTAAAGGGGTGCTTTTCATCCGCCTCGGCAGTAAAGGGCAGACTACATAAGGTTTTTAGTCCTACTTCTGCCCCACGCTGATGAGGTCCAAACGGCTGTCTGTGCGTAAGGTACTACTGGTCAGACCTTGGGTTAGTTTTTGAGTGTCACTTTCTTTTGTATTTTAGCCACTTTCGTCCCAGAGGCCGCGCTCCTTTTGGTCAGCACCAAGAATCGATCGCGACCTCTTGGAAGATCGAACACCGCATGCTCAGAATCAAGTTGATAATCTGATTGGCTGAGAATACGACACGAATTCTCTGCGCATGCTTCGTAAATTCGACTTCTCCAAAGGTTTTCAAAGGTCTCGATTCTTGGTGTTAACCAAAAGGGGCGCAGCCTATGGGGACGAGAATATATTTTAGTTTGTAACTTCTTTCACCGCAAAATGTAAGCGGTTATGTTATTAAAATTCGTAAATATGGTAGTTCCAGTCCTTGTGAAACAGTCATTTAATAACGATGGAAAACCAACCAACAGAACCTCAATTTCGCGAAAACAGAAGGGAACCAAATTAACAAAAATCAGAATCTAGAGATTTGAAAGACATGGAAAAGCAGAACGTTCGTTTATCATATGGTTTGCTCCGTGAGCGGCCATTCTCCGTTCGGGACTACTTGCTCTGTCCCGCAAGAAAACTTTCCCCGTAGGCCATATAATAGATCCTTTGCTAACCAAGCTTGTTCGGTCAAGTTGGCTGGATATTGGCCCCGTCCTTTTTTTATTTCCTAGTTTTATGGACCTCTACTCTGTCTCGGTCAATATCCAGGGTTGTCCACCTGACACTTGGTCATTAACCCATACATCCAACACAGCACCACATTGCGGGTTGTGCTTTACTATATATCTCCTCCCTGTTGTATGATTCGGACGGAGTAAACACGGAAGAGCAGGATAGGGTTTCACCGCAGGATTTCAATTTTCGCATCAGAAGTTTCGGGGATCTTTAATCTGAAAAATCGCCAAAATCGAGTACCTCGAAAATAAGCCATTTAACAAAGGATGAAGTGGGCCAGGTTGAGTTTGCCGTAGAGTAAACCAAGACCAAAAAAGCGTTTAAAGGAAATGTAACCACACCCAGGCACAAGGGTTACGGGCAGGTATCAGCCAGCGTCACAGGTCAAACGGGTTACAGAATTCACTCTTAAAACAACTTCTTCAAGGACTGGCTAAACTAAGTTATTGTGACCACGAAAAACTGCAGAGTTCACATCACTTAGTCACAATACTGCTTGTTTCAGTTCTAATAAGCTATCAATTTATCTACAACATGACACGTGTCACAGTAACTATTCGTTACAGCCCTTAAAGAAAATAATACATATCTACATGCATTGGTTAAAAAATCCATCCAAAAGGCAAGATCAATTCTGTCCCTCCTAAATTCATTCATTTTGATGGAATATTTACATTTTCATAGCCAAAATATAAAAGGTGGGAAACAACGGGCAGGTATGTTCGTTCAATACAACGGATTACGCTTTCAGAGAAGCTGCTCTGAGTCCCGCGTTGTTAGCTAATCCTCGATTCTGGCCTGATATTTTCTTCATGTGCTCCGCCATTCCAGGTAGCCGTGAAAAGTAGTTCCTCGCCAGGACATGTTTGTGGAGAATCTTGCCGATAAACATTCGTCCGTAAGCCTATAAAACAGAGATACGACGCAGTTAGAAAGCTGGAAAAATGTAAATACTTGCTTAATTATTATTATTCAACAGAGTCAGTCCGTTTCTTGAGTAAATTCACCGAAAAATACAAAAGATCTCAATAATTATTAGACGCCTTCCGTGCCCAGTGGGACAGACTATCCTTACATTGCATAACCTAGTGTGACCGCATCTCTAAAACACCACGGATAGCATGGGTACTAAGAGTCTCTTTTTTCTTATGCTTCCTTAAGACGGAGAACTGACAGTAACAGCAACAACGAAACTAACATACATTAAAGAAACAGCAAATAAGTAAGTACCTCAGTGACATTTTCGAGCCTAGTATGTGCCGATGCCTCCTCTTTTGTGAGTAAGATACAATTCCATGGGGACCACTCCTCATATTTGTTCCATCGAACAAGAACCAAATCGAACAGGTCCTCGTGAGCACTCAATACACTCTGACTGTTCCAAATATTTTCCACCAGATAACGCAGATCAGGCTCCTGAAAGACACGACAAAAATGATGACCATCAACCATAATGCACAGGACTCGCCATAGCTTAAGTTTTGAGTAATGAATCATTCAAGTCAAAGTCGGATTGAAAAAAAAAGCGAGTTAAAAACAACTAGCAAACAATTTATACCTGTAATAAGTAAGCAACCTTGGACCCGTCCTCAAAGCTTTCCTCCGAACGTCTCAGATCTTTCAACATTACTCTGTACTGCGAGAAGTCGTGGCGTAATCTTGCGTCGTTGTCAAGTTTGGTGCACTTTCTACACCTTCCGACAACTCTGTATACCGAAGAGATAAACGAACATAGATCAATCAGATCCTGAAAATCCGAAGGCTATCGACTCTTGGGCGAGGGGGGATAATGATTCCGAAACAAATCCCAAAATTACAAAAAAAAACCAAACAAACAAACTATATCGTTTCACAAAATACATCCTTTACTTATTCTTAATGACGTATAAAAATAATCATGCCAATAAAAAGCTACCAACAGAAACAATGGAAACAGAATCCCCACGTTTCCTCAAAATCATCAGACATTTGAGGTCTAGGTCCTTGCATGGTTTGACCTGCTCATATTGTGATTCAAAGTACAGACCACACCCTGCCATGTGCTATGAAAACCATAGGTTTACCTTGAATTTGATGAGAGTTGAAACTCAGTTGATGGTAGGTATGCATTACAACTTGGACAGAAGTAGATGTTTTTACGTAACACTGTTGGATCTTGCGGGACCTAAAGAATCACACAGGGAGATTGGTGAGTTACTAAACACAGGCCATGAACAAAAAAAGTGCAAAAAAACAAAACAAACGAAAGCATTCAGTTTCATGTTTCTTGTAATTCAGATTGGTTCAAAATACTTGTAAAGCCATGTCTCGCCAGTTAGAATATGTTGCTTTCGTAGTTAAACAGTTGTAAACCCAACACCAGGTGTTTATAGATTTCCTAACTTTTACTGTTTTTGCCGTTTGATTGCCAGGCTTCCCTGTGATTTCTAACTGGCTAGCTGGATTATATTGTTTTAGAATTTGAGCTACGTTCTTATTCTAAATGCACCGTAAAACTTGGGTGGTACCTTGATCAGACGGGCTGCCTCAGGATTGAAAAGAGGTGTTTTGCAGTACTGAAGAAATAGGGTTAAAATTCTCTTGCGCAAACCTGGAAAAAGAATGACAGAGTTGATTCAGTCTTGATAAATGACTTTTTGTGCTCAAAAGTAACAGCAGGTGGCCCATGACCAGGGTGTACCAGGGTCTCTGCTGCTTCAAAGTAATAATCCTTTTCTCCAGCAGACCCTCAAAGTTCTGACATAGACACACTCAAGAAAAGCTACAAAGAAAGACTTTGTCGATTGTTTTCTTCATGTACCAAACTGTAAAGAGAAACCAAGATTTTTTTTGTCTCCAGTTTTTTCTTTTTACTTTGTTTCATTTGCCGCCAAGTCTTCCTTTCTGAGCCTGTGTCCACTTTGCATGAGCATGTTTACATAATATAGATCAGCTCTATAATATTTGATAACTGAGCACTTTTCTTTACCTTCCAGGTTGGATTCCTTGACACCTCTCATCAGCAAGTCAGCTTCTCTATCAATGAGCTCAATAATCTCTTGTGTCAGTTTACAGTCATGTTCTTTCACTGTGTGCTTAAGGGTCAGCAGTACGTCCAGCCTTTCATCCTGTGTTAGGTACTTCATGCTGAGTGTGCTGTAAATGTCCCGCAACTCCTGGGCACGGATAGTGTAGGGCGTGTCCATTTCAGTGATCTTGCCATCAAAAGCTTTCCACTGTTTTGGAGCAGCAGCCTTTGGAGAAAGAAAAATAATAAGTCGTTAGGGTTAAAAAGTTAATTTTATCAGATGTTATGATGAGAAATAAAGCAAATTAAGTATATTGTCTTGATATTCTAGGTTTCTGGCAAGAACTCTGGATATAAAAACATAATAATTATTCCTCATGGCTGTGAATAATTTTGAGTAATATTCTGGAATAAACATATCTTTCCATACAAAATTAGTATTGTGATAAGAATAACTACAACATCCACAATGTACATGTAAGCACACGCCATTTACAGTAAACCTGCACAAACCTTGTTCAAGAAGTTCTTGACTCTTTTGTCTCCGTTTTCTTCATCTGCAGAGAGCTTGTGCCTATCAATGGAAGCAATTAAGTATGCTTCCTGTTCTAATAAGCCTACAAGAGCTGCCTTTCGCTCAGGGCCTGAATACAGCTCATCTATTAAAGCCATCTCTTCATTCCGCCATTCTAGGCAAAAAATTAAATAAATAAAATTAGAAAGCTTTTACCACTCACAGCTGGTTAAGATCAGTCTCTGTTTAATTACTTCACTTACTCTCTAGATGAGCATAGAGAAGATCAAAGTCTTCCTTTGTTTTAGGATTTATCCTTCTCTCCCATTCTCTCTTTATTCTCTCAGCTCTTTCTCTCTGTTTTCTGAGTTCCTCCTGTCTCTCCCATTCTTGACGTCGTATGCGATCCTCTCTTAGTCTCTGAACATAATTCTTTGCCAGCCATCTTCTCCAGTATGTTTGAAGGATGATTACCTAAAGAATAAAATCTACATATTTAAGTCTAAAGATTGAACTGAATGAAGTGATTTGCAGTAATCATTTCTAGCTTTGCAAGGATGGTGGTTTAATTGAAGACACAGGAATATTTAAGTGCACACCCTATGGTTTACACTGTACCTTCCTCCAATTGACTACAGAGTTTGAGTTAAAATGTACAGTGTACACAAAACAGCCTCTGAAATCAAGGTCTTTGAAAGCAGCATTTGAAAGCTGATCATCATATGCACTCTCTTATTACTCAGTCCTGATGGTCACACAGACATGTACTTACCTTCTTTAAAATCTTCCTGTGATGTTGTTCAGCAGTGACATATTTTCCAGGAATCAGTATTTTATCTTGGACATTAGACACATAACAACCATCCTTGGTCTAAGTCAAAATGAGACAAATTCAGCTCAATGTTTGTGTGGTATAAAAAAACAGACTGTAAAAGTTATTTCTCTTGACAACAAATAAGGGTAACAAACTCAACATTATGCTGAAAAGATATTAATGCTACTTCAGATTAGATCATCATGGCTTTTGCGATTACAGTATATTACTGATGAATGGACAAATAGATCACAGCTTAAAAGCAACTTAAGGAGTCACAAGAAAAGCTTGAAGAAAGCTGGTATTCGACTTTCAAAATACAACTTGCTGTCACATTGCAAGGCAGGTAAGACTAAAATAAAACACTCATAAAGGCATTCATTACTCGGTCATCGGGACAGACACTTGATGTATAATTTTTGATTTTTACAACTGAGCACCAGGTAGTATTAATGCACAAATCATATAAAACACTTTTAATTTACAATTTTTATTTACCATTTGTGTGGAAGTTGTATTTGTTGTTTGCTGGACTCTGTTTCGTAGCTTGTATGTCTGGGTGTCACGATGAAACTTCTCAACAGATGATGGTACACGGACTTTGGGTAAGGTTTGTACAGATGCATTATGGAACTCTACTCCTGTCAGTCTATGTCTGTAGCCACCTAAAAATGGCTTTTTTCTAGTCTCTTGTACGATATAGACAACAACTTCAACTTCCTTGCCACCTGAAAATTATTAATAATAATATATAAATACTTTACCACAGAAACTAACTTCGGAATAATTTACAAAAGTAAACTAAATGTGTCTTAAAAGGAAGTCTCATGTAAGAAACTCCCTAGAACATGATACAGTGTGTACCACAAAAAATGCTAAAATGTGGCATTCCATATTCATGTACACTCTATGTAGTTAAAAGTATTATTTTGTTACAATTGGTTTATATTAGTTGTATGTGGAAGTAAATTTCAAACTATTTGAGAAACTGCCTCATTTTCTGAACTTGCACGTCAATTATATTTTAAACGATTTGATTCAGGAAGAACAAAAATCTGTATAGTTTTACCAACTTCTACTTTGACATTGACTTTATCTGGTAGCTTGTGGGCTGGTGATGCCTGCCTGTAATGTAAAGGTCTGTTGATAGGATCTGCTGACTGAATTTCTACTTGCACTGTCTGTCCAGATTGAACACCCAGGTCTGATAAGACTGTCTGGTCTTCCACCATTTTCCCTTTAATGAACAACAATTCCAACAGAATAAAGAAATAAGTCCCACACTATATATGGCTTCTTCATTTAATAATTGGACTCCCAAGCACAAACCCCTAGTCAGTAACCTTTCAACAGTAACTAGACACAACTTCCTTCAAAACCATGGCCTTAGCCAAAAAGGAGTCTGGGAGTCCTATAAATCACTTCTCGTGTACTGATAATGGAAAATTCCCAAACCTTTATATTTCTACAAAGCAGTTATTATCCTTTGTTTCTGTCATAATGTGCTTATCTAAGTAATAAAAACCCTTTATGTCCACATGAAGATGTTTTTTATTGATGTACGTGCTGCATGTAGGTAAAGGCAGGTACCATTAACTGAATTCAAAACCTTGAAGTTTTACATAGCAGGTACCATTTGCAATATAATATAATTCATCATCATTTGAAGATTTCAAACTTGAATTAATGAAACAAAGAATAAAATCTATCATCAGTGAATTTGTTTTTCATTTCAGTCTTCATCATCGATGAGCACAGTAGCAATCTCACATCTCAGATCACCACAGAAACATACACACCATCAAATATCATCAGTATCACTTCAGGTGGCTGGCTAAATTCTGATGAAAAATGGGTTCTTAGCTCGAAGAAGGACTGCTTTAAGGAACATGTCATGCTCTGTACGTGTCCTTCAGGCATGATGATAAATTTAACTGAAAGAAAATGGCACATGGTTGATAAGTATTTTTTTCAAACATGAAAGTTATGGGGTACTGGGCCAGAACCTAGGAGTAAAGGACACAAGTCATAAAGGATGAGAAACTGTATCATAGGAAAAGAAAAACTAAAATTTGAAATCTATGTAATAATAGGCAAAAAGCATCAAGAGGTGAGAGCTCATACTAAGGAGTATAGAGGAAACAAAAGGGAAGGCTGTAATACACATAGTTCTGGCTGCAATGGTTCACCATTCAGCCAGGCACAAGTGGACGTGAGATCAAAATCATCTTTTTGACAAACCACATTCGCATTTAAGACATGAGAGCTAGCTGGCAGGTTTATGTAGATGCAAAAGAACAACTCCCCAAGTACTGTAGCAAAATAAGCAATTTAGTTGTAGTTTATTAGGATATTGCAAAAAGAAATCAAGCGTTCCATTTATTTTACCGTTTGCACTAAAGCCATCCTTAGCTATTCCCCCAGACTCAGGGTGATCTGTGACACGTTTTGCTACGAATTCATTATCTATAGACTTCTCAGCTTTGGATGTAGGGGGAGCAACAAGAGGTGAGTCGCTCTCTGACTGTGATACGATTACTCTGTCATCGCCTTTCCCTGGACTGTCGGCAGAATCACTCGCATTTCCAATGGGTGATTCTCTGCCCTCTGTTTGAGCATTCGCTTCTTGCGTTTCGACGTCTTTATCAGGTTCGGAAATAATGACAGACAGGGCTGGTTCATCCATTTTAGGATCCTCTTTTTGACCCGCTGGACTTTGTTGTTCTTCGGGAGGGTTTTCGTCAATTCCTTCAGTAGTAATTGAGTTCTTAGGATCCATACTCGCATCGACAACGTTGTTATTTTCTTTTTTCTCCTCATCATCTTTTTCAGCAACATCTTCTTTCTCCGCAACTGCAACTTGTGCAGAATCTTGACCAATATCGTCACCATTTTGATCTACGGGTTGTGTTGGATCGTCGGTAATTTCTACTTGAGTGGAGTCTTGTTTCGTCTGTTGCTCCTCGCTGTTGCCGTCATTTGCCCCTTGATTCTCTATATCTTGTCCCTCGGCAGACATTTTTGCGAACAGTTATTTGATTCCCGACAAGTTTTGTTCGAACAGCTTCAAAATCGTCGCACTCTTTTTTGTCTCGCTGTTCCGAGATTGCAGTTTCCATAGAAACAGCTGGCTTTGAAAATCGCGGTATCAAAATTTACTGTTTCCCGCTAAAATTTGTAACAAAGTTTAGTGAAACTTGAGAGTTGAGAACTTTTCCGCTTTTATTCTGCGAAACACAGGGTTAAAAACATTAAGATAAGTGAAAAAAAAATTGAGTAAACAAAGTAGAAAATAATAATAATAAAAAACTAAATCCTGGCTACGAAACCAAGTGTTGTGACGTCATAAGTCAAGGTCCAGCGTGGTTGCATATGAATGTTGTGCTAATTTAAGTGCTAATTTAACCCATGAATAATCCACTGGGCGTTAGCCCCAGTAAAGGGAATCAGGGAACCACGCGAGGTAAAGAAAAAATCTTTTGACCTCGGTGCCGGTGGGGCTCATTTCCCGAACAGCGGCTGGTAATCGAGCCTAAGCCCGGCCCAGAGTTAATTCTCTCTGTTCCATTATTCCGGCGTGGTTACCCAGCTTTATAAGGCCTGGCCACTCATTGCCCTTCCTCTTTCGACCTCAGCAGCCTCTGTAGCCACGCGAGTCACGTTGGAAAACGTTAGTTTCTAGACGAAGTTTTCCGGTTTCTCTCAGCTAAACCTTTTGTGAGGGTTTCACGAAAACAGCTGCAAATCACCAGGAAGTAACAGAATAAAGCAAACACCGCCTTATAGTTTGATGAGTGCAGTAGATGTCATCATATCCTGATCAGGAGACGGTCGCAGCCCCTCCAGCGAAAAGACGGAAAACTTCTAACTCGGACGGTGTTACGAATTCTTCCCAAGAAAATCATTCAGCAGAAAAGGTAAGAAAGAAGTTTATCTAACTTTGAGGGTTTTATTCTTAAACAAATGCAGCTATCAGTTGGTGATACTTTTTGGAATTGTTTGCCTGTTCTCTACATATGCAGTCCTCTATGTCGGACGGAAATATGGACAATCAAATGCAGATAGACGAAGGACTTTATTCTCGGCAACTGTAAGTTAAGTTTTTATGTAAAAATTGGTGTGTTTAAAGAATTCACATTTTGTGAATAAGGCGTTAAGATAATTGCAGCATCTTCAGCTAAAACTTTCTCTTGTACTTTCGCGTGATCAAATCGATCACGTGTGTACAGTACAGTACATTGCGTCAATTACTCAGCACTTTCATTTTCAATGTCAAGCGGATTTTGTGTTTTGTTCATAATTATGAATGTGCACTCTCTTTCTTACTCGAGCCTGGTCAACAGGCATTTCTAGTCAGGATTGAACAGGAAATTTTAAACAAACCAAATTTTTTCTAAACGAGTAAAGGGGGTAAGTTTCTAAAGAAACTGTGGTGCTGCGTTGGTGGGAGTATTACAAGATAATTTGGTTTTATCAACTGAGTTGATAATGTGAATTAGCCACCGTAAAGAGATTCAGAAGCTGACATTTCGAGCGCTAGCCCTTCGTCGTCGCTCCAACGAAGGGCTAGCGCTGGAAACGTCAGCTTCTGAATCTCTTTATGGTGGCTAATTCACATTATCAACTCAGTTGATAAAACCAAATTATCTTGCATTTTTTCTAGCTTGGCTACATGCACCATTTCATCTGGCAAGGAAACAGTTGGAGTTCTCTCAGGAGTTTGTAGTCTACTAAAATTGCCGGTTTAATGTAGGCAGCACTAAGCCCTCTAAAGCCCTGGCCAAATGATAGCAACACTGTTGGGTTCAACATGTTGCATGCATTTGGTCACCCTGTTGCGATGCAAAATGGGTGTTGTTGGTTCAAGTTTGAAAATGTTTAAATTTTTCATGCAACATTTGTGGATGTTGCATGATGTTTTACCTGTTTGGACAAGCTTGTGCAACACTGTTGCATCAAGACATGCATACTAGCATGACTTGCAACCCCCAACATGTCACAACATGCCACAACAGGGAGGCCAAATGTGTGTAACATGTTACCCCAACAATTTTGAGGTATGCTGCGATCATTAGGCTGGGCTTGCAAGTACTGGGCCAACAATGCTGCAATATTTTTCCAGGAAATTGAAATTGTTAATTTGGCCAGGGCTTAACTTACCAGCTGAAAAGAAGGATATCACATTCCACTGGTTCTTATCAGAAGATGTAATGCCAAAAGCTTTCATCTCCCTAGAGTCAGTACTTTAACTACTGCATATCTTGAAATTTTAATCACAGTAGAGAAGCTTCAATACTTCAAGGCAGAACACTGGACATTCTTTTGTGAAAACTAACTTCCTAGTTAGTACCCAAATAAATGTAAGCAAATGGGTGGGAGGAGTGGGAAAGGGATAAAGATGGTAGGGTGAGTAACTTACATATTGCTTGAAAGGGTAAATGACAGTGTGATTTAGTTTTTGTCAAAAAATAAATAGATGCATAATAATAATAATGGTAATAATATTAATAAAAATCATAATCATAATCATAATCATAGTCGTAATTATTTCTATAACAAAATTTCCGATCATGATTGGTTCTCCGTGCTCCTCTTTGTTACTGACAGTTTGGTGTGCGATCATGTGGGTGTCCAATTACAGGTATCCAATAAGAACTTTTTGTAATTGGATACCAATATACCTGTGAAGTTATACTATTTAATCAAAACCATAACAAAGTTCTCGAACGTGATTGGCTATCAGCAGCCTGATTTGAGCATTAATCGGACAGTTGCACACGTCATGCTTGTAATTGGACAATACGCGCCATTTTGCGCTTTCTGTTGCGGTGAACTTTGTTGAGTAAACTGCTGGGTTTTTCAGCATTCATAGTGACATTTTAAAATCGCTCAGCTCTCAATCAATGCTTTGTTTGTTTCTCAAATTTTGTCATTGTTTTGGTTAATTGGTAACAGGACATCGTGTCGTCCAATTCAGTCTGTAATCATACTTTCCATTAACAAATCAGACTCCCGCTTCGTAGTCGTCCGATTTTGTTATCACTCGTATGATTACAGACTAAATTGTACTCCACTCAGTCCTATTACCATTATTAATAATAAATAATTAAGTTAATAATTAATTAACCACTAATATTTAGCATTTCCTTTTCAGATATGTTCTTGGCCATGAAGCCATGAAAAAAATGGCTCTCTCCAATGTACTCATCTCAGGATTAAAAGGACTTGGAGTAGAAATTGGTGGGACATGCTTTGTGTTTCTTATTTTTACTCAGGAAAAACTCAAAACTTTGATTGTATGCTATATCACATTTAAGTGTGCTCTAGGGAAAAACTTGAATATATTGTGTTAAAACATTTGGGCTTATATTAAAAAGGGAAATTTTGTAAGCCAGTGTAGCAAAGGTATGGGAATGTTGCTGATATAACACAACAAGGAAGTAAAAACTTGATCTAATACCAGTAACTAGTAAACACTGTCAATTAGCAGATGTCTCAGAATTCCTGTTTGAGTTCTCCGTATTAATCAAGGCCATCTGTCTCTTTGACGTGTAATAATTTTTTTTAACTAGTATTCATTAGATAAGTTTCATGTTAATAGCAACATATAGAAATATATTCTCTTCAAGATGAATTACCTGTTGGCAGCTGCCCTGGCCTTAGAAACAGAATTGATGTGATGGGTTGTGTTGTACAGATATGTGCAAATTGTTGGCAATTATCCTGCAAATTACTACTTTATGTAGAGATTGGTTTGAGTGTAGTCTTAAAACTCACAAAGAAAATGTCATATATCTCCAGCTAAAAATGTTGTACTGGGCGGTGTAAAGTCAGTAACCCTTCATGATTCAGGAAATGTGGAAACGTCAGACTTGTCCTCTCAGGTAAATATTATACTAAATCTGCAACACTATTAATATTATTAATATGCAAATGAATGTGCTTTGACACAACATTTTATAACCAGTGGTTTCTTTTTATTTTTCATTGATTCTTGATTTTAAGGAGAATAACAGTTGACTTTTAGGCTCTAAGCACACAAACATAGGATGTAAAATCAATGAGCCCGTAAAATCTTGATGTCAGTGTTTCTCAGAATGCCCTTAGCAACACCTAAAACATCCTTGTGCTTTAGACTCTTTGAAACTATAGGAATGCCCCTTTTATACAACAATACACTGTGACACTATTTTTTAATCAAAGCAATCATTCTTGATAAAGATTGACCAGAAGGTAACCTGAGAAGAACATGGTCCAATAAGCTAGTGCTAGGTCCTTCCCAGGCAAATCATGTTAAATGCCCAGTTACATATTTTGTAGCATTCTGCTTTAGCTCAAAACAGTTTCCAGCACTTGATGCTACTATCATGGTATCAAAAAACTGCCCAATCATTGGTGAACATGTTGCTATTATTTTTGTGGCACAATAGATTACCATAGCAACAGTATGACCTGCTATAAACACCCTTCATTACAGCATTAAGGGCTCACGAGTCAAAAACAGCACTGTGATTTTTAATTTATATATTATCAAATTTTGATAAGCATTATAAGACCAAACTTTATGTACATAGAGTTCAGTGCCACCTTAACTTTTCAAAACTTTAAGGGTGTTTTAGCAGGTCATACTGTTGCTATGGTAATTTATGGAAACATGAATAACATTTTCACTAATGATGGGCAGTTTTTTGATACCATGATTGTAGCATCAAGTGATATGCAGCTGTAAAGTGGTTATGTCCCATCAAAATCCACTAGAAACTGTTTTGAGTGACCTTAAAGAGCTGTATACTCAAGCATTCAAATGAGATAATTTTCCTGTTTGAATTCAAGTGAATTATAAGTTTCAAAGATTGACAACTGCTATTAATCCTTTTATAATTTCAGTTCTTTCTTCAAGGTGAAGACATTGGAAAGAATAGAGCAGAGGTTTCTTTGAGCAGAATATCAGAACTCAACAGTTATGTCAATATGTCTGTTCATACTGAGCAGCTTACAGAAGAATTTTTAGGGCAATTTCAGGTTTGTTTGAGGCAAACAGTAACTATTACGTATTGATTGGTTTATTCCAAACTTCCGGTCCCTGCTAACCAGAACTGTTCTAACCTCTGAAATTGTAAGACAAGTCCTTTTCATTAAGGTATTGTTAAACAGAGTCTGGCTACCAACAACCAGCCTCGCAGTAACTTTATGTATCAGTAAACTATTGTTCTAAATGAATGAAGGTGACACAGAACGTACCATAGTGTATGGTACTGTAAAATGAACACATGCCACCTATGGCATGAGGTTGACTTGCACTGCACAAACTATGATGTCATGTTCACCTGCAGCCTCTACACACTGATGAATCTCCTGGATCTGCCCAAGGTTGAAATTGATGTTGTAGCTCATGCATATGATAAGCATCTGGATTTTCATTTTCAGGTTGTAGTACTTACACAGTCTAGTCTAGAGGAACAAATTTGGGCCGGTGACTTTTGCCATGCAAGAGGAATTAAGTTTATTATTGCTGACACAAGAGGATTGTTTGGGTTAGTTTGACTTTGACTGAGGCATGACAATTAAATTCTCGGTTCAACTTTTATAATTATGATGATGTACTTACATGTATAATCATTTCTTCTCCTGTGTTACTCATGGAAGCTATATATGTTGATGTAACTACAGGCAGTTATGTCATATTCGGCAATTGCACTTGTACTGTACTCAGTAAAAGATAATACAACAGTCTGTTTTGAAAAATATGTTCAGAGCTTCATGTTAAGTTACATGTAGGTACATTTTATCCATTCTGCATGTGGCTCTGTTATCAATATAAAGTTCCAGTTCAATTTGAAAATTTAAAGTTATTGTGCAATCCAGGAAGTATTTATAATATCATGGCAAGTCAGAGGTGAGCCTTTCGTGTATCAGGGACACCTTGTGCGGTGCATTGAGCAATCCAGTGGTTATTACTCAAGAGTGCATAGTGTAGTTTAGATTTGTAACTCACCGGTAATACAACAAAGTTTTATTTTAAGTTTTTGGCTTTCAGTCAAATATTTTGTGATTTTGGTGAGTCCTTCACTGTTGTGGATACAAATGGAGAACAGCCTATTAGCAACATGATTTCCTCCGTCTCTAAGGTATGTAACATGACATGAACTGTGAGTAACTTTGTCGTGTTTTAGTGTGGAGCAATTGGCTTCAAAGGAAATAATGACTACACATGTAATAATATTTTCAGGAAGCAGATGGTGTTGTGACTTGTCTGGATGAACAAAGGCATGGTTATGAATCTGGTGACTTTGTCACATTCTCGGAAGTACAGGTACTAGTTAATAAGATAACTGTGGAGTTGCTCTTCTTTCTTTCTTCCTCCCTACTTCCTTCCTTCCATCCATCCTTTCTTCCATCCTTCCATCCTTCCATCCTTCCATCCTTCCATCCTTCTATCCTTCTATCCTGTTGCCCTTCCATGCTGTTGTCCTTCCTTGCTTTTCACCTCTCCTTCAGTCCTTCCTCTCTCCTGTTCCTCCTTCCCTCTCTTCCTCTGTGCTTCCTGAATGCTTTACAAGGATCTATGGAATCTGTACTGTGAAGTTCATTTCAGGGCCTCGCACACACTGCAAGAATACCCTGAATAATCCTTGGAGATCTTTTTGGATTATAAAAGTGAAGACCCTAAAAAACTGTTGCAAGAAATCCTTGGTGATTCATTAATTAAAAGATTTTGATTAGGGGTATGTTACATTAACCATAATGTAATATCTCGCACATAAATGTATTTGTTTTTCTTTACTTGTAGGGAATGACAGAATTAAATCACTGCGAACCAAGAAAAATAAAAGTTTTAGGTAAAGTACATTTTGAGTATCTAATGCTAAATGTGAATTCTTTCATGCATTACTTTAACAATGCAGAATTTTCTGACAACTATTGATAATCATTCTTGTGTTGGGTTATGAACATTCTAGGGACAGTATGACCCACATATCGACGTACATGTATTCCTTTATTGCAGGTCCTTATACCTTTAGTATTGGTGATACAAGTGGGTTTTCAGATTATCTTCGTGGTGGTATTGTCACTCAAGTTAAAATGCCCAAAGTAGTCAAATTTGTAAGTACATGAATATTAAATTAAATATGTACTTTCAATTGGTAACTAATCTGTTTTCCTGTTCACTGCATTCCTGTCCCAGGATTAACACAAATAACTACCTTTGATGCATCTTTTTTCATGGCAGAACCATCCACCCTGGCAACCGTAAAAAACATGTCTATCATTATTATGACTTACCATAAAAAGTAAAATTACTTACATTAATAGGTTTCATTGTTAAATATAGAGCGGTTTTCAATTGTGTGTCGTAAAACCAAAACTAAGCCAGTTGCTTAAAACCAAAGCCAAAACCAACTAAAAAAATTGCCAGTGATTACTTTCGAAACGCAAATGAAAACCGTTAATGCAGCAATACATGTAAATTACTTATTGTATTTTACAAGTTTTTTCTTATCTCCCTAACAAGTATGACTCCACTACAGAGCTATATAATCTATCGTTTTGTTTTTCTTTTCATTGGATGCTTCACAGGTAAAAAGTGCTTTGATTAAATTTTTTGGGGGCAATTTCTTCTCTCCATTAGAAATCATTTAGTGAGTCACTTATGGCACCAGAGTTTGTACTGACAGACTTTGCAAAAATGGAACGACCTGGACAGCTTCACCTGGGATATATAGTAAGTTATGTGTAACTACTGTCAAATGTGTCTTCTTAAAGGACCCTTGTCACAAGGATTTTGCTATTGTAGGTCAATTCTGTGCTAAAATCATTACTTTGAGGCTTTAATCATAAACAAAATGCTTCTGTAAAGCTATGACGAAGCCACTTAGCTTGACTAACTTAGCTTTTTCTAAGTGGCTGTGCTCTTTTCTTTTGTAATTTTTTTCTTTCTTGTATATAAGTCTATACTATGTAATTTCTGGGCACAAGTAAAGATTGTTGTTGTTGTTGTTGTTGTATCAAATGAATTTTATCAGAGAGGGCTAACCATAATAAATTTCTTGAGGATTTTTGGAACATGTAGCATCAAAACTTGAAAAAATTAGCTAATTTTTTAAAGTTTCAATCCATCTCCATCCATGACGTCCGTTGCGACAGGCGACAGGAAACAGTTTCAGTACCTACAAATAGTCTTTAATAACAAAACCAGATCATTAGTTTTGGAATTGAGTTGACACGAAGACACCTTCTGGCTTTTTATTAAGTTGCCAAATAGGGTGACAGTGCCCCTTTAACAAAGTGGTTAACAACAGTTATTGCAACACTTTTTAAATAAATATCTGTTTATTAAATTAGGCACTGCATAAATATGAGAAAGAATATGGAGCTCTTCCAAGACCAAGAAATGAGGTACATTGCTATGGTAAAATGTTTGACCAGTGCAAAAATCCAACTAGTACTGTACAGAAACTACATTCAATTGTTAGTAACCTTTGGTTAATGTTTCAGCAAAGTTTGGAGACCTTGTTTGTAGCTTCAGGTGTCAGGTCAATTAACTTCTTGGCAAACATAACACTGTTTATATTAACCTTTAAGAAGTTTGACAGAGATCATTACTAGTGATTGGTAAAGTCTGCTTTCTATGCAAGGGACCCTAACTATTTGGTACAGAATCATTAGACCACGATCCACTCCTCGCAATGAATGCATTTACAGACCTTTCACAGCTTACCCCACAATCCCACTTCAATAAACGAGAGCCCAGCCGAAACTACAACTTCACTATATACAACCTGCTCTTCTGTAGTTTCTTTTCAAACTGCCTAGATTGCCTTTCTATTTTGAAAGGCCACAGTAATGTCCAAGTTTGCTTTCACTGAAAGGCAACAATTTACCAGGCTGTGCCTTTTCATTTTCAAAGGAAGATGCCAAGAGGTTTTTAGCACTAGCCAAGAAGATTAATTCAGAAAAGATATGCTTGCAGGTGAGCAAAGTTTAATATTACCAACTACAACACTTGGTGGGATGTGCAGTGGCCTCATGGTTAGTGCGCACATCCCCGGAGCGAGCGGTCTGGGTTCGAGCCCTGGCCGGGGACATTGTGTTGTGTTCTTGGGCAAGACACTTTACTCTCACGGTGCCTTTCTCCACCCAGGTATATAAATGGGTTCCAGCAAATTTAATGCTGTGGGTAACCCTGCGATGGACTAGCATCCCATCCAGGGGGGAGTAGAAATACTCCTAGTCACTTCATGCTACAGAAACCAAGATAAGCTCCGGCCTGGCATGGTGGGCCACATCGGCCTGTATGTAGACTTTACCTACAACACTTAAAATGCTGTGTGAACAAGGCATGTGATAAATTTCTGTTAAGCTGGTTATGTATCAGGTATTATGTTTCCAATTTTTTACTGGTATACAAGGGTAAAATTTTGGCAATAATGGTACTGAATGATCCGCATTATTCTTCAGGATAATGGTTTTTTTTACTATCTTGAAAGCTTACTGTTTGTTTTTATATAACTATAAGCATAGAAGTGTTTACCTCACAAAAAGGCAATGACTTATGCATCAGCAAGGTGTTTGGCTAATGGGAGGTGTCCTGTGTTGGAGGTTTGGCCCTAGTTGCCATCTACCTTCACTTCAACCTCCACACTTGACGTGAAAGTATACATACTGGCACTGTAATAGTATTTTTGTATTATAGTAAATGGTTTGAGCCCATCAGATTGTCTAGGCGAGGGTAGTTCTGACAAGAACTGTTGTTGGTGGCTGACATTTTGGCAACCTGAGCAGAAGTCATCTTTAGACTCTGAAGATGACTTCCACTCAGGTTGTTGAAATGTCAGTCACCTGGACAATCCCATTATACAAAGTATTCTTGTATATCAAAGTGACTGCATTCTTGTTTACAGGTTGATGAAGTTAATGAGAGCCTGTTGACACAGCTAGCATATAATGCTAGAGGTGACATTTGTCCCATGCAGGGAGTTATTGGAGGCATTACTGCCCAGGAAGTCATGAAGGTATGGCCTTATGTACTATCTTAATATGAAGAGGTTTATGCATGTATGTACAGTCACAAAGGTGTATGTTCCATTGTGTAGGTTTTCCATGGCACAGTGTTACAGCACCCATGATCATGCATGGTTCAGAGTATTGAAAGGTCTGTGATGACCTAAGGTGCTGATGGCACTACTTGTGTTGTTCCAGGAAATATCCATACATTCCCAACATACCCCCCTCTGAAAATTCCATTAAGAGGCATACATATTTTTATATTTTTTTGTGTTACAGACACCCTACCCCCAGGAAATGCCATCCCCTTTGTGGGGTGATTATGGATAATTTCTGAACCTGCACATTGTGACATTTTCTTTTGAAGCAAAGGATTTGTATGAAATGCATCCATCATGGTATTACAGGTCGTTGTTCCATTAAGGTGCATTATGATCCTTGACTTAGTCCAAGACCAAACTTTGCATTGTTGCAAGTCGAACACTAATGAAGTTTTGAGAGGATTTTTTAAACTACCAGTACTTCAACTTTATTTACTTTTAATGTTTTTAGGCATGCAGTGGGAAGTTCAGCCCCATCTTTCAGCTTCTTTATTTTGACAGCCTAGAATGCTTGCCAGAAGAGGGAGACATACCTGAAGCGTCATGCCAACCTGTATGTTAATCGCCACTTTTTAACCAACACTGAAAATATTCTGCGATTTTCCATGGAATATACTTTTATTACTTTGTTACACTACCTTTGTTTTTCAGGCTGGATCAAGATACGATGGGCAAGTTGCAGTCTTTGGAAGGGAATTCCAGAAGAAACTGTCTGAACAGAAGTATTTTATTGTAAGTGGACTCAAAGCATTACTTCAGATCTTCCATCTTGCACAAAGTTTAGACAAAGGGACTGACACCATGCCTGGGTTCAATTTTGCAGACTTGTAGTGGATCTCTTGAAGTTGTATCAGAAAGGCTGCTCACTGCAAAATCAACTTCTTCAATGCACTTTCACTTTTTTCTTTGGCCGCATCAGTCTGTGTTTAATGAACTTTATTGATGACTTTTGCATTCCTCTTTTATTGTGGTAAGGTTGGTGCTGGTGCCATTGGATGTGAACATCTTAAGAACTTTGCCATGATGGGACTAGGTTGCAGTTCTGCAGGTCAAGTGTTTGTCACCGATATGGACACCATCGAGAAATCAAACCTTAACAGACAGTTTCTGTTCAGACCAGGAGATGTGCAGGTTATTTTCATTTTATCCAATCTACTGTATCTCAACTGTTCCAGTTCTAACTGCGTTTTGTTTCATCCAATGTGGAGGTAGAGAGGGACAGGTATTCAACCATTTCAAAAGTATTTCACAGATTCTATGTTTTGCTGACATATACATTGTAGGTTTTATTCTTGCTTGACATGCAATTATCAAACCACAAAGTCATCAAAATACTTGTTTTATTTTTGTAGCAAATGAAATCAGAAGTTGCAGCGAGAGCAGTGAAAGTCATGAATCCTGAGATCAATATTACAGCTCACCAGAATAGAGTTGGACCAGAAACAGAAAGTATCCTTAAGAAAAGTTCCTATTATTGTTTTATTTTTTGTTGTTGTTGACATGTTAGGTTTGCTATTTTCGTACCTGATGAGGGTTTGACATTGCACATGTACGCTTGTGTGCTGGGTAACCTGCAACTTCAACTCCTACAGTGTCTGTTTGATTATTATCATTTTTGTTATTAATTTTTTCATTGTTAAGCTAACCCTTATACCCAAGGAGGGTGATTATTCTTTAACTGGGTAAGAAATATACAATGATGATTTCTTCGAAGCTCTTCATGGTGTGATGAACGCATTGGATAACATTGATGCTAGTAAGTATTCCTAGCTCTCATTTGTCTGAAGCAGAAAATGTTTCAGCCAAATTCCATTTGATACCAACACTGCTTGGTCAGGTTTCAATTTAACATTTTTCTCCCTGGTGACTAGGAATGTACATGGATAGGAGGTGTGTTTATTATCATAAACCACTCTTGGAATCAGGAACTTTGGGAACAAAGGGAAATGTCCAGGTACTATCCGTGTTCAAACTGTAACTGATATATTGGAACTTGTTTCTCTACTTGCCTCCTTTGTTCTCTTTTACCTTTGCTTGTATCCTACATTGTGTGTAGTAGTATTATAGTATAAGCAATGACCCTTTTCACGGTAGCTTTGGGCATTTGCATTACAATAAAATCTAGCATGTTTGTGAGGCTAGGTTTTATTGTAATGCAAATGTGCAAAGCTAACCATGAAAAGGGCTATTGAAAGCTAAGTCATTACATACTGTAGCCTGTATCACAGCCGCCTCTCCCTCTCCTCCGATTTTTTCCGGGGAGAGGCGGCTGTGACACAGGCTGTACATACTGCAACGTGGACTGATTATGACGAAGTGAAAGCTAATTGACTGTGTGTGTTACTTCAGGTTGTGCTGCCTTTCCTGACAGAATCTTACAGCTCCTCACAGGATCCACCAGAAAAATCCATCCCTATTTGTACTCTGAAGAATTTCCCCAATGCCATTGAACATACTTTACAGGTAAAAAGAAATAATATCTTTTATTCAGAGGTACTCACCTAGAATAAAAAATTAATATAATTTATCAAATTAAAACAAAGGATTTTTGATACTAGTATAAATTTACCGTAGTCTATTGTGAATCCATGATTGGCTAAATTACCGTTTTCTATATGCTGATAGTCAACAGTTACGCATCAGTGCACATCGCGCATCACGTTTGAACCTGATGTAGCGTGTTAAAATTGTCAGTTTTTTCTTTTTATGCAGTGAGACTGCAGTAAATTTATTAATACTAAAACAATTAGACTCCTCGCCCTCGGTTTCTACGAACGATAGTCAACTCGGCTGCGCCTCATTGACTGCTCGTAGAAAACTTGAGCTCGTAGTCTAATTGTTAATTAATTAGCATAGATTTTTACGATTTTGTTTTTTCATTTTCTCTGCAGTTTTAGGTTTGAGTGAGAAGATAGATTTTAAACACTCAAGACAGTGTTTCACCACAATATCAAGCACAGTATGCGTCGTGTTTGAAAATGTGGTTAAACACGATCGTTCGTGTTTGATGTATACAACTGCAAGTTTAGCTCCGATTTCATTGAAAGTTTTCAAAACTTGTGTGCACTGTACTCGAAGTTAGAATTCCTAGTTATCTTCATAGCAGTGTGTGTTATTTTAATGCAGAAATTTGATTTATCATGTATAGTGGGCAAGAGATGCATTTGAAGGTCTTTTCACTATTCCTGTGGAGAATGTTAACCAGTTTCTCAGGTCAGTAGTGGTTTACCTTAGACAGCAGTATCCGATTGGTGACTTCACGATACCTTAAAACTGTGGATAATGCAGCACTTTTTTTGCCATGTACAACCTGCAATTTTTTTGTTTGGTATCATAATCTACTTTCAAGAAGGTGATTTGTTTTTATATGGGGTCGCCGTAACTTATTTTTAAATCGTCCTTATGGCCTTTTTAATTTAGTTAAATTATATTTAACAAAGTTAACCGCCACGAGCTAAGCGTGCAACCTCCTGGTCAGCGGTCGCATGTTCAAGTGCAGGCTCACATGGTTGGTTCCAGCTTCATTTCAGTGTGTGTTAGTATTTTCGTTAGCGGAGTGTGAGCAGCTCGTGTTGCTCGTTGTTTTTCTCGGGCGGTTTTAGCAATTTTAGCGGTTGTCTTGGAGCAGCTCACGCTGCTAGCTTGTTAGCAACGGTTTGCCTGCGTTCCTTCTTCGTTTCAGCGTGTGGTAGCGGTGTGTGAGCAGCTCGTGTTGCTCGTTGTGTTCGCGGTGTGTGAGCAGCTCGCGTTGCTCGTTGTGTTAGCAGTTGTCTTGGAGCAGCTCACGCTGCGGGCTTGTCAGCAACAGTTTGTCCCGTTTCAGCTCCGTTGTCAGCGCGTGTTAGTGTGTGAGCAGCTCGTGTTGCTCGTTGTTTCTGTGGTTGTCTTGGCAAAGCGTACGATGCGGACGACGAACAACAGCTTATCGACCGTTACCCCGTCAACTGCGTCGCCGTCCAGCTCCAACGACAGCTCGACTTCTACAACGTCGGCTTCCACCTCGATCGTCACCTCGGCTTCGTCCCAGAGTGTCAGTTTGCCGGATAACAATGCCCTTTCTCTGGCGATTTCACAGGCTTTGGCCGACTCCTTACCGGCGCTGCTGTCATCTCTTCGGGAGCACGCGGTGCAAAACACGTCCTCCAGTTCGGTTCCATTGGCGCCTTCAGCTTCGCCCGCCATTGTTCCGCCCGCCACTGTTCCGGGCCAGTCTCTTCCTCAGTCAGGTACGTTTGGACAAGTAGTTCCTTCGTTTATTCCTACATACAGCACCCTAAGTTCACCTGCCGTGGTGTCCTCGCTATCCCCCGTCACATCTTCCACTTTCCCGCCATTATCGTTGGGGGGCTCTCTTGGCGCCACAACGTTTTCTTCGACGCCGCCCACTCTCGGATCGGATTTTCCTGTTGGCCCGGGGTATTCTCCCATCCCTCATAAGTTGGTGGTAAAGATCACAGGAGGACAGTTTATCGAACTGGCTGACCTTTTGTCAGACAACATCAAAGCCCAGGACACACAACCGCAGGCTTACTTGGAAGGAAAGTTATTAGTGGAGAAGAAGAAGCGCGTTGTGGAAATAACGGACATTGTTACCTGGGTAGAGGCTTTCTCAATTTTTTGCTTGGTGCTTTGCAACTCGTTTCCTTCCCGCTGGCTTGACCTTCATAAATACAAGTTGCTGATCATCCAAACTGCTAAGCGTTTCCGTGACAGGTCTTGGCTCAATTATGACATAGCGTACAGGAAGGAAGCAGCGGCCTCAGGTTCCACGGATTGGTCTCGCATGAATGCTGATCTTTACAATTTCCACACAAGATCTCCCTCCGCTTCAACATCTCGACCGGACCCTGCGCCATTGCTAGCTTCACCGTCTTCCGGGGCACCTGCTGCCACTGGCAACTCAAGCGCCACACAATACTGCCACTCATGGAATGATGGGCGTTGTAGCTGGCCCTTTGGCCGTTGCCGGTTTCGTCATGCCTGTGAATCGTGCGATGGAGACCATCGAAGTACTCACTGCCCACACCGCCCCCCACGCAGAGCTCGGTCCCGCTCCCCCAACCAGCAAAAGGGGGGCCGCTGCTACCGCTGACTCTCCGAGCACAGCTCATCTTGTAAATAGCCCTGTTTTGTCTCCGTTGATCAATGTTCGTCCGTTACAGTTGCGTTCTCCTCAAGTTCCAGTTTCTCTACACGCTACCACAGACTCCCCCAGCCTGGCCAATCCTGTACAAAGCTTTGATTCTTCTTCGTTGATTTATGTTGGTCCATCACTGTTGCATTCTACTCGTGTTCTAGTTTCTCATCATGGTACCGCAGACCCTCAGAGCCCAGCCAATCCTGGACATAGCTTTGATTCGTCGCCGTCGATTAACATTTGCCCTCTGCAGTGGCATTCTTCTCCAGCTCCAGTTGCTCAACACGCTGGCCTTCAACCTGTCTCATCGTCTTCGGAGGACACCACCTCCACTCTTCCAGCAGCATGCCCCTTAAAACCAGTGTCACAGCTTTCCCCCATTGTGGTGGACAGACTGCAGTATGAACTTCGCAACTATCCACACCCAGACAAAGCTGCCTATGTCATCCAGGGTCTACGTCATGGTTTTCACCTCGGCTTCAACCACAAGATTTCCCTTAAGTCAGCTTCAGGAAACATGGCTTCAGCTGTCGCGAACCCCCAGGTCATAGATAATTACCTCCATACCGAAGTACAATTGGGCAGGGTGGCAGGCCCCTTTCTTCGGCCCCCCTTCCAGAGTCTTCATGTCAGTCGCTTTGGTGCCATCCCCAAACGCAATCAGCCAGGAAAATGGCGCCTTATCCTGGACTTGTCCAGCCCAACGGGTCACAGCGTCAATGATGGAATTGCCAGCGAGGATTACTCCCTCCAGTACATGAAGGTGGACGACATCATGGCAGGCATTATGCAGCTGGGTCGGGGCACCCTGATGGCTAAATTCGATGTTCAGAGCGCTTATCGCATTGTACCAATCCACCCAGAGGATCGCCCACTATTGGGCATGAAATGGCAAGGGGCTTATTACGTGGACATGGTCCTTCCTTTTGGCGTCAGGTCCGCTCCTTACATCTTCACTTGTATTGCTGACCTGGTTGAATGGATCGCAAAACAGAATTACAACGTTTCCTTCCTGATGCACTATCTAGATGACTTTCATACCCTTGGCCCACCTGGCTCTCCTGCGTGTCAACGCAATCTGGATAACTCCATCCATTGTTTTTCTCAGCTTGGCATCCCCCTCCACCCAGAAAAATTCGAAGGCCCTTGTACGTGTATGACTGTCCTGGGGATTGAACTAGATTCTGTACTCCTACAGGCTCGTCTTCCGAAAGACAAGTTTGACAATACAACTGCTCTGTTAGAACAATGGTCTCACAAGCGTTCCTGTAAACGGAAGGACCTCGAGTCGCTCATTGGTCATCTCCAGCATGCCTGCAAGGTGGTTCCTCAAGGTCGCTCCTTCTTACGCCGCATGATTAACCTATTGTGTGCTTTCCGTCGTGATGATCATCCAATTCGCCTCAACCGGGAGTTCTTTCTCGACCTCACTTGGTGGCGAGAACTCTTTCGCTCTTGGAACGGCTGCAGTTTTCTTCAGTATCCCCAGTGGGCCCCCTTGCCGGACTTTGAGGTCTCTTCAGATGCTTCAGGTGCTCTAGGCTATGGTGCCTTGTTCCAACGCCAGTGGTTCTCAGGCTCCTGGCTGGCCTCGCAGGTCTCCCAGTCAATTGAGTACAAGGAACTTTTTCCTATTGTGGTTGCAGCCTACGTATGGGGTCCTCTATGGACATCTAAGAGGGTTAACTTCAGATCCGACAACAGCTCAGTGGTGGCAATCCTGCGGTCAGGCACCTCGAGGGCCCCCGACATAATGGTTCTGGTTCGTTACCTCTGTCTTCTAGCGGCACATCACTCCTTCTCCTTCACAGCCTCCTCAGTCAGGGGAAAGTGTAACCCCATCGCTGATGCGCTTTCTCGTTTTCAGTTTCAGCGTTTCCGTCAGCTGGCCCCTCACGCAGCACTCCATCAGACCCAGATCCCTCGGCAGCTCCTCTTGGACTTGGATCTTGTCTGACAGACAAGTGTCAATTCTACCTAACTCATGGCCTTGCTCCATCGACACGGAATTGCTATTCATCAGCTCAGCGTCGTTTCATCACCTTCTGCATTCAGGATAATCGCCTCCATCCATCTGGATCTGTGCTTCCTGCCAGTGAAGAAACGCTCATACGTTTCTGCGCTCATCTCGCAGATACTCTCCACCACTCTTCAATTAAGGTTTACCTGTCAGCAGTTAGATCTCTTCACGTTGATGAAGGTCTGCCTGACCCTCTCGTGGGCTGTCTCCAGCTGCGACGCGTTCTGCGTGGCATCAAGCGCCATCAAGGATCAAACCAACCGAAGCGTCAACCCATCACAAGTGATTTGATGCGCGTCATTCATCGTTCACTAGATTTCTCCTCCCACAACCATTCAATGCTATGGGCCGCTTGTTGTATCGGGTTCTTCGGTTTCCTTCGAGCTGGTGAGTTTACCGTCAACGCCCCATTTGATCCAGCCATTCATCTCTCAGTCAACGACATCCAAGCTGACTCGTTGTCTAATCCTAAGAGCTTCAGGATCCTCATAAAATGCTCCAAGACAGACCCCTTTCGCCAAGGCTGCTTCGTCTACATCGGTACTGGTGGGCAAGACCTCTGCCCCGTACGCGCTTTAGTCCAATATTTGCACCTTCGTGGCCCTGCTCCAGGCCCTCTTTTTCGTCTCGCAGATGGCACACCTCTAAGCCGCCAGTGGTTGGCCTGCTCCATTCGGTCCATTTTTTCCTCAGCCGGAGTTCCGGGCTGTTTTTCAGGTCACAGCTTCCGCATTGGTGCGGCCACCTCAGCAGCTACTCGGGGAATCCCGGATCACCTTATCAAAACCCTTGGCCGATGGTCCAGCGATGCTTACCAGCTCTACATTCATACGCCAGTTGATACCATCATAGGTGTGGCAAGCCAACTGTCTTAGGTATTTTTGTGTTTTAGTTTTTTTTCCCCTCCTTTTTTTGGGCTTAGGGTGCCTCGGGACCTTGGCGAGTTCAGGGCTATGGCTTCCCCCAGCCATGAGCCCTTCCTTCTCTCCGACCTAGGCCTGCGGCTAGGTCGAAGAGTCCCTTCGGCATGGAATGGGGGCTCATGGCTGGGTTGCGGGGATTTGCCAGCCATGGGAGCGGTAGTCTATCTAGGGGCTGGCTGGCCACAGTGGAAGCCCTTGGATATCCCAGGCACCCACCTCCCATTTAGCGAGGCAGCGGGTTAAATTTAGTTAAATTATATTTAACAAAGTTAACCGCCACGAGCTAAGCGTGCAACCTCCTGGTCAGCGGTCGCATGTTCAAGTGCAGGCTCACATGGTTGGTTCCAGCTTCATTTCAGTGTGTGTTAGTATTTTCGTTAGCGGAGTGTGAGCAGCTCGTGTTGCTCGTTGTTTTTCTCGGGCGGTTTTAGCAATTTTAGCGGTTGTCTTGGAGCAGCTCACGCTGCTAGCTTGTTAGCAACGGTTTGCCTGCGTTCCTTCCCCCCCCCCCTCCCTCTTTTCTTTCCTTCCACTGATTCTATCAGTGTTGACGGGTGCCTGGAATGGGGGCTCATGGCTGGGTTGCGGGGATTTGCCAGCCATGGGAGCGGTAGTCTATCTAGGGGCTGGCTGGCCACAGTGGAAGCCCTTGGATATCCCAGGCACCCACCTCCCATTTAGCGAGGCAGCGGGTTAATCATTGTTATGTCCATCACCTAATTAATTTACTGCCATTAAATTGAAATTTTAACAAACTGAACAAAGTTCGATTTTGGTGTTGTACATGTACACTGAACTGAGTACATGCACTTTCATAACCTCGACTTAAAAGTTTAGATCCCAAAGGCTGCAAGAGAACGTAACCCTAACCTAACCATAGCCTGTATTGCTCTCCCTGCCTAATGAAAATTTTATGTATTTTAGTTAGGCAAAGCTCGATTATAAAATAATTAGTTATGTCATTTTGTGGGTAGAGGACCACTGTGGTAGCCAACTTAACGAAAAATTATTTTGTTGTTTTAATTTCACCAAAGCGTGTGTGTGCTTTTAAACTGACAACGGTTACGACAAGTTTTACGTCAAAATGACTTATGCACGCAGGCGCAGTGGCCTTTATCTGTATCGTGAAAGTGATACTAAATTATTGTTGTATGCATTATGTAGCGACCCAAAGTTTGGTGAAAGGACAGACAAGCTTCCTGGGATGCAAGCAGTGAGTTTCCTTCGTTAACTGTCTTGCAAGAGACTAAGGAATAAAAACCGGCACTAAACAAGATGAAGCAAGATGACAAAGTGTTAATGGTTACTACCTCCCCCCCCCCCCTTACCAAGTGATAGAAAACGTGAAATGTGCCAGTTTGAATTGTGCTGTGATAAATTAATAGGAACCGAGTAACAGATTTTCGGTTACCATTAAAAAGTCAGATATGAAGTTCATGTATTTTAAGTAGAAGGCGCACGTACCCGCTAGCCGACTAATAGATACTTCCATAGGTTTGCGGATATTTAAGAAAACGTTTGATTTCGAACACACGGAAACTTACTGAACTAGATCGATTAATCTTGAAGGAAAATACTAGACAGATTTGATTGTTATCTGAATTGTTGGTCGCACCCAAATACAAAGGAGAGTTAGTATTTAGGTTTGGCATGAAAGTCGAAGAAAAGAGTCATGCAAATGGAAATTCTTGTTTTTGTTTGGCTTGGCATTTGAACTCATATCTATTTCATTTGTTGTTGTACAGGCTGAGATTTACGAGAGCATAAAGAAATGTCTTGTTGATGACAGACCGCGTGATTTTTCAGACTGTGTGAGCTGGGCCAGAATACAGTTCCAAGAAAACTACCATAACACAATTAAACAACTGCTGTATAACTTTCCTCCTGACCAGGTTTGCTTTTATCGTCTTCGCTTGAACTTTACTTGAACTTTAAAGAGCTGCATTACGATAAGTAAGTTTTTAATAGAACAACCTCTTGTCACCAAAGAGGTGTTATTAAACCAAAAATGAAACAAGAATGGTTGACATTTAAATTTTATGTATCGTTGTGTTTGGTTTGGGTTTCTTTGCAGGTAACCAGTTCAGGGCAGCCATTTTGGTCTGGTCCCAAGCGTTGTCCTCATCCTGTGGACTTTGATCCTTGTGAGGTTAGTTGTTGGGAGATTTGTAAATTTGTATCGATAACCTCCTGCTATCTTCCTTCTGTTTTTTACTCTAACTACATACCCGCTAAACAAGTGCGATTGTGGCATAAGGGTATGTGTGTCACGCTGTGACTCGTTTGGCCAGTTCGAAGTTCTTTTACCGACAGGCGCAGGCGAAAAAAAAGATGATCTATGGTGTTTCATGAAAACAGTTTTTTTTCTTTTTTCTTGTGAGAGATGAACTGACCAACAGGACAAGAGCGTGGAACGAAGAAAAAAATCAGAGTTCCCGACAGGAATCGAACCCATGACATCCCGAACGCCAGGCGGGTGCTCTTCCATTCCTGTCAGGGACTCAGACTTTTTGTTTGTCCCACTGACGTTCGTATTATGTTGATCAGTTAACTTTTCACATTTCATTACCGAACTTAAAATTCACCGTCTTTATTCATTTATCACAGTATGTTTTTCTTTTTTTACTTAAATCTAGGACGGTAATCTCTGAAAACTCCGTGTGAATCATTGTTATTTTAATGCAATGAACTGGTTAAATTTTTTTTAGCAAACTCATATGGACTATATTGTTGCTGCTGCCAACTTGAGAGCATACATGTTTGGATTAAAAGGTAAATTGTTAATTGCTGCTTTCTCAGTGCTTTGTTTTGTTTTGTGGGTATTTCGATTCGTAATAACCAGTCTTAACCCATCTTGAACCCAGTGACAGCATTAGCTAGGCCTGTCGTACTCTTCTAATAAAAATAAGTATTCCATTTTTATCTTTGATTGCAAGCTGCAAAACGAACAGCAAGTTTTTCCTTCACTTATAAGTAACGTTTTTTAAAGACAAGCGAGTGCTTCTCTTCTTCCATAGGTTCAAGAGACCACAAGCTTATTCTTGATAGTTTGAAAACTGTCAAGGTGGCGACGTTTAAACCCAAATCAGGTTTGTTTTTAGTTTTAATTGGGTCCATTTGTAAGTAGGGACCCCTTCCGTCAGTTAAACTATTCCTATGTATATTGTCGTCGTTTCTGTTGGTCAGTATGTGGCATATCTTAATGTTTTCAACGTACACAACGAAAGAAAATGTGAAGATATTCAAACTTCAACAGAGACTTAAAAACGAGGCTTGAACCTTAAATGTGTTTCCCGAATGACTCTGTATTGAAGACAACAGAAACTGCACAAAACGTTGGGCTTCAGAAGAAAACTTAGAGATGTCTTGGCGATATGACTTTTACACGTTTATACGCTAGAAACCGACTGTAGAACTGATTTTGCTTGCTAGCCGGCCGTTGTTTGTTTAAGCAGAAAGCGATCTGCGCTGCCATAAAATAAATAAAAAAAATAAATAAACAAATAAATAAATAATATACCTTTTTTTCCCCTTGGAATTGTTTATAGCACAAAGACTAGTAGGGCCGAGCAAATAACTGAAACAAATAATTCAAATTGAGCATTAGATAACGTTTCGTTTTTCTGTTTATGTGCGTTTGTGTGTGTTTTTATCTTTATGTTTACCTCACATTTTTTTCGAAGGCGTAAAAATTTCTGTTACCGATGAAGAGGCAGCCCAAGAAAGCTCTGGAAGTATTGGTTAGTCATTGAAATGTTTTTATTTGTTTCTGCTATGTATCTTCGTCATTAAAATATATGTTTGCAAGTTGAACGTGATGCATTCCCAGACAATGTGGTCACACTCTTAAAAATAAGAAGGCCAGTAATGTCGTTCTCAAATTCAACATTCGTACTCGGTGGAAAGTTTTCTTTCAAGCGTTGTCGAAGTTTTGCAGAGATTGTTATCGCCTCACATATTACCTTTTTGCAGATGAAGAGGACCTGGACAAGACGAAAGCTAGTGTTCTGACAGCAAAAGATCGCATGCCAAACTTCAAGATGCTGCCAGTTGAATTTGAAAAGGTTTGATTCAATCTTTGTTCTATACAGACGGACATCTTATGAACTGTTTGTACAGTCTTAGAACTAGTGTGGCTCTTTAAATGCTCGTCGAAAAATTTCTTCAAGTACCGAATCTTATGGTCCTTTCACATCAGCTGTAACCATCAGAAACATCTGATCAGTCCTTTCCCCTACCCTTTGCCCCACTTGCTCCACGCTTATTCTGGAGGCGCTTGTTAACTGCCCGTGTTACTGTGCGTTTGTTTGTAGGATGATGACACGAATTTCCATATGGACTTCATCGTAGCAGCCTCCAACTTAAGAGCGGCTAACTATGACATACCACCAGCTGATCGACACAAGGTAATCCATCTTATTTGTACTATCTTATGGGGCAGGGCGCTGCATTTGACAACAAGCTCAACTTGTAACAGGCCTGGTATCTTCAATGAAACTGGAGTGACTAGATTATTACACAAAGCAATAGCGCATGCGCTCATCAGCTTACAACGTAGTCGCCGTCCGTTTGCGATTTTCTCGGGAAATGTTCCCTAAGTGTTAATTTGGAATCATCTCAAAATTTGGAGGTAAAAAAGATCATATGCGTGGAAACAGTTCGATCCAATATTAAAGGAAGAGAGTTTACTTCTTATAGTTCATTTCTTTTTCGCTTGATAGAGTAAATTGATTGCTGGAAAGATTATCCCTGCCATCGCTACCACAACCGCCCTGGTCAGCGGTCTGGTGGCACTCGAGTTGTACAAGGTGAGTTTTTTATTTCGTCTTTCTTTTGATCTGTACTCCTGATCGCGGCAGATTTTATGCTGATTCTATTTGTGGATATTTCAGATCGTTCAAGGAAATAAGAAACTAGAGACCTTCAAGAACGGCTTCATAAACCTTGCCTTGCCCTTCTTTGGGTTTTCTGAGCCGATCCCAGCACCGAAAAATAAGGTAACTTTACTAAGTAGAATCCGACAAAAACGTGTCTCAATTGAGTTAATGAGTTTAATTCTTAATTGTCACACCGTAATTGTCTCCATGTCGTCTTTTTAGTATTACGACAAAGAATTTACGCTTTGGGATCGGTTTGAAGTCAATGGTCTGAAAGACGATGGCAGCGAGATGACCATGCAAGATCTATTTGATTACTTCCAGGTAGCTTAGAGAATCTTATTAATTAAGAGTTTCAACGCCTTGCAAAAGGTAGAAAGGCTCTGTTCCATGATATATGAAGTCTATGTTTCCAATGTTAAAGTTACCCCCAAGGCCCCCCCCCCCCCCCCCCGCAAACTCGAAAGTAATAGTTTAGCAGGGATGAAGCGTGTAGCACGCGTTATCCCGCGGGTGCGAGTGGCTTGCGCCGGTGATGAAGGAAACGCACTCGCTTTCCCGCGCTGTTCCTGCGGTTGCAAGTGGCACAGTGTTTGGTAGCCTGATTTTTCGGTAGGAAATAGAAAAAAATCAAGACAACACGATAGTCCGACGGAATTTACTCATAAACAGCCAGTCTTAGACTGTCCTTTGGCCGATGATCGCTGATTCAAGAATCAAAAGAAAACTAGCCTACGTAGCTCCCGTTCCCTTTCCTTTTCCCTTTCCTTTTCTAGGCGGAGATCTAACAAGCGAGCGAAAAAGCGGGCGAGCGAAGGAGCACGCCTGGGGTGAGCAAAAAATTGAGGAAAAGTGGGGAGGGGTGAGCCACCTTAAATTTTCGAAAATTTGAGGTCTGGCCCTGAACCCCATGTACAGAATGAATTTTTTTAAACTTTGCCATCCTGCTTATCAAAATTCTGTAATAAGAAAAAATTTCACGGTGCCGTGTTTGAAATATAAGCGCTTAAAGCTGAATTTAAGGGTGTTTTTAGCAGGTCATAGTTTTGCTATGGTAACCTATTGTCACGAAAATCATGCCAACGTGTTCACCAATGATTGGGCAGTTTTTTGATACCATGATTGTAGCATCACTTGATAAAGAGCAGTTATAATAACGCATCAAAATCTAAGTCTTGGAATGTGCTGTTGTATCAGCGCAAATATATATATTTTTCTTTTCTTTGTGTAGAATGAGCACAAGCTTAAAGTAACTATGCTTTCCCAAGGAGTTTGTATGCTGTACTCATTCTTCATGCCTGCTGCCAAGATGAAGGAAAGACTTGACACACAGTATGTGATGTTTGTTGTGCAAGACATTCTCTTGTTCCTCCATTCACTCAGCGTCACCTGTATGCATGTCTAACTGATTTACTGCGCGAGAAAAAGAAAATCTCGCAGATATTGTTATTTTCCAATCACTGGATTTCTTATCTTTGCTAGAGGGCGTGCCCTGTAAGTAACTTGATAGTAAAGAGAGTGAAAACCGAATGTAACAATTTGTGAATAATTTTTTTTTTTGCCTCTAATAAACAGCAACTGCACATTCATCCCCCGTCACAAACATTTTAGCCTTGCACCAGTCTCTTTGTCGGTGCATACACCTGTATTAATTCTAGTTTTTATCACGCCCGTGAAACGATTGAACTTACCTTGATTGTTCAGTTCAGGTTTGCTCAGATTGTTCACTCCTTTCCCTTCAACAGAGTTTCCTTAGCTGTGGAAAAGGTTTCCAAGAAAAAAATCAAATCTTACGTCAAAGCCCTGGTCCTCGAGCTTTGTTGCAATGACGAAAACGATGAGGATGTCGAAGTCCCGTATGTACGCTACCGTTTTCGGTAGACGTAACTTGAAGCCCCGTAAATGGTTGCCAGTCCCACGCGCACCTACAACTGCTTTGGATAAAAAAGAAAGGAAAAGTTACTATTTAGTTAGAACAATATTGCATCTTACTGGGGCATAGAAAGTCCCTGTGGTATTTAGTTAAGTTCTCTTTTTGCTACCTATTATTTGCTGTGTGAAAGCAACGTAGATTATTAAAGAAAACCACTATTGTTGTGAAAGCGTTTGTCTCTTCTCACCAAAAATCTATTCCATTCAAATTTACGATCGAAGGTTTTCCGTAGTCTGGTGCATGTTTTCTTCAGTTCTTCGCATTTGTTTCGCTTCCGACTGTGAAGAAACACATGGAAGTTTGAGACGCAAGGTAGAGCGTTCCTTTTCACTCCGCCGGTGTTGGCGTTGCGTGACATCAACAGTAGGCGTCGCGTCATTCAGAGACAGTTCGTACTTGTCACTGAAAGCTTCCACAATTCCACCAGTCTAAAACTGTAACTTGCGACACAACGTAGGTAGTCAAACAGTTTTCGCGCGCTCTTGCTAATGAGATTCAGCGCGCGCACAAGGATTACAAAACCAAACATGCCGTTGATACAGCGATCATATTTGCCCAATGCCCGCTCTATCTTTGCTATTTTTGATCGTAATTGAACGCAGTGTGTTGATTAGTCTTTTATTACAACTGAAAGGTATGTTCAATCTCGTTCCAAGAGTCTTCGCTCCGCTTGACCAGCGGTCGGAAAACGAGAGGCTCTGGGAGCAACCATTTCAGGCATGTGCCATAGATGCAGACTGCGCAGCGAAACCGGATATTTCAAAATGGTTACTCCCAAACCTCTCGTTTTCGCTGGTCGAAGACTCGGGGAACGAGATTAATTTATGTTAGAAAAGGTAACGATGGAGCGCATGCGCAGTTTCTTGAAAAATTGAGACTGATTGCTTTTGCAGGAAACTCGTCGATTTCAAACGATCCAGTGGTCAGAATTTCAAGAAATTTCGCAAAAAAAAAGTAGTTTAGACACCATGTGAATGATCAATCGCAAAAATCTGAATTTTGACGGGGAATTTATAATAGTACAGCACGTGGTGAAAATGACTTAAACCGTCTCTGTCAAATTTTATTAGAACAGCGTTGACAGAAGAGATTTTATGTGAACTCGTAGTGGGCAAATGATGAAAAAATCTGACGTCTGGATTTTATTTTATATAAACAAAAACCAATTTTATCCAGCCTCGTTGCCACGGCAACAGCACACACCCTAGCCAAACCCTGGGGTTGACCTTGACTCTTGGGCGCCCAAACATAAATATTTCAAAAATAATGGTGAATTAGACTAAGGCAATTGAAAACTGTGTTCGGCCACCTTAAGCATTTCTTAGAAACACTTTTTAGAATACAAAACAGCGATTATTAAAAAAAAAAGAAAAGCGAGAGAGACGTTTCTATGTACCTGAGATCATTTTCAAGTTTAAAAAGAGTAGAATTAAGACGGGATTAATTTGAAAAGCGATAAGATATCACGGTAATAACTACGCGCTAAGTGTTAAAAAACGTTGGTGCGAAAAACGCTTGGTAAGACAATACGACTACGTCATCCAGGGAGACCCAGAGGCAGTTGGTCCAGGAGGAAGATTGGAACGTCAGAAGTTTGTAAGTGATGCGGAAAAAGCCTTGTATTGCTTGTAAACATTCGACGCTTCAATTGTTGCCAGATTTATTTCCTCCAACTAACTGCCCCCGGTGCCCTGAAGATGGAGCAAATTAATTTATGAGATGCTTTTTGTAAAAGACATAAAGCGCTAAGACCTAAAATTTTACAATTTTGTATTTTTTATGTTATTCTTAGTTTTAACTGGGCCTTTCAATAACATGCGGAATCTAAAATTCAAAGCTCAACCGAAAAATGCATTTTTCTTGCCGTCAATCAAATGTTCAGCGGCTCCTCCAAGGTCCCGTCTACTGCATGCCGAGAGCGCGGTAATCAAATCAGATCAAATTTGTCGGTTGAACTTTGAACTTCATTGAAAGGCGCAGTGTCCTATCGCTATGTGTTGTCTTGCCTTTTGTATTTTCAATTTTTTTTATCACCAAAGTCTTGTAACGCTAAGTAAGCTTACATGGTTCCATAATTTATCGCTTTTGAAATTCTTCATAATTATAAAATAAAATGATCACTTTTTTTAACTTGAAGATGATCTCAGGGAGATCGAAATGTCGTTTTTTATCGCTATATAGCTAGTATTTACCCCAAAACCTTTCTTTTCCACTTGCAACACACACTTGCCTGTGCAGCTGGTGCCTCAACCCCACCCAATGTTTTCTAACACTCGGAATTGTATGCCGAGAAGTCCTGGATCTGAATACAAAATGGCGGACTAGTCTGAACGACTCGTTTCGTCTTGTTATGTACGGAGGCGTTGGCGGGTTGTGTTAGCTTCTCGACATGCTGTTTTTCTTGACATAACGCACTGACTTTCTTGTCATCGACGAATCAGGCGTGACGGCTGGACATGTCAGTTTTAAAGAAACTTACGAAAGAAGAACAAAATAGGTAAGCTTATAAGTACAGAACGAGAAGGCGTTCTGATGAATGAGTTCGTTTCACGTTTAGACGTTAAGTAAGCTTCTATGGTCTGTCGATATTCTTTTATCCGTGATGAGGACCTTAGTTTAAAATCTTTTTCGAGGATTTCTCAATCAACTTTGCTAAAGAACGTGTTTTGGTCCGGATATCACTGACAAGTTAAAATGAACGAGCTTTCTACTCTATCTCTGTTCTAAATGACAGCTGTTTTCAAGCTGTAATCATGAAAAATGTTAATATGACTTAAACTTTACCTTATTTTTGTTGAAACTACGATCAAACTCTTAAAACAATAGGGTTAAAGATCCCATGTACATCGTTTTTTGTCATGTGACGTTCTCTGGTCGTTTTTATGGTGTTTGGAAAAATAGGAGGTTTAATCCAAGTCACTGCCAGAAAAACTTGCTTGCTTTGTTGCAATGAATCAGTTCGATCCCCGCCTTTTAAGAATTGTCACATCCTCGAATCCTTCCAAAGCCACAAGTGTGATCCGCACAATAAATTTTAATCAGATTTAGATAACTAACATCAAGTGTACATATTTGTCAAGTAGGAATAATAACTAGTAGTAATCGGAGATTAGGGAAGTGCGTTCGGCATTTCAAAGGGGAAATATTGTGTTGTGGTTATTGGGGTAGATGAATATGCCTATGGTATATTGTCAAATAAAGGGTTATGGCGTATTGTGAAACAACCACGTTCTCGAACGTCCGACAAACTGCGAAGCACGAGGCAGCATCCTTTGCGCAACGAAATTGTGACGTCATTCACCAGGCAGCATCCTTTGAGCAACGAAATTGTGACGTCATTCAAAATGGCGCTTAAAAGATGAACGCCCGGCCGGCCGACCGATCGAACGAAAAAACACGGGTCAGCTTTCGCTTGCGTGCACAGGAAACCTACGCGATCACAGGTAGCCCAGGAGATTAGGAAGCGTTCTTCCTTCGTCGCGAACGCAATAATAGGTTTTGATTTATTGCAGTTGTTTCCGCAGTCAAATATTTTATTTTTTTAAAAAAAGGCATACAAACAAGGTGAAAGAGTCAATACTTAGCTCTTCTTAACCAAGCAGGAGGTTTGTATAGAAGAATCTTGACCGAGTTCCTAAGCACCCACAACAGAGGTCAAGATTCTCCCATACAGACTGATTAAGCTTGGTTAAGAAGATGTTCGTTATATGGCAAACAAGAGCAATTTAATTTGTTTAATGTAAGTGGTTTGTACTAGCTGACATTTTGCTTGCAAACGGCGATGAGCTGAACTTAAATCTGCCAAAGTTTGCATGCCTTCTTTACATTCTCATCAAGCTTTTTGGCACTTTCATACTGTAAAGAAATATTTTTGGTTTGCAACTTCTTTACTGTGAAATGTAACTGCTCAAGATGGGAAAATTTATACTGCGATCAAAATCAATTTCAGCCAGTCAAATTTGTGAGAGTCCTTGTGAGACACAGCCATAAAAATTGTAACAAAATGCAGAAATGACCTCTTTGTCCTATTTTGTTTGTCACACTGCTGAAAACTACAACAACAGATTGGATTGGTTCAATGAAAAAATTCCAGTAATACTACTATACCATGACCTATCTGCATGTGATAATGCCAACATATAAGAGCATTTATTTTAATTTCTTTTTAAGTGTTTTCCGTATCTTCTTTAACAATAATATTCATTTGATTTTCTCTACTGACAGTGCTCAGGAATGCCATTTGTATGTCGAAGTGAAAGCCAATCAGTGGCCCATTGTGTATTCTGCAGATTATAATATTGGTTTCCTGGGTCTGGAGAGGCTCCATCCATTTGATTCAGGAAAATGGGGAAAAGTTTTTCAATATCTTAAAGGTATATCCAGAATGTGTTCCATACTTTTGGCAAAAACTCTCTGAGTAGTGTACCTACATTTAGTTGATTACCATTCTATAAATTCCATGATATGCAATGTGTTATAAGTTTTTTTTAAGATTAAAAGAAAATACATGTTAGAGGGCATTTCTTCTTGCTAGGTCAGTAGTGGTGACCCAGTTATTGTAACAAAGGGTCGTCCCCTCAGGTACTTCTCCTAGAGTAGAATTAAGTTAAGTCCATTCTTATCTTGTCAGGGCTTTCATTAACCCCCCAAGTCAGCTGTAGCCCAGTTCTCTGTACCTGTAGCAAACTTGTTACTTTGTGGGTGGATTCTGTCAACGACAGGCAATTTCACTCATAACATCAGGGGAAAATCAAGCATACTCAGCTGTAAAAGCTGGTCAATGGGTTATGGCCCTTAGTACCACTGACAGCCCTGCTTGCTCTTCAGTTTCCTTCCTTCCTTCCACCACTAACCTCCAGCAGCTAATGATCTCACACTTATCAAAAAATAATATATTGCAGGGATACCTTATAATAATTACTGCAGGGAGTGGTAATTGGCAACACCCAGTATTCACTGGGCTACATTGAAGACAGGCACATCATGTTGGTACAACACTTGGAAGCCTGTGAAGTCGTAATATGATGTGTTCAGTGGACTTGTGTTATAATTCTTAAATACTTATGACAAACAAGTGGACTTGCTTTTTGGTGCTTTATGAGCGAAATTCAATTTAATGACCCAACTCACTTTTAAAAGTAAATTGGGAGACTTTTATTCCTTGTTTCCCTTATCTGACCATAAGCATCACAACTTGTGTATCAGATGCAAAGATGTTGGATCAGACAACTGTTGTAGTACCTAGAGAAACTACTGCTGAAGATCTGTTGGTTGTACACACACAAAGCTACTTAGACAGCCTTAGGGTAAGCTATGCACTTGCAATATGTGTAGTATACTGTAAAAAATTAGAAGTGAGAATTGATTTAATATGCCCTCCAATTAATTGACACCTTTTTAGTGTTTACTTTGTTTTTACTGACCAAATCATCTTACAAGTACTTTATAATCTCTTAATTTATGCTTAATATATATATGCATATAAAATCCTTTGGTTAACACAATTAGACAATTCAATCACCTGGTTCATAATGCACATTGTACCTGTTGACCCATTATTTGCACTTTAAAAGGCTTTGTTGTGTTCAGATGAAATGTTTTCTTTCTAGTGGAGTGCTCGTGTTGCTATGATATGTGAGGTGCCCCCTTTAGCCCTTCTTCCCAACTTTATTGTGCAGCGCAAGGTTCTCAGGCCTATGAGAATTCAGACTGGGGGATCAATACTGGTAAAGTACATATTGTAACATTCATCTTGACAATTAAGTAATGTTTAAAAAACAAGCAGGAGTGTTTTATCAGGTTTAAAACCACGAGGCGCAGTCAAGTGGTTTTACACCCAATAAAACACATGTTGCAAGTTTTTTGAATGGCTTCAAAAACATTCCTGAAAAAGTGGGTGTCTTGGGAGTTCGAACAAAGGTTCAAATTGTGAGGGGAAGATATTAGCATACAAGAAAAACAAGCTATGCCTCATCAATATTCTTTATATAAAGAATACTAAGTATTCTTTATATAAAGAATACTAACGAGGAGTGTTTTATTGGATATAAAGCTCATGTATGTGATGCTTAATGTTTTGATTGGCTGTTGGGATCATGAATTTTTTATGGGTTTTTGAAGAATAAGTAATTAGTTTTTGTGAGTTAAAAACTCTTTGCTTAGTCATTACTCCATGGAAGTAATTTAAAAGTAAATCAAGAACTCTTGTTGTCCAGGGAATGTATAGATGAACACTCCTGAAATAAACATTTGCAAGGTCTTTTCAGAAAACTGAAAAATGATCTCCAACACTGTAATCAGAAAATGAACCTAGACATGTAACATAAGGTCTGGATAATAGCAGACATATCGATATTTTGAGAAACAACACAACACTTTTAAAATTTAAATACATGTTTTGACAGAAACTTCTGTCATCTTCAGTTTAAAGTACAGAGTTCAATAGATAGTGTGGTCCAAAGTGCTAATTAACTATAAGAACAAAAGGAAACATGACAATGTAAAACATTACAAAGAAAGTTTTAAATTAACATGATAAAGTTGATGATATTCATGTAACGTAGAAGTGACAAAATAATGTTTGGAAGAAAAGTAAAAAGTACTTCTGTATAATTTATATTGTAGGTATTCACTGTCATTTTAGAGTTCATCCATGAAACAAAAAAGGCAGTAATATTTGAAAGGCTGCTGCAAAGTTGCAGTGTACGCATTGCAGTCTCAGGCTGCTAACAATATTATTTTGTTTTATTTAAGGCAGCTAAACTTGCAGTTGAAAGAGGCTGGGCAATTAATATTGGTATGAATTTAGTAGGAAGGTTTTCTTCATTTTGAACAGAGATTATAAAAGGTGTAATTAATCTATCCCTGCCAATTTTTCCAAGTAACAGGCGTAGGATTTTTATACAGTGTACCAGATTTGCCAAGATTGTCAAAGACTTCCAGATTTCCAAAGACTTGAGCATAATTCTATTTTCAGTGTCTGGATGAGATCAAGGGTATAGAAATACAATATACAATTGTACTTTAGTCAAGAAGGTACAATATAAATACAAACACCTCTTGAAAGGAGAAATTGTGAGGTTAACCATGTATAAAAAGAAATATCCCCAAATGAAAAATCAAAAATCTAAAAAGCTTATTCACATTGTAGTTTAAAAGACAATGAGCTAACAACAATGAGCTAATCTTTTAATTAATATCAGAATAAGAGAATAATTCCATTTTTAGGTGGTGGCTTCCATCACTGTTCTGGATCGAGGGGAGGAGGCTTCTGTGCCTATGCAGACATCACATTAGCAATCAAGGTACTTTTAGCACTGTAACACTCTATTGTAACTTTATCATTTTCCACTGTATGCTTCAATCACAATCATATACAGGTGTATGGGAGGTGTGCGACGGAATGTGACATCTGGAATTTGCACAACAAGTTTGCAGTTCTCTCTACCCACTGTCTTATAATAATAATAATAGTTTATTCACAATTAATCACCCACAGAGAGAAAACCAAAACTAACAACAATACATTTTGACAAAAATACATGAGAAATTGTGAAAGGAGGTAGAAGAGGTATCCCTTTCTAGTCCACCTCCTTGACTTATATAGCAAAAAAGTAAGTTTACTATTTAGGTATCAAAAGGGGAGGGGGTATCCCACTGTGGACTCTGTCCACTTCACTCTGTGTACTTGTTTGATACCCATTTCATATGCTCAATTTGGTTTTCTTTTAGTTCCTTTTCAAGCATGGGGATAGTGTGACAAGAGCTATGATTATTGATCTTGATGCCCATCAGGTAAACAGCTGATACAACGTTTATTTCAGAATCAATCTGCCGATTAAGATATTTCCCTTCAACATCTCCTTTGGACTGAAGGCCATGTGCAAAAACCTCAACAAGATTGTAGTTCTACCCAACCACCCAGCTGTCTCTAAAAAGCATTACATGTAACTAATTGTTAAATGATTGAATTAATATGTACAGTGTAAGTGGAAGGTGGTCGGCTTCATCCGATTCACATTATCTATGGGTGACATCATTTTAACCTGGTATGTCGATATCATGTTAGGGAAATGGTCATGAAGCAGACTTTGACGGAGATGAACGAGTTTACATCATAGATGTCTATAATGCCTTTATCTACCCAGGAGATACTAAAGTCAAAAGTATGTCTACTTATTGTTCTTTGAAATTCATTTCAGATGATTGTTTCACTGGGATAACAGTTACCCCAGTGAAACAGTCATGTGAAATGAATTTACTAACTGTCAACAAGATCTGGTAAATATTTTCAAACATGTGCCTCAGTGTTTGCTCCTTGTTTGATCTAAACCTTAAAGAGGTGGACTTTGTTCAAAGCAATGTGGCTTGCATAAACTACAAATCTTAAAAGCAAGCAAAAAAATCATACATTGAATTTTCTAGATGACAGATGGAAGTGTTACAGTGCCCAACCAGAGTGCAGAGTGAAAACATGTCAGTGACTCGGTTCAATGACTTTTTAGCAACTTGAGTTATTTATTTAATATTTATTTTTGAATGATTTACTCCAGGTGCAATAAAGAAAAATATAGAGTTAAGGCATCACACGGATGATGAAACATACCTTCCGCTATTAAGAAAGTGAGTAGTACATGCTGATCTTACTCCTTATTAGGTATCTACAGTAGTCAATCGGCAGTTACCAGTTATTAATGTTTCAAACCTTATTTACTATTATAATAATTATCCCCCTGTCAGAAATACATTTCATCATTATGTTGATTCGATATTGAATTATTATTTATCATGTTTTATGCCAGCCTTACATAGTTTCATGAGGTGAGATAAAAATGTTATGAGTGATATCATCAAGCCGAACAGTTTTAAGTAATGTAAAAAATCTTTTGATTCTTTGTTTTAGGCACATTCCAGAAGCATTGAATGACTTTAAACCTGATATTATTGCATATAATGCTGGTAAGTTACTACACTGCATGGCTCTATGGCTTTCATGATTGACAGGAATAGTTTGAAACAAAAATAAAAACATTAAATGTGAAAATAACATTCAATAAATTAAATGTACCTATTGTTAACAGAACCAAAAATTGTCTGCCACCTTTGCAAGGTCTTTTATCTACATTACTAGCCTGCAAATACAGCCTAGTTTCTCATCATTTTGGATTTTGACATCAAAAGCATAATAATTAAAATTAAAATCATTATAATATAATAATTATTATAAAACAGTGGCTTATTTGGATCCCTGTAAATATTGAAATTATTTTTCTCTTTAAGGGACTGATATTCTTATAGGGGACCCTCTGGGTAATTTGGCAATCACACCTCAGGTAATCTTAATTTAAGGATATTAAATGTGTGACCTTGAAGCTCATTTCAGTTCAGCTGCAAACAAAGTTCAAAGAAAATCTGTTTGAAATACTACTTTGTGACAAATAATTGTTTCAATAGTTAAAAGTAACTATTAAATATAATAATTACTACTTTATTCCCAAAACCTACTTACCTAACTTTCTTTAGTATCACCCAACTAGTGGACTAATGCAAATCCTGCATTTTGATTGGCTACGCTACTAGCTAGGGGTCTAATAGTAATAGTCATCGAGTAGCGAAATTTGCCGGTTTTTCTTTCATTTTTTCCCCCAAAATAAATATTTCTCAAACCTTTATTTGCTAACTTTGTTATTGCCTTTTCTGTCCGAGTCTAGTTGGGTGATACTAAAACAATTAGACTCTTCGCCCTCAAGGGCCACAGGTCAATAGCCCATTCAGCTTCGCCTCATGGGCTATTGACCCGTAGCCCTTTCAGGCTACGGGTCAATAGCCCATGGGGCTAGTTGTTAATTAGTTGTATTTTAAGGAAAAATTAGTGCAGATCACTAAATAATGGACAAAAAGATCAACAGACATGTGATTAAAACTGTTTTTCACCCAAGGGAATTATTGAGAGAGATCAGATTGTGTTTCAAGAGGCTCGGCAGAGAGGAATTCCAATCTTCATGTTAACTTCTGGAGGATATCAGGTATATGGTCATTAAACAAAGTTCTATAAATATTGCCAGCCAAACAACAGTTCTTAAAAATTTAGATAAATTAGCTCTTTTGATTTGAGAATTCTACTTAAGTTCGGTGCCTGGTGTGTTCACGTTCATGATGTCCACCATGACTTCTGAATAGTACAGGAAGTTGGTTTGACAAAATCAGTATCTCAAATATAATGGCCAATGACCATGGTTTTCAGTTTACTAATGAGAAGTACTTTTTTCCAATATGGCAGAGAAGAACAGCTAGGATAATTGCAGACTCCATCCTCAATTTGCAAGAACAGGGACTCATTAGCTGCAATTATTCAGAATCTGGTAAGCTTTTTACAAAATTCACACATTGTAGATCCTGTAATTTCAGGAATTTCAAATTACTTTTTTTATGGGAGGGCACTAGTTTTCACAGGTGGAAAAAATTGTTTTGAGTTAAACTTCTTTAAAGCAAAACCTTTACTCTAGACGGTCAAACCAGGTGTGCGAAATCGTCCACAGCCATTCAATTTGCTCAATGCCTGGCCTTTGATGAATGCCCTTTCCTCATTTTGTCTACATTGACATTTCCATTGCTTGGTTCAAACCATTGTGTTTAAAAGACAATAAATGACTTTTATTCATACTTTAATTTTTAGGACGTAGAGGAAACAAAGGAAAGAGTGACAACCAAACAACATACAACACTTTTCAGCATCATTAATTTTCTGACTGCAGAAAAGGATCTTGAATACACTGACCAGATGTCTGCAAGGTTCCATGTTATATGTAAAGCATGGTGACCAAACTGAATCAATATTACTATATCAAACCTAGATCTAAGAAAGAAGACAATTTAATTTTTTCAATGTGACTCATTTTACAGCTGCAGTGCAAGGCTAATGTTTCTGTAACTCCAGAAGTTGTCACAGTCACATTTTGGGCCGTTTTCTAAAACTAACAGAAAAGAACTTGTCCATGTTTGCATCATATTATAGAAACACTCAGGAATGTTGGAAAATATTCAATAGCATTGTGGCAACATTAAATTTTGTCCATGGGCTTGTGTTTCTACAGCATTTCTTGTTCTCCCAAATTTCCACAGGTGTTTCTATAACTTGATAGGAGCATGGAAAATGTTTTCTATGAGAAGCTTTTGAGAGGGGAAAAATGAAATAGTTATTTTTTGATTTAATTTCAATACTACCCTGTATAATATTATGTCAAACTTTGAACATGCTTTTATTGCAAGTGATAATATTATCAAAAAAAATCAGCTCTTGGACTTCTACATTGAAGAGGATAACAACATCTTAACAATTACTGAAAATATTATAAAATTAATCATTTTAGATTTAATTTTATTATTTAGGAAATACATTGTATTTATGTCTTGTCCAGTCAAGGATTAGTTCTCACGACAAAATTTTAATGTGCAGAGCAATAATTACTAGTGATAGTAAGTTCTTTGCTTTCTAGTATTATGTTTCCACCTATCAAACAAGCAGAGGAATCGACAGTCGACATATGTTAATGTTAAGAATATGTAACTATTTTATTACTTTTAGAACCATGACATATTATTATTGGAAAGGTAAAGAAAATTGTAAAAATTTTCCATTTAATGTTTTGTTATGGTCTGCCTTGTGGGTTCAGATGTGCCCAACTATACCCATGAAATGATGTTTTAATACCTTTTGGGGTTCCTTTGAAAATTTCCATCAATTACAACATCACTTTTGTATGGCAGTTCCCCCGAGGTTTACAGTGCAACTACTCCAACCAAGACCACCTGACAAGATTTTCTACAAATTTGTTG
>CM042754.1:372481-412610 GCA_022496165.2 Catalaphyllia jardinei | reverse complement strand
ACATGACAAGAGTGGGAAGCATACAACTCCAAACACAATTTTACATTAAAGTAAAAAATAATGAAATGTACATGTAAGGATCAGAACAGTTACTTTTTCCGAGTTTAAACCTACATAACTAATCAACATATATGCACCCACAGAATGCACCACAGAATTAATATACTGTTCCTTTTTAGCTTTTTTTGTCATCATTTTATTATAGTGACTACTGTGATAGCAAATAATCTTCCAAACCATATCTCCTCTTGTGCTGGACAGAGCCCCATGGAGAGGGAATATTAGCTTGCACTGTAAAGCGCCTACACATGTACATGAAAAGAATATGAAGGGGGTAGGATTTTCATGAGTTGAAGTACAATAAACGACTGCCATCTAGCTATAACAGGGCCTTGAAAATAACTTGTTTTGAGATAATACCGACGAGGAGTGACCTTTTGGGGGTTTGAAATGAACAACTTGGCCGGGAGCCAGACTTCTGTTACACCAAGTTGTGTACTAGTAGCCAAGATTTCTTTTCTAGGCAAGTTAAACTGTCATTTTCAAGGTGGCATGTTCAGCACTGTACTTCATTCCAAACCGAGAGCAAGAAACGGTGCCTTTATTCACCAACTAATCGAGTCTTGTCAAACACTTAGTGACTTACCAAAAGCATTGTGTCGTCTTTGCTCTTCAATTTCGCGTCTTGTACGATCACTCACTTGCTCACTGAGTGCATTTAGGTCAATCTAAAGGAAAAACAACAGTACACAAATGAGAAAAATCAAAATCAAAACGACCTACAGACATTTCTTAAGGCGTTCGGTGGCGCAGTAGTAACCTGGAGTAACTGACTAGGTATATAAAACAACAGCTCTACAAGTGGTTCGATTCCAATTATTCGATCTTCCTCATTTCCAACTATTGAACTCGAGACGCGCTAAGAGATGAAATATACCCAGTTAACGCGAATATAGCAACATAAATGAAGGTTAAGATCAGATTTCCCCCCCCCATAGACTCCAAACTAGCTAGAATAGCTTCTTTTATGTCCTTGATTTTCTGTAATAGTTCTTACCCCGATGGTTCGTACTCGGGCGTTGAATATTCGACTTTGCCGCTGCAACTCCCGATTTCGCCGCCTTTCTATGGCGGCACTTTCCTTCATATCCACAGGAAGATCGAGCTTATACATTTTTGTCTAGTCTTCTTACAGACCTCTACCACATTTAGTTGATATCGGGCTGTACCTAAAGCAAACTCTGTTGATGGCCTCCTTTTGTAATCAGTTCTTGCTTTGCAGTGTTGCTAAGGAAACGCGTTCAACCTACAATGCATTGCGTGCTAAAAAATAGGCCTCAGTCTGGTGTCGCGCGGGTCGACAAAATATCACAGGTTAAAAAAAATACCATAGATACTTCGATCCCATTATAGAAGGAATTGCCAAAAGACATAAAATGGGTTGTCAGTGCGCCGTTTCAAAATAATCTCGCGAATGTAAGCCTAGGAGCAGTCGGAGCAAGCTTCTTTGCGTTAGTAACAAATAGCCCTTATGCGCAATGACATCAGCCTGGCGAAACTCATCACCAAGCCTCGCTTTGATAATGCAGAAAGGAAATTTTATCTTGAGTTAATTCCCAAAGCAGTCAAGATGAAAAGAATACCCACATGAAAACAATACGAGGGCAACGAGACTTTGAGCAAATGTCGCACAAACGAGGCTTGGTGGTGAGTTTTGAGTATGTCACGTAATCGCACTTAAGACCTATTGACGTCAGTTTTACATGCGTCTGTCCTGTTATTCATCATGAATTTCGTCATAACATTGTCAAAGTAGCTGTGGACGTCCATTTGTTTTTTACGATAACAAACTGTCAAATTATCCGCTTTCGCTCGTTGCTGCATCGCATAAATTAGAAATTTATGTGTGGTCCGCTTATTGACGATAAAACCTAGCCAATGAACGCGTGCTCTTATCGTAAAAAGCTGAATTTAACAAAATAGCTTCAATTGCCGAAAGACATTTCTGTAAAAAAAAACTCTTATTCTTCGGCCATTTCAGCTTAAACAGAAATAATATACAAACTGCGGTTACAGACATAACAAAACAACGTATTTTGTAACAAAACTTTTAAGGGAAGGTACGTTTTTTCTTAGGGAGGGGGGCCTGGGGCCTCAGAGGGGAGGGTCATTAGTGAAAGAGGAGGGTCATACCTCTTTGTAAGCTATTCAAGGTGTGGCTCACACAACTTTTCCAAATTTTTTTAAGAGGATTTTTGTGACATTGCATTCCATTTTTCTTTCAGATCAAGTTTTTCTGTTTGCCTACTTTGATTTAATTTGGTATCATTATATGTTCTAGGTTACATTTCTACATGTATATTATGCCATGGCACACAGTTGTCTCAGAGGACTCGTGTCCTTTTCCGTCCGTATCGAGACGTACTAGTCTCTAGTATCGTTTCTTCAGCTTCTTGCTCCTGTTCACTATCCGCTGCCTGATCTCCCGAGTCATTTAGTTCCGAAGAGTTACTGCTAGATCCAACAATGCGCTACATCCTGTCACTGTCACTTTGAGACGCTGAATTTGAGTCAGAGGCTGGCTGAATGCTGTTCTGACTGTCCTGCACAATAGAAGTCAAAATCTTACTGCCAATACAGTGGAACCCCATTTATGCGACCACCTTTAGGCCATGGAAAATTGATCGTATTAACGGGGTGGTCGTATTAAAGGGATTCTTTAAATAAGAAAAAGACAGGTAGAGCGTTTTTTCGGGTCAGAATAAAGTGGCTGTAATAACGAGGTGGTCGTATTAACAGGGTGGTCGCAAGGCAGAATTCCACTGTATGTGCCTTCACCACCCTCACTTTCTCATCTTTCTTTCCTTTAAATGCAATACTGTGGTTATTAATATAAAGTTCAAGTTCAACTCCTCTAAGGGATGACAACTGGTTTCTGTGATAGAGATCTTCCCAGTCAATGTCACGTCATTGCATTATTGTTGCTTTCTTTCTGCACGCTTCCTGTCATTATCTGTTCGCCGCTTATCTTTTCTCATTTCAATATCAGTTAGATGCTCAATATTATCTGCAACAAGCTTTTATGAAACAATGTATTTTTCAGAAAACTCTTATTTGATCATGTTGATTGCTTTTTTATCCCCTGCTTTGAGCTTACCCTCTTAAAACATCTGTTTTATTTGAGCTCGAGGCTGATAATCATACATATCCAAACATTTTGCGTTCACAAGCGAAATGTTCTAACGTTTCTACGGCATGGAACATTCCCCTTGGAACATACCATGTAGTAGTGAGGGGAGGGTCGCACTTTTGTCAGTCACCTAAATGTGGCGGGGTCATGAGTTTTTTATTAAAATGCAAGGGAGGGCTAACACTTTTTTTGGAAAAAAATACCCAAAATTCCCCAGCCCTCCCCTCCCCACCCCCGCAATAAAAAACGTGCCTTCCCTAATGACTGAAGGTCGTTGTTTTGTCATGTTTGCAACTAGTTCAATAACTATATCGCAGAAAGTAAGGAGAGTGGACAACGATTCTGATTGGGCAATTGCAGTTTTGGGTTGGGCGACAGCTTGCTGTGCACTTCAAAGCATTCGCCGGTAGAACATCAGAGTTGTCAAAGATGAAAAGCGGATTTTTTTCGTAATTGACTAGTTTCCGACAAGCTGTTCTCTGGGTTACTATTTATATCTATTTGCCACCTGCTTGAGTCAGGGGACAAGCTAACATGTACTCAACTTGAAAACGATTTTTTCAAAGCCATGTTCCTCCTCCATATGTTTCTAGTCTAATGTATAGTTCCTTTGACTTCAAAACGTGATGTCCGTTAACTTGAACTGTCAGTAGATTCAAAGAAAACACTTTTCAAAGGGATTAAAAAGCTAAAACCAGAGAGTTATCACAAAATGAATTTAAATGACAGTAAGTTACTGTTATTTAGTTCTTTGATGCGTTTTCACTCGTCCAGGAGATCACTTGACATGAAATCGGCAAGATTTAATAAGTTGCAGGATTGTTTCATCCTTCAATGCCCTAACACTGTAGTATGCATTGAACTGCTGTATTTCAGCGCCGAAACGTTTTTGATTTTTTACTGACAATCTGCGAAGAAAACAGGGGGTTTTTTTATGCGTAATAACTGGTAACGAAACATGTCACGCACTAAAGCAGTAATTAATTCAAAGGTTAACCTGCAATAATAACTTTTTTTAGAATCATTTTAGAGTAACCCACCAGATGTGTTTAAGTTCCTACGTATGGGGCCCTTTTTTCTTATTAACCAGGCAATCCTGGTTCCATAGTTACGGATCTTTCGTCAATTTATTTTAACTGTGTAATTTACCTTCTATAGAAGTTAACAAACCCAAATATCATATTATACTAGGTTGCTTGTACAGCTGATATTTGTTTCCTGTGCATTGAGTTTCAATCAATAATACGCTAGGAAAATCGAGAATTTCTTTTTGAGAGGTAATTTTTGAACCAAACTTTCTGGCCCTGACAATTCGGCGAAGATCGCTGGGTTTCTTGGCTTGTTTATATAAGCGTGAGCCACAGGAGATTTGCATACGATTTTGTTGACTCGCCTTTGAAATTCAAATTTCTCGCTATTGCTAAATGTCAGAGTCGCCCAATAGGAGACAAAAGACAACCACCTTATAACTCAAGTCTTGGACATCTTTAAAAGTGACGATTTGACCGATATAGAGGACAGGTGAAGAACTGTGACATTTTGGGAGAGCGAAATTGCATTCATGGTTTGAACGCGCCATTTTTTGCCTAACTTACAGGATGAACGTTTATACATTCACCCGATGCGGCGTATATTTCCTTATTTGTTGCGTTGCAACCTTCTTTGCTACCGGCAGATCCATGGCTCGTAAGTATTAAAGAAATAACAATCCTGTTTCTTTATTTGCGCTTAATCCTCGAAGCACATTAGCGAAAATTTTCGATTAATCCATGACCGAAAATCATTGAGATTTCACGACAACACGAAATGATTTCACGCCGATTCTGATTATGGCAATTCGGAAAATTAAGAATCGTAACGAAGCAAAATGCGAAAAAAAATAGCGATGTAATAAATTTTGGTTGATACACGAAGGTGCTTTCCAGTTTGCAATGCTTCGGAGTTCGCTTCCAATTTTGGACCTTAAAATGGGTCAGTGCTGAGATAGAGCCCTCAAAAATGTTAAATAAAACATTTGCGTTGATCAGTAAGGTACAAAAACAAGAACAAATCCTTTGAATTTATATTAATGCTTCCTACAGATGGTTTTGTTTTATGCGTGAAAGATGCTTAGTTTTCTGGCTTTTAATTAGATGAATTAATAATCTGTTGCGTTTCAAAGCTGGTCGGCGTTTCAAGCCACGGATTCGTTTTAAGCGATGATAGATAACCCTTTTTTTAACATTTAAATCTCTCGAAGTCTTACAAGATGTTTAGTTCTGCTTCCTCGCGCCAGTCGCCGCACAGTTTTCTGTATTTTTCGTGTGTTATTAACGAACTTAAGTTGTCCCAGTCTGTAACAGAAGTTTACACATATCGACGAGCTTCAGTGTTTGGTTTCACTGTGTGTTGGTTTGAAACTTAATATGATACTGATTCTTTCCCCAATGCACAGCATTTCTTACGTTTCAACCATTCGTGGAAATAACGAAGCCATAATATAGAAACAGTAGCTTACTTGCAACACCTAGGAACAAAAGAAATTTGACTGCTAATAAGAGCTTTGCGTATGGGTCATGCGAAACTAAATTTATATATATTCGTAATGCCGGCAAAGGTGCAAGTCGCCTTACACAAAATCTTCACATTTCTTGTTAGCAAAGTAAACGAAAAACCGGTCTGGAGATGAATAAAGGTATTTTTTTAGTGGATTGGTAAAACTTGTATCTGATATTGTAGGTTTATGAAGGAGACGAGATAATGTGATGTCATCTTTTTTCGGTTTAGTAACTGTACACAAATTCGCCAAAACCTTTGCAATTGTAAGCTGCACTGAATTTCCTCTCCCGATACTGAAGTCAATTTCTTCTGTAGTGTTTTCAAACCGATAACTTAGATTGGTAAGGTTCGAGACCAAAAAGCATTTGGTATAGCAACAAACGCATAATGATTTAAGCAAGTAAATCTGACAAACTAAAAACAATCGTTTCTCAGTGAAATTCATCAAGGAAAGAGTCAGGAAACGACGATTTTGTTTCAGTTCTACTCCTTATGTTAGGGTTTGAAAACCTCGTGATGACACTGGAACTCTTCAAAATTGAACCGTTGACTTAAGTCGAAAAACAAATGGAAGATGGAAGACCAGTAAACTTAAGTTCACCATTTCATGAGATTTTGTTTTACTTAATAACGCAACTTTCCTTGTACACTGCGGGCGAAGAAGTTCAATATCTAACACAATTAACTGACAAACTATTGCTGATAACCGGCTTCCATGTCTGTTTAAGCCAATTCTAAAATTTACGAAAAAAGGGAAGAGCTGATGTATTTCTTTGAAGCTTGGCCACATTTTAGAACCTTAACTTGATAGGACGTTAATAACATTCCTGTAGATGTTTGTAGTTTGGTTTTCAGCTGCTGCTGTGTGTGTGCTGCTAATTTCTTGTGCGTTTGAAAACTTTTGGAAGCGGAGACTTGAACCAGGAATCACACATGTACATACTGAAAATACTGATTTCATAAAAACTTTAACCGGCCATAAATTTTGTATGGAAATTTCATTTCCAGGGAAATAATGAACGCAACACCAAAGGTGGCCAAAGTAAAATGAAAAATAAAGATAAAACAACGGCGAAGTGATCATAAAGACTACTTTATTCAAAATGAAGTTTCGAAGTTTCAAATGTTGCAACAAATAAACGAGCCTCAACTTTTTTATTATTCTTGTAACCCATGATTGCCGTCATAAGATAATTATACCCTCTCAAGGAAACAGAAAGAAGTAATCGACGAAACGACAGGACTGCCCTCTCCATGTCAAATTAAAGAGCACATGCAAGTAAAAAACCCTTAAACAGTTCTTGGGACTTTAAGGAACCGCTATACGTGTGTCTTAGCTGCTATGCATGGTGATACTTTGTGAAAACATTGCATTTTTTATGCATCAGAGAGCTAAATTATTAGCATCAAACAGCCGATCTAGCATTCAACACGCAGGTGCATGGAAATTTATCTTCTTAAGACCAGTTGAGGAGTAAAGTAAAATGTTTAAGTGCGGCAAAACTATGTTGTCACGAGCGAAGTGCTTTCTACTTTAAGATCTTAATCATGTGTGACATGCGTACACGCTCTCAGCGTGTTTCACTCGAGTGTTTGTTTTTCAGACGCAGCTTGCGTGAATGAATTCCAAGAGGACTGCGATGATGACAACGAGGAAATGCATCATATTGTCAGGCGTTCTGTCCCAAGTGTAAGTTTCTTTACTGCACAAATGATTTTGAACTACAATCTGATGCTCAGTTTCATTTAAGGAGGGACAAGACTTAAATGATTAATCGCATGATTTGCAAGGTCACGATGTATGTAAGTGAACAAAGGAACCTTATAACAACAGTAACATTAACAATAACCCTAATTAAATAACAATAACAATAAAAATAGCAACAGCAACAACAAAACCAATAACAATAGCAACACTAACAATAACAGTTAAAGGTTAGCTATTATTATTATTATTATTATTATTATTTCTCCGGATTAGTTTGGATAAGAAGCATGAATTATGTTCTTAGTTGCAAATGAATATTTTATAATATTTCAGTCTTCGACAGTCTCGAAATCCTTGAAAGTCGACTTCTATCCAATAATTTACAATGTTACTTACTACAACATTGGTGACTCGATTTCCTTCCAACTCAACCTGACACACAACCAATCGGTTACTGTCGATTTGAAGAACAGCCTCAAAGTCGTTCTGTGGTCGCAGTATCTCGAGCCTGTAGACAACTCACTGTCGGTTGTGGCCGGGAGTATCAATGGTGCACAGGAATACAACTCCAGTGCGATTTCTTTTAATGTGGCATCGCTGGATAGTGGAAACTTGGTGTCTATCACTTTTGAGGCTACAGTTAAAGACTCAATACAACCTTTGTCAAATCTTTACTTTGCTGTACTGGTTACTGGGCAGGACGACAGTAATGACAATTACCACTATGGCCCAGCTCCCTCACAACCAACCCAGTATGCCGTGTTCCCAACAGTGTCACTAACCAGGACATCGTACTCATGTAAGTATCACTCATGTGTCCTTGCGTATTGTGTATTATCGGTGGGACTGGTGTAGCTCATTTCACTTTTTCTTTTAAAGCACAAATGACATTTAGTGTCAAAGAAAAAAAATTCGACCCATAGAATCTGCAACTCTTAGTTCTTCAGAAAGACATTGAGGTAAAAACGGAAAAACAAAAAAAATATTGAGGGGGATATGTCCTAAAGAAATACAATTAGATTCGTTAAAGAGAATTTGCAGAAGATCTAAGCTTGATCTAAATTGCACTGCTATGTACTTGGTACGGGGTCAGAGTGTTTTTATACCATAGATGAATCGAATTGCCTTAATTCCCGGTAGAAAATAATTATCAATAGTAAGTGTTAATTTGGTTTTCCATGATACAGTTTAGCAGCCTTCTTGGATGAAAAATCAAATGCTCTGCCTTTAATTGACTTACAGACCTGTGGATAGGCGATACCACTGGATATACCATGACTGTCCATTTGCCAAAACTGAACTTTTCTCTGCTGGTTGAGCTCACTACTAACATCAATGATTTCTCCTTCATGGAGCTGCATAATGTACAAGTCAAGAATCCTGGAGGAGGAATACCAAATGCTGTTGCTTCATATGACTCCAGTGATGAAGTGAACTTCAATGATCGCGCTGTTCTGGACTTTGGAAATTTAACTGTAAGTGATAATGTTGGTGACGTTGTCGCACCTCCTTCGCTGTGCGTGACACATGTATTTAGAGAATCGTGTCTAGCGTCTAGTATATCAAATGTTTATGTATGAGATAATGATTACAACTGTGAAAAGTGAACTTATCGACTTTGACAGTGCCGATCCTAGTAGTATGGAGGACGCCTGTCACATGTGAACTCAGTAAAATAACTTTGCTCTCCATGAGTTCTCGTAGCTCAGTGGATAGAGCGCCCGCCGGGTGTTCGGGAGTTCATGGGTTTGATTCCAATCAGGGACTCAGACCTTTTCTTTGTCCCACACTCGTGTCATATTGATTAGTTCACTTTTCACATTTCATTGCTGAGCTTAACATTCACCACTCTTGTTCAGTTATCACATTAATGATGACAACTCTATAGTATGGAGGGATGTAGAAATCCCACCGCCTTACCAGAGTTAAGTGACAGAACATACGTGGGTGGGTGAGTAAGTTGCTAAGTTACTTGACGAGGCGTCTTCTGAGGTAAAAGGCAAAGTCTGCATACAGGCCAAGTGGCCCATCATGCTAGAGCTTATCTTAGTTTCTGGGTGGAGAAGGGTACTGTAAGAGTAAAGTGTCTTGCCCAAGAACACAACACAATGTCCCCGGCCAGGGCTCGAACCCGGACCACTCGACCCGGAGACGAACACACTAACCGTGAGGACAATGACCAATGACTGCGCCTCCTAATATGCCTTCTGAGGTAACCTGGGGTTAATCCTCGTCGTGGAGGAGTCTCGTTTTGTGATATTTCGAGGGTTCTAGAGAAGCAAGACTTCCCAACAAATTCAGGTCAATCAATCTCTCTTCCATCTTATTTGTTTTCGTTTAATTTGTCTTCACTGCCAAGGTTTCTAGCAGCGACGCGTCCCCAAACAAGATTGTGATAGAATACAACGTCACCATCAAAGATCATCCACTACTAGCTAATAACTCCAAACAATGGGTGGGTGCAGGCATGCGCAGTGGTTATCAAATGCTGTGGGTGGGCCAAGAAGCGCTGTACGTATACAAGGTGTGTATTACGTCTTTGTGTCAGAGTACAAATTCTCCTTACATGTCTCCATCATACTCCAACACAGACATCATAGCGTGTTGCTAACTGTATTTTTGTGTTCGTTAAGGAAAACAAGAAACACTTCTAGTAACCAGTTAACCGGTAACCCCACAGTACAACTTACTATCATATATCATTTGTATTGTTTTCTTGTGTTCCATGAGTGGTGTTTATAACCTGTGTAATCGTATCTATAACAAAATTCTCGACCGTGATTGTGGATCTCGTGTCGTACAATTCAGGGAGTTATCGTGCTCGAAATTTCAATTCTGCCTTGCGCGATTACTCCCTGAATTGTACTCTATTCGATCCAATTACTATTACTAATAAGCTGTTTTTTCTCTTCCCGTTTGTCTTAAACAGAGTGAGCCATCGTTAACTGCCAAATTTACAACCACTAACGACACTGTCAGTAATAGATACTTGATTGGAGATGTGCTGTTAGTGAACTGGACTGTCGAGCACATGGAAAACACATCTTACGAGGACGCAAAAAATGTACGAGTATCTCTCTACTCCAATACTCTGAAGATTTTGAGCGCGACTTACAGTGCTTCAAACAGCGCCAGCCAGTCATTGGGAATGAAAGACGAGTTTAGTTCGCGTGAAATCCCTGTCTCCACGTTGGTACAAGGTACGTAATGGCTTTTGAAAAGAATGAGAAGTTCTTGAAAGTCAAACGAGCGCTAGAGATTATCACTAAACTTTCCTCGAAAATCATAATAGTAAAATTTTGAAACGTGTTTTCATGTTGTTAGCACATTCTTTATTTTAAGTAACTGCTGCATTCAGTAACAAAAAGGTTTATTACACTGAAGTAATTTCACGTGCCTTCGTATGTTCCTGGGCTCCGTTTTGTGACAGAACATTTCATGATATCAACTTTTTTTTTTCTCCTTTTCTAACTTTTAGGCCAAACGATCTCTGGGGATTTAGTCCTGACTGTCAGCGACAATATTTCTCCACTGGAGCCTCTTGATATCTTCCTGCAGCTCAAATATCAGAATTCGAAAGGAGATGAAAAGCTCAACACTACCCACAAGCCTTCACCGCCTTATGTGGCTGGAGTCCCAGGCTTCTCGCTCAGACTTAACGAATCAACCAATCAGATACGAATCGGTGGCCGCGCCAAGTTTTACTTCAACATATTAATGAGACGAATCGTTTCCACTCTGAAAGTGGAGGTGCTTATTAAAAAATATATATTTTGTAGTTAATTATGACCGTGGGCCACTGGCTAGTCAGTGTAAACTGTTCTGTGCCACTGTTCCATCTCGTGTTTTTTATGCTGTTGTTTTACTGCTCTAAAATCTAGATAATGGCTTGAGCGAACACTCTTTTTACTTTGTATCTCGTCTCGAAGAACTGATTGATTCAGCTTGAGTAGTTAGAGAAGTTATAGATGATTATTCAAATTTCCAATTTTTATTACTTGCTTTCTCTACAAATTATATTTTGCATCGATTAAATAATTACAATATCAACAAGGAAAAGTGAGACAAATATAGAGAAGTCTCAACTAATGTGTGTGGTATATTTGGCTTCTTGTCTGACATGAAGTAAAGTCCGCCGGTAATAAGCTTGGTGAGAATGTGAAAGTACTTACGTTCCAGCACTGTAGGCGTTGAAGCAGTGATCTAGTAATGTGACGAATTTTTAGAATATACGCCAGAGCTTGTTTAAGAATCGAAAACTTTTGTTGCGCTTCCGGGTCCAACTAGCAAAACATAAACAAACGTTCCAAATAATATGTTATGCAATTCGATAACATTTCAATGATACTTGGAGGCCAAAGCAACAACTGCATGAAAAGTTAGACTTGATCCGCCAGCTTAAGCAAAATCCACGTTAGCATTTATAGACAAATACCGAAATCTTTATTTTAAACATTGCAGGTAATCCTTCCTGTGAATGAAACTTCAATCATGTCTCTCGTCTCGTTGCAAGTCGTCAGTGTGGGTAAAAACATAAAGAACAACACTGCCCTTAGTAAAATGACAGCGCAACTCAGTTCCACCGTCGGGGACCCGAAGCTTCACGACCGCGGCAAGATCGACTTCGGCAAGGTAGAAAGTACGGTCGGCGATGTGGATCAGCCTGATAATAAGATCATGATGGAGTTCGAGATTATTGTAAACGACCACGCAAACGTGACAAATGGTTCAAAGCACTGGGTGGGGGTAGGGGTTCGCGGCGGAAAGCGCATGATGTGGATTGGAGACGTAGCACTGATTGCAGACGTTCCTGTGGGCAGAAGACCGATTTTGCAAGTTGTAGCGAGTTGTGTTGTTCCGGGCACTAAGCTATCATGCAGTGAGGCGACCACTCTGGAGAGAAGGTAGACTAAACTTCAACGTTACGTTACCAGTATCATGCTTGCTCTAGTCTCATCGAGAGCGTTCAGTGTTCGTATTTTCGATGTAAGGAGGCCTGATTGATTTTTAGTTCTCGTGAGGTTGGGTAGAATCGCGAATATTACACATACGGTTTATAAAGAGTTCATTCTACTGTATTAATGCGATGTGTGTCTTTTAGCTCGAGAGTCCATTTCAATGGAACAGTGTCTCATGCCGAGCAATCTCAGCGATACGCAAACAATGTCAACGTGTTTTGGATGATACCACCATATGTGAATTACACGAGGATGAAGGAGGATCCTGGATTGACTTATCAGGAAACTAAACAAGGACCCAAGTTTAGCGTGAGTTGATCAGTAAAATACATCGGAAGATTGAAAGAAGACAGAGAGTAAAGCTTAAAAGACTGAAAAGAAATGAATCAACGAACAAACACACGGACGAGGAGTGAACGATTGACTGAATAGCAGAGTATTTACACGTGTCATGTCTGTTTCTATTAAATGTCGACATTTTTATTTCCAGTTTGACAAGGAATTGCAGTTCCTAGACCAGTTCTCATTCTCCGTCGAAGGGAACCTGGACCCTGATGGACTTATGCCTCCAGGCGAAAATTACGCTGTGTCCCCAATACAGCTATCATACAGTCCAGTCAGCATGTCAGCGGTCTATGGAGCTCCACTCGTACCAGTGTCCCTTAAGTTCAAGTCGCCAGGTATGAGAGAGAATGGGCTCCAGAACCTTTAGATAGAGCTCATAAGTCGGAGGGAATTAAAAGAAGTGTTATCTTTAGTGAAACTCTTATCCTACTACGGGAAGGGTTTCTCTAATTCAAAATTAACACTGGGTAACGTTTTCTTTGCTGGGTTACGCTAGTCTTTCCGATTTGAGCAGTAAAGCGAGAAAGTAGACCAACCAAACAATATAAAATTTCATTTCATGTAAACGTTTGCATATACTGAAACTAAATCCATTTTTATAGCTCCAATCAATTAATCTCTCATGGCGCTTCAGAAAACAATCAGAAATATAGTTTTAAAAAATTTAAAAAATAAAAAGCTGATTAAAAGGAAGGTAACTCAAAATGTGTCAGCAAAAAATAGATGAAATGTACTTTCAAATGCATGTTTCCAAAGATATGTTTCCAAAATGTATTTTTACCAGGAACTCATTTAAGAAGTAAAAATGGAACGTTTGAGAAAATCTGATACCCAGGATATGATAAATACCTGCGATCACATGCCCATGACACACTGACTGACATTTTGTTTATTCTTTTAAGGTGATGGTGCTCCTGCGGGAACGCCTTCTGACCTCCCAGGTACGTCTTGTTCTTGGGCTTGATGTTCAAATTCATCCAGACAAGAAAATAAAGAGCAAAGAACCACCAGAAGAGCTCGTTTGCTAGTTTCTAATTCGTTCCAACCAGACAATCAAGCAACCTGTTGACCGACCGACTGACCGACCGACCGATTGATCAATCCATCAATTACTCATTATAAAATAAGTCAAATTCTTCACCATTCTAATGTATTATACTTTCTATAAATGTTTCCTTTGCAGAGGTGTATGGCCGAGGATTTCTGGTGCACAAAACTAGAGACATTGTGTACGTGTGTCAAAAATCAAGCGATAGGTAAATATATTACGATTGCATCGGCATATGACGACTCTCCTGACTCAAGATGAATAACTCTCTACGAGTTCCAGATTGAGACCTCTAAATTCTTCCTATTGCAAGAGATTTCATATAGTCTGGTTGTCAGTTAAATTCCCCGTATCATTGCGGATAACAAAGGCAAGGAAAATCAGCACTTGAACTCATTTGTCGATGTATCAACAGATTGCAGAATCCACATCAAAAGGAAAACATTGACTGACCAGATCTGATGTTTATTTTTACTCCAGGTTGAAGTCTAGCTGCTACTCGACGGAAGACAGTGCACATACCTGGACTGGTAACACATAGATATGTTTTACACGTTTACGTTATAGCTCACAGTAAGATGGTGCAGTTATTGCGAACCAAAGCCATAAACATTGATTTAATTAAGAGTGTTGGTGCCTGTCCTCATTTTAGGTGAAGAGCGCAGGGATACGACATAGAAAGTTAAACATGATACGTGAAAATACCACGCCACGATGGGCTCGTAAAATGTACCTGATGTACATATCGACTGGTTGAGAGGGCCGGACGAGATAACATCTGACTGGAGGTCAGGACCCGATGGGCCGAGCGCAGCGAGGTTCTCACGTTTAGACCCAACCTCGTTCCCAGGGTTTCTCATTTTACAGTTGCTTCAGACCGAATGTCAAATATTTATCCCGTCCGGCCCGACCTCACTCAGTCAATAAGCAATTTATTTCATGGAAATCTTTGTACTTTATTTTGTGAGGAGTGTTCGCTTTCTATCTGTGGTGTGGTGTTGGCACCTGAAATAGTTGTGCATTAGTAGGACCGTACGTGTTTTTTTCCCGGCCCTACCACTTTGATGCGGTCTTCTAAGGAAATAGTGGGCGGTGCTGTATGAGTCATATGATGAGAGAGCGTATTGCACGGGACTGTAGACAACATAATTGCAATAAAGGGATGGATTTCGTCGATCTGAACTCATTGTGGTATGGCCGAACTTTTTTGACCTGGTATCTGTGGTACACATGCAAGCCTTAAGCCTTAAAGGGGTTTTCATCAAAACTAGATGTTCAGATGTAAAGGCGAATGATTACGGTTAAAACCTGGACCTTTCCGCTCCGTGAAAAACGGTGTTAACTAAAACGAATACTTTCTACCAATGAAGGCAAACTGTGACAAACATATGAAAGAAAGTCAATTTCTGTGTAGTAATGTTACGTGTTTGGTAAAATCAGTTATTGTAGGCAAAAAATAAAATGAAATCAAAGCAATACTACAGAAGTCAAGGACAGTGATTGTAAATAATGCTAAAAAAAAGAATCGTGAAAAGCCCTGTATCTTGGAAGCATACCGTCGTGAAGAACGGTTGTGTGATTTATTTAGCAATGTAACGTGTTGAACTGATGTCTCCCTCAGCTATGGATCAACAAGTCGGCTACGTGATTGGCCAAGATGGAGAGGACTTGTATGGTATAGCGCGCAACAACCGGGCGTACATGCGTCAGCGAGCTCCGCAGGGTGCTTGGTATGGAATTAATGGACAGGTGTGGGAGGAAGCCAAAGCAAGGAACAGTAACATCCAGCAAAACCTTGTGAAGATCGACGAAAATGACTCGAACACTGGAGATCCCATAGCTAACAAGACGAGAAAGACAATTACGACCGAATGGGGAGGTAAATGTCCCTAAGGAAAAACACTCCTTACTTTCCATGGGTTTTTCTTCATGCTACGCTTTTCTTCATGTTCTGTTATAAAGTAAAACTCCATGAATCATACGATACGTCTTGCAAAAAGTTTTCCCATTGCTTTTTTATGCCTCTGACAGCAAAATACACCTCTTGACTCGAATTGTAACATGCGAGCAGCCACTTATCCATTCATTGCTTGCCCATTTAAGTTCTTTCAGACGCTGACTAGTAATTTTTAAGAATGGAGTATAAACACGACTGCTCAACATTGAATCGTTTGTCACTCATCTTGCTTTTATGTCTTGTTTATATTTCAGGGAACGCAAAGGGAGTGTACATGAAATATGCGAACACTTGGTACCTGAAAGCTCAGTGGAAATGCTGCGGAAATTAAGTCAACATTCCCACATTTCTTGATTATTTAAGTCCATCTTGTAGGATTTACAGAACACTGCATTAATTAAACTATTTTCTGAAAACTTCGTACAGGAATCAGACCTTTTTCGCATACCTCTCCAGCTTTCTTAGTCTGAAGTGATTTTAAGGATCTAATTTGTATTATTTATTCGAAACTTTCTAAAAACAATAGCTAAGTAACGCGATTGAGAACCGGCTGAAGGTCGAGTAATAAAGTTACTGATGTAAATAGTTTAAAATATTCGTGGTAGCGCTCTTGATCTCGGGGTATACGTTCTAAATCTGACTACTTAGTTTCTCGAATAAAACGTTATGGAGACGAAGTCGTAGAATTGGTCATATTCTAAAAGACACTTGGGCCGAAAGTTAACATTAAAGGGGCAGTGTCACCCTATTTGGCAACTTTATAAAAAGCTAGAAGGTGTCTTCGCATCAATTGAACTCCAAAAATATTGGTCTAGTTTTGTTATTAAAGACTATTTGTAGGTACTGAACCTGTTTCCTGTCACCTGTCGCTACGGATGGCAAGGATGGAAGTGGATTGAAAGTTGAAAAAAAAATTGGCCAAGTTTTGATGCTACGTCTTCACAAAATCCTCAAGAAATTTATTATGGTTAGCCCTCTCGGATAAAATTCATTTGATATCTTCGTCGTAGCTTTTCAGGAGCATTTTGTTTATGATTAAAACCTCAAAGTAATGATTTTAGCACAGAATTGAACTGCAAAACTGCAAAATCATCGTGACACTTCCCCTTTAACAAAGTGGCCCACATCCCAATCACTTTCTGACGTCACTTTCATCAGTCACAAACAAGCGTTGCAAAGAAAGTTCCTTTTTGTTGTCAATTATAAACTGTTGGAAATTATGCTTAATTTGAAGAGGCTGATTAATAATGTCATCCTAATGAGTCCGGAAAGTAATTATTATTCAGTTACAGATAAATTTAAGTAGTGTACAGAGCAAACTGCTGGGATTGCAATGATTTCTACATAGGGAAAACGAAACGCCGATTACGTGACAGAAAAACAGAACATTTTAAAGCCCTAACTACAAATTGTCACCAATCTGCAATTGCTGATCATGTTCACTTAAACAACCATAGAATTAAGTTGGTTCATTTTGAAATATTAGCAACTGGTCGATCAGACTTGCATTGTAAAATTAAAGAGTCTCTATTGATGCGTGATCTAGAGCGTTAGCAGTGAGAAACTTCATCTCTATTATTAGCATATTCTTGTCGTTTTATGTCAATCAATTTCGTTAGTTCCCAGTCCGTACAGTTGTATTTTTGAATTTAAATTTATCTGTAACTGAATAATAATCACTTCTGATGATGTATGTTGTAACATACGAAACGTTAAGTTTATAAAAGTCCGGAAAGTAATTTGTCATTTCGATAAACTCAACGTGACAGAAAACAATCGGAAATAAGACACACGCCAATCGGTTAAGGTAAAGTCTGCATACGGGCATCAGGCCGGAGCTTTAATAACCCGGTTTCTATAGCAAGAAGCGGCTAGGAGTATTTCTGCTCCCCCCTGGATGGGATGCTAGTCCATCGCAGGGTTACCCCCAGTATTGCGTTCCCCAGTACCTCTTTATTCACCTGGGTGGAGAGAGGTATTGTGAGAGTAAAGTGTCCTGCCCAACACAATGTCTCCAACCAAACTCTTCGATCTGGAGTCGAGTGCACTAACCCTGAGGCCATCACGCCTCCTGCAAAACCTTAACAAAACACACGCAAATCAGCTGTAAACCAACCAAAACTACACGCCAATCAGCTAGTCCAACCCAGCTAAATAAATGCCATGAGCTAAGTAAACCCAACAAAAAGCTGGTCAGTCAGTTAGACTTATGACAGCCAGTAAAAACCTTGAGTAATAAAAAGGTTGTTATTTAAATTGTATCTAACAAACATTGAGGCTACAGAGGTTCTTAAATGGGTTATTATTTTCTTGAGAAAATATTTTTAGGTAAGCGTTTAAATTTAGGGATTTTAAGCCTATTCCTTACATAAAATAAGCATAACTGAAAAGTATTTATTTATGTAATGACTTTTACTGAAAGAAATGTTCTTAGCTCATAAATGATCATGTGGGAGTCTTACCTTTGAGCATAACATTACATGCTTTCTCGGCATTAACAGTCATGGTTCACACTTGAAAAAACTGGTCACAGTTCAAAAAATGGGTTACGCTTGGAAAAATGGGTCACACTTGGAAAATGGGTCACTCTTGGAAAAAAGGGTCGCACGTAGGAAAAATGGGGCAAACTTAGATAACTGTGTCACAGCTGCAAAAATGGATCACTTTTGGAAAAATGGGTCGCACGTAGAAAAATGGGTCACCATTAGAAGCAATGGGTCAAAGTTAGAAAAGTGGATCACACTTGAAAAAATAATACACACTTAAAAAATGGGTCACTTTTAGAAATAATGGGTCACACTTGCAAAAATGGGTCACACGTGGAACAATGGGTCACATTGGAAAAAATGGGTCACACGAAGAAAAATGGGTCACATTTGGAAAAATGTTTCACACTTGGAAAAATGGGTCACGCTTAGAAAATGGGTTACACCTGAAAAAGTGGGTCACGCTTGAAAATGGATCACAGGTAGAAAAATGGGTCACACTTTAAAAAATGGGTCACACTTGGAAGTATGCGTCACACTTAGAAAAATGGATCACATTCGGAACAATGTGTCACACTTGGAAAAATGGGTCAAACTTGGAAAAACGGGTCACACTTAGAAAATGAGTCACACTTGGAAAAATGGATCAAACTCGGAAAAATAGGCCACACTAGGAAAAGCGGGTTATTTTTGGAAAAATGGGTCACGTTGAAAAAATTGGTCACAATTGGGAAAACGAGTCACGCGTACAAAAACTGGGTCACACTTGGAAAAACGGGTCACACTAAGAAAAATGGGTCACACTCGGAAAAACGGGTCACACTTGGAAAGATGGGTCATTCTTGGAAAAAGGGTCGCACGTAGAAAAATGGGTTACACTTTGTTGTGTCACACTTGCAAAAATGGGTCACTTTTGGAAAAATGGGTCGTAGGTAGAAAAATGGGTCACTCATAGCAAAATGGTCACAAACTTTGGACAAAACTTATGGATTCCCTTTTTTGCATGTAACATTCACTTCCATTTGCACACTGATAAATAATAATTATAATTCACCGTGAGAACAAAGTGAAAAGTCTCAATTCACCAACCACACCCTTCTGTGGACCCTGCTATATTGCAGATACAGTTCACAAACTGAACTATTGTCAAAGATAAACTGAAATAGAGAAAAATACCGGAATCTTATCAATCTTTAAACTTAAAACTCAGAGTCCCAAGATTCTGACCAGGTCATTCTCAGATCCAAAAAACAATGATGAGGCATTCAGTTTCCTGGAAGAGTTGTCCAGAGCTATCCACTTTGTCATATTTTATTTTTATTGTTATGTGACTTTGGAAAATTTTTATTGTAGTTCTATATGAGTAAAATTAAAAATTTGAATGAATGTATGAAGGTACCTGTGTCGCCATAAAGGATGATAAAATGCTATTTTTAGGCTAAACAAATTTTTGTACAGAGGGGGATAAACTGCCAAATTTTAGCCTAGCAGGTTCTCAAAATGCACAGTAAAAACCCGCGAGTAAAAACCTAATTTAAAATCATCAAACTTAACGCAACAAAACACAGATGTTAATAGCGAAGCGCGCTACTGACGTTATAACTCGGACAAACAAAACCAAATGGTGGAAGATTTGAAGCGTAAGCAAGTGTTCCTAAAGCAATTTTTTAAACGAAAATTTGGCTTTCATTTTCCTTCTGTTTCACTCAGAACACACTTATGTTGTCTGACTCTCGCGTGGTTCCAATAATTTGCATTCTAGTTTTAGATTTCGCGCGCTTCGTTATTAATAGATTGTTGCAAGAGGACTTCCCAGTCCTCTCTTACAATATGACAAGTCCTTGCTCAATCGGAATAACAAGACTTCGTCTTTTCCAACGCAAAGGCGATTAATGTAGTAAAAACAAGAATTTTATATATTTCATGACATAATAGTTTTATTTTTCTCGGTAATTTTTAAGGCACGACTTAAAAAGTTGTTTCAATAACCGCCATACACAAGACAGGATACATAAGAAGTTCTCTAGAAAACTAGCCTTACAAACCAAGAGAAGATCAAGGTAGAACTTCTCAAGCTCTGAGCTAAGATCTACAAATCCAGGAACATAAATGGTTATAAAATTCTGTATTGAAGTATAGACGAATTTATAGCTTCTAAAAATACAGCCGCTTTGGTCTCTTGTAAAGGATTATTTATGACATCGTATTATTGTCACGCTTTGTACTCGACTGTATAATGTGTATTTCAATTGGTTTCCCGTTGTCTAGCTAAGGGACATTTAACAACATCAAGGCCCACAGAACTACTGTACAAATGCCTCAAGTACGGTTATCTTACGAGACACACTACGCGCCAAAAAGTGGTCACGGCAGGTCGTTTCATTGTGCTAAAAAATGTGTGACCAGTAAAATTAGTAAATTGAATTAGTAAAATTCTAACTCGGCTTCGAGGCTAAGGAGAATGAAACAAAAGAAACTATTTACTCATCACTAAACATCGATGAAGTTTACCGCATCGCTTCGGGCAAGACAAATAGGTAGCCATTCGTAGGCGAGTTAAAAAAACGTATTGTCATCCACGCAAAGTAATAAGAAATGGATATCGCAAGGTTTTACACTGTAACTAATACTGCATATATCAGATGGACCGCAATATTTTGGTTTTTGTACTTCAGGTCCACCTCTATGTGGCGAATAACACGTGAATGCCATTAGCAACGTAAGCATAACTTGACAATCTTTTATTCACCTTGCTAGGAATCACCGCCATGTTAACCCATCCGTGAGCGTAAGTACGGTGAATAAGAAAATTGGTGTTATTCCTTGTTTCTCTGATTGTGTTGCCAAATAAAAAAATGATGATGTCAAGTTAAAAAAGAAAAGGATCGCATCTGTTTTTCTATGGTTATTTTATTGGTGAAAACCAGCCTTAACGAGGTTTGAAAAAGAACTGCGCCCAAGAAGGAAATTTCCATTTCTAAAAATTTATTTTTTCCAGTGTGAAAATTACTAATAAGTACTAAAAAAAAGTAAAGTCACACTTGAACAATATCACTGAGTTATGCAACAGTAATACTAAATTGTTTCTGGTATTATTGCTTACTAATTCTATTACGTTCGTCATGTCCTTTAGCTCTTTTGTACTTGAAGTTTAAGTCAACTTACAATCTTGGACACGCTTCTCTGGTAACGTTTAGAAAGACCTACTGCATACGTGATCACGTTATTTCACGCGTGTTTCACGCAGAAGCCAGCTAAAATTCATAACGCGATACAAACACATACATCCTGTGCACGAAGCGTGACGCCAAATCGCCAGTCTCGGAGTCGGTGACATCTCCGCGGAATTCCATCAAGAAAATCTTGGGGCCTTGAATTCGTTTCGTGCTTTTGATGTATGCAATGACCCCGTTACTCTCACCTTCCGGGTCTATTTCAAAATAACCCTCTTCGTTTCCACGATGAAAGTAAAATGTAATATTCGGGGTTAATCTGTATCCTGCAGTAACAAAAAAGAACGAAGACTGACATTATTTTCGGCTCAAGCGGACATCACGTATGAACAATTAGCGATGTAGCAAAGTCTAAAACGCCCAAAACAGACAGGCAAGCTAAAAGTCGACCTTTCAGCTACGGACGAAATAAGGACAGTGAATGTTTGGAAATCGGAGAGGATTACGAGTTTGATCGGATTTCAAAGTCCTCTGATAGAGTCGAGAGGAACACAAATAAACGGAATTGTGTCTCCCCACCGTTGATATAGTTAACTCAGCCCTCGAGAGAGTTGTCTGAGATGGGACTTGAGGAAAGCGCCCAAAGTAATAAGCAGCTCTTCATCATCATCATCATCATCATCATCAGCTTAATTTGTACACGGTATCAATTTCATATAAAATATGGTCTTTCATCGAGTCGTGTGTTCATCTACATTATAGTTCTTTCTGATTGGTTGATTGATTGATTGATTGTCAATTGCGCACGAAAGTCCAAACGTGAACTACAAGTAATCAGAGAACTACAAGAATCTTTAACATTAATTTTAAAGTTCTCGATTTAACAAATTGACGTTAGTTTTTCATGCGTCCGTCCTGTTATTGATCATGAATTTCGTCTTAACATTGTCAAAGTAGCTGTGGATCCGCGGACTACTTTGACAATGTTATGACGAAATTAATTGTCTGTAACAGGACAGACGCATGAAAAACTGACGTCCATTTGTTTTTTACGATGACAAACTGTCAGTGTCCGCTCTCCCTCGTTGCCGCATCGCATAAATTATAAATTCATGTGCCTGTCCGCTTATTGACGATAAAAATTAGTCAATGAGCGCGTGACAATTTGTGCTGTTATCGTAAAAAGTAAGATTGCATGATTCATTACAACTAGTTCTTACCATAAGTGACGATGCGGTAGCTAAAAATTCTCGACGGCGGATCGTTGCTGCGTAGACTCAACGTCCACAAACTGTACCTCCGTACCTTCCTACTAAAACAAGCCAGGTCACCATCTTTGCAGCTTCGGTCACACCTCCTAACATGGGTTAAGAATCAAAGATAGTAATAAATAAGGCCAAGGGTTAAGTCTGCTGCGATCTTTGAGGGATCGGAGAAGCTGGTAAAGTGTTTATATGAATTTCGTGAAAAAATAAATCATGTTTGAAAAATATAGCTCTTTTAAATTAGGGGGTACTCAATTATTACTTCATTGGCACGTCTCTTTTGCCTTATAACTTGCAAAAACAACTCCTCCTCCGGCCCCTCGGGAGTGCAAAAGGACGATCTTCTTGTCATTTTGTCTCTTTAAATGTCCGTTGAAGTTAAAATGTATGAAAAACGAAAACTCTGTCGAGGAACGATACGCAAAGCAAGAATAAGAAAATTATTTTATTACTTACTTATCAGAGACTTGCTCGTAGCCTGACGGACAGGCCATTTTAGTAATGCACCTGTAAGAACCGTACGTGTTGAAGCAGAATTCATTATCTTTGCACTGAGCTCCAGCCTCGCACTCATCAAAATCTGAACCATGAGAGAAAACGACTGCGTTACTCTGTGTTTGGCCAACTCTATTTCTGAGAACTGCCCTGTCTCTGAAAAGTCGCAGTTTTCGTTTGAGTATTGTAGTTATTATGTCATTGTTAAACGGGCAATGAATCTGAACATCTGAGGTGCGTCTTAAACGGCTCTTTGTAACTCGACTAGTTCCCACTAAAGTAGCATTAAACCTGATTGGCATGGTTTCAAACGTTTTTTTATCAATATTCTTTCATAACTGGTCTCGCTGATAGTCATAGCTTAGCGGTCAGGTCTGGTCTCATGAGAAGTCAAGAATATTTTCCTAAATGATTTTTAAGACATTTAAGATTAAGGAGAAAATGGATTGGGCCATCATCGCGTAGAATTGGCGACACATCCGGGACCTTTTCCATCACTTGTAGCGCTAAATTTGAAATCTTGTGTGTCAAAAGGATCAAAACAATATAGTAAAATTGACGAAAACGGCGCCACATCAACGGCTTCTGTTACAAAAGAGAGATGTAAAATTGGACTAAGCTAGTAATTGATACATGGAAGGATTACGCCCAAGTTTACAGTCCTCGTTTTCTAGGTTTCTCTCCAGAAGTCCAGCGTTTTGGTGTTGTGACCTTACCTGAGCAGTAGTAGCCGGTAGAATTGTAACCGCTCGGACAAATGCAACGAAAACTTCCCCCAGTGTTTATACAACGGTAAGCACATTTCACTGTGTCACATTCGTTTCTATCTGCAAGGAGAACAGAACATGACCATAATAAATTAGTGTCAGTAGGTTGAGTCTAAGCGAGAATAAACCCAGTGAATGTTGTTGTTTGTTATCATCAATCGTTTGTTTGTTTGTTTTCTTTTTAAGTTCTGTATTTTGGAGACAAAATTCCACATATGATTCCAGCGGCCATATTCGTGGTTGTGTTTTCCGGTCACGACACGGCGCGTCCGTTGATGATCGTACTTGTTTCCGGAAAAAAAAATCGCAAACTCAAGAACCAAATAAGCATAGATTAAAGGGATCCACAATGCCTTGTTCTTCTAAACAACTTAAGACTTGCGTGTACAGTGACGCATCAAGTTTCTGGCGGGATATTTTACAATGTTTGGTAAATAAAAAGGCGGCACGAATGAATATTATTTTGGAGTGGTAAAAACAACATTTTACGAACAGGCACAGCCAGTAAGTGAACTTTTGTTTCTAACACAAGAGAATGAAAATTAAAAAGCGGGAATGACGTGACTGATATCTTCACAAGTGAGATTATGGAAAGTACACCACCTAGGTTCCGGATGTGTGGGGTTTTTTTTTTGGAGAATTTTACGAGTGGCATATTTTCCAGTAAAACACTCGCGTCTATGTAATCACAATTAATAAAAAGTGAGACATTGGATAATGTAATTCGAGAGTTTTCATTGGCTTAGCCATCATGGGTTATGAACCATTATACCATATAAAAAATAAAGCAACCGTACGCGTGATATTTTGGCATGTTCTCATTTGTATTTAAACTAATTTTGGGGCGGTTTTTTTTAACAAAACAATTATTTCACTTGCGCTTGTTGGATATGCCATGAATAATTGTTAACCATTCTTTTTATTATGTTATTATCGACATAATAAACGTTAGTTTAAATGTTTTCACAACTTGAATCACTCATACCTTCACAAGTTCGTCCGTCGGAATTCAGCTCGTAGCCCCTTCTACACCGACATACAAAGGACCCCAGGGTATTTTCGCAGATATGGGAACATCCAGAAATACCTTTACTGCACTCATCTATATCTGTTCATTAAAAAGGAAGAACATTGCATTGACAGACACGTGGGTCTGCAGAGAGTACTGAAATCTCGGTTATCAGTTCAAATTATAACCAATTTCACAGCTACCAGTAATATTTCCAAATCTAAGATCCCCGCTTATTTTACAGGTAACATTTTGGCCAATTCTTAGTGATCAGTTTAACTCCACTCAGAACTTGACCCAGACACTCAGACATTAAACTTCACCCAGGCACTGAGACATTAAACTTCGCCCAGACATTCAGACAGTAAACTTCACTCAGACACTCCGGGGACATACTCCGTGTTGACATGATTTCCAGGAGATTCGTATCTTGGAATGCTTTTCCTTATTAATCTCTGCGGGCCTTCAGAGTTGAGATTAGCAACGGCGGGCAACATTATCTGTAATGTCCTACCTCTGCATGTTCGTTTATTGGGCATCATCTCAAAACCCTTCCTGCAACGACACACATATGAACCAGGCGTGTTTTCACAAATCTGGCTGCAGCCCGATCTTCTTTCATTACATTCATCGATTTCTAAAGATAAGGGGAAAATATCATGAGTTCATAAGTGTTGTTAGACGTAGCAATTTTTGTAAGGACCACCGTGACAAAACAGAAGTACCGGATCCTCTGGTTGTAAAGAATGTAATCAGCTAAAAGTTGAATAACAGACGAAAATTAGCAGGGCTGATTACACAGTATAGGGATATATTTTCCAATATTTCGGAAGGTAGGGCCTTCCTTCTTCAGGGTGTTACAGAGAATGACTCTAGTTTTAAACGTTACAGATTTAAAAATGAGAAATACGATATAACAAGTGAAAAGATAAATAATAACAAAAAACTGATGGACAGGGCTAAGTAATAAGCAACGATGAAAAAAGTAACGTAAAAATTTAGAAGTATGGGAAAACGTTACTGCCTGAAAAGTAGTAATGAGTAGCTATAAATAGTACAAACGACCTAAACATAGAAATCTAATGCAAAAGAAACGTACTAAGTTTCATCTTTCTTATTAATAAGAAAGATGAAACTGTTAAGTATCAGTCTTTTGTTATTATTTATCGAGTTGATAAGGGGACAGCCCGAGTCAACCATCACGGTTAGAAATCCAGAACAAATAATGTAACTGTTTTAGTATAATCTACTGGTCGTTCAAGACTTTATCTAAATTCTCTTCACAGACACTTTGAAACCGCAAGAGTGGCGCAAGTCTGTTAACAAACGCACAATGCTAGTCTATTCACTATCTAAAGCCAAAAAGATAGCGAGTAGCGTAGCCGATCAGAGATGGAACAACATTCGTGACAGAACGCTACTTAGAGTATTTTCTTAGACTTGCTTAGAGTATTACGTATTATAGTTCATCACTAAATTTTCTCCGATTCTTATTGGTTTAAATTGATCACGTGACGCGATATAGCTCATCCGCGGAGGGCCACTATCAGCCCATAGTGCCCGTCCGCCGAAAATACCCGGATGGATAGTAGTCGTCCATCGAAAATACCCGGATGCATAGTAGTCGTCCGTGAAAATGTTTCTGTAAACAAGCAGGTTTAGTAGAAAATAAACAACTGGAATTGTATTAAGGGTTTTTATCCGTTTTCTCTGTTTTTTATATTCAGTTTGGCTTTCACGGCTTTCGTCTCAAAATCTTCAAAATAGTTCAATTGAAGTCTAATTGAATTTTGAACTAGCGTGCGAAAGAAAATTTAGTGGAGAACAATAAAGACAATAGAGTGTTTATGTCTCGGAACTATTGGTCTGATAGTTGCCCTTTGGAAATTTGATGTTCTTAAAACTAGCATATTTGCCCTCGAAGCTTCGCTTCTCGGGCAAATATTTGTTTTAAGAACATCAAATTTCCGCGGGGCAACTATCAGCCGATAGTTCCTCGACAGAAACACTCTATTGTTTAAGTAGGTAAAGACCTATCCTAAAAACAAGCACTCACCCACCTTCACACCTATTGTTGATGATGCTCCGTCGATATCCGTCCTGACATGAGCAGTAGTACCCACCGGGATAGTTTTGACAGCTCTCATCTGCCCGACACTTGGGCGGTAACTCCAGACATTCATTAATCTCTGGTGAAAATGGAAATTCAACAGCAAATAACTCAGAAAATCCTGACCTACCCGACGTATTGGCTACTTGACTAACTGACTGGCTGACAGACTGACTACTTTCCTAGCTATGTGCCCGCCAGTCTGGCTTCTGGCTGATTAGCGGCCTGATGGACCGACTGTCAGTATGTCTAAATGCCTGCCCATCTGACTGTCTTACTGCTTAGCTGCTTGCCTGGCTGAATGACTGTCTAACTGACTGACTGACTGACTCCCTAGCTGACTGGCGGCCTGACTGACTGTGTGTCTGTCTCCCTGACTGACTCCCTGGCTGATTGGTGCCCTGACGGACTGACTGTCTGTCTGTCTGTCTACCGGACTGTCTGACTGACTGGCTTCTTGGCTGCCTGTCTGGAAGATTAACTTTCTAACTGACTGAACTGCTACGTTATCATGACTGGCCAATTACTAATTAGCTGTCCTTGGTATATCTTGCTATAATACCAACCTTTGCAGTTAGCATTTTTTTGGTCAACAACTTCACATCTGTAGCCAACGGGGCAGGGTTTAAATGTGCAAGCGTCAATACCTACAAGAGCGAAAACACGTTAAATAAGTATATCAGATACTAATACAGTACCATAAGCAGCGTGCCCTTCATAATTCATTACTGAAAAACAAAGAGCATGGTAAACACTGCTAACGCTTACCAAAAGGAAACATTTCAAACCAAATTCTTCCAGTTAGCTCTAGAACAATACAGAGATCTGCACTAGGCCATAAAGATCTCACCTGGAATCCTCTACGGCCATCGCGAAAAAAAAGATCTGATAATAGCCGCCTTTGGCTAGTTCTTTGTCCAAAACTTACGTTCACATTCTTGTGTCTCCCTGTTTCTCCGGAACTGAGCGCGACATCTACAACTGTAGCTTCCATAACTGTTCACGCAGATCTCATGATTCCTCGTGCATTTCCTCGGCGTAATTCTACACTCGTCTATATCTGAAAAGCAAAGACAATGGTGTTACTTACATGACGTAAAACGCGGCCAAAGTTATTACTTAGAACTGAGCTTTTATTTCGGTAGTCTTGCAGTGACTCTTCTGAAGAAACACTCCTCTGGCGACTAGGACGGACTCAGCCAAGAAATTCAAACGAAATGGTCTAGTCTCAAACTTTAAACAAACTTCGGCCTTACCCTTACAACTGTAGGATCTTTCTGCCGGTTCACACTTAAGCCCTGATCCACAATCCACGTTTTTACATGGGTCTAAAATATAGACATAACAAAATAACGTGAAAATGAAGAAATAAACATCGTACTGTTTAAATTGAAGCAGTTGTGGACTGTAGAGAAGTGTGAAAAGAAACAAATTAAGAGCACCAATGTAGTTTGAACCCATAACCGCCTCATAATCGGCACGATGCTATACCAACCCAGGAATGAAGCCACATATATTAGAATCTAGTGAACTTAGGAATTAAACATTTAAAGTTTAAGTATTGTCTGCTTCAATGCAATGTAATGAAGGTTCAACACTGGCTTCGGTTTCTGAAGTACGAAGCGTCCGGAGCAGTGGTACCCGCGTTTGTAAGAAAACACACAATTATACTGGACATTAAAGTAATTTGAATAGACCGATCCTCGAACTGTTTGATAACAGCTTTCGCCCTCACTATCAATTTTGGGACTCCCAATTTACAATCTCTGTGCGTAAGATTGCCTTTGAAGGAATATCAAAACTGCTAATTCTGCCTTTGGTTAAAGCATCAACAGAGACTGATATATTACACAATTAGATTATAAGCTCGAGATATGTATCGCGTGATAGATGACCAGCGTGTAGCCCGAGTCAACTATCACGCATAGAAATCGAGAGCAAATAATCCAATTGTTTTAGTATAAATCGACTAGTCGTTCAAACCTTTGTCTAAATCCTCTTCACAAACACTTCGAAAAGGCCAAGAAGCGGCCGTCGTTTCGTTAACAAGCGCACGCTGCTATGCTAATCACTATCTATCACAGAATAGATAGTGAGTAGCATAGCCCATCAGAGAGCGCCATACGTGATAGAAAGCTAGTAGATTTTGTACTAAAATGAGATAGACTGGGACTGAATGTATGGTAAAATGTATAACGTGATAGAAAAGATAGTAATAGCAGGGTACCTCGACATTCAAATGTCCCTATAAAGTTGAAACAAACTTCGCTTGCTTTGCACTTAGGAGGTGACAGTGAACACTCATTAATATCTAAAGAAATAAAAACAACAAAGATTACTTGTCATAAAATATTGAACACACTGATCAGTTAAAGATTTTAACACTTCATGCGTTATTAGGATGAGTCTCAAAGTTTATCTTGCGTTTTACAGTTAGAATCAAAACGTTGTCGACTTCTAAACGAATATCAACTAAAATACGATTTTGTCAACATAGGATCCTCTCTTTTACAAGTCGATCAACTACATATTAGAAGTATTAACCAGCACACAGAGAACAGACCTAGGAACGGTACGCTACTTGAGACTTTGAAGTTGAAGATGCTTAAGGCTTGTAAGATAAGGTACAAACCAAAGAAGACGATGAAACCAGTCGATAGATCATAATGAATTGAAACTTCCCGTGTGTTGTCAGCGTACAAAACTGGTAAATTTTGGATAAATGTATTTGGTTAGACGATTTACTTAGTTTCATCTTTAATTGAGTTAGCTTCATCCCTTAGATTTAACTCGACCCACACCCATTAAACTAAAGTAGGAAAATGACAAAAAAATGAAGTGGAATGCTGTAAGCTACCTATTTGTCACTAAGCGCATCGACCACCCAGTATAAACAACATTATTTATAAACAACATTGGGATCTTAGTTCATAGCAGCCGGAGCCCCAGCAATCTGACAGGTTGCCCCAGATATTCTAGCCTGTTCTGCTTGAGCAGGAGTTAACACCTCCCGCCAGAGAAAAGCATACATCGAAAGAAATCTTCTTCAAAAGTAATAAGTGATTGGTGGACATGTCTCTCTTCCATTCATGAAAACAGTGTGGTGTGTGCAATGTAAATTAAAAAAGCACACGTCTAAAATGGTATGTCGGCACTGATACGAACAACCTCGGAATCTTTTGTATAATCTTACCTTGACAAGGACGTCCTGGGCTGTTACGATTACAAACAAAGCCATCCCCACATTGGATTCGGTCGCAAATGTCCTGAGTAGTCTTGGCTGAAAGAACAACCATAAACAAAAAAAGGAAAAAATTTCAATTGCGTAAGAGGTGCAACTTCTAAGTACAAGAGGGAAACACTGATCTCGCCATTAACTTGAACTTGAGTGCCTAAAGGAGAGCTACATCGTCTGACAGTACAAAGATCTCCTCATCTAATTGACCGACTCACATTATAACAGCTTTAACCCATTTCTGCAAAACGTTCCGTAAAATTCAAGCTGCATAAGATCTGTTTTATTAGGTTAATGTTATTTACTGGTTTACTTGTTAAAAATATCAGTGGAGATTCAGTATTTAATTAAAACCCTTAGGAGGTGTGCCAGTCGGCTTCTAAGGGTCTGATAAAATATCGAACTTGCCACGCTTGTCCAAACCCCCGCTGTGGACAAGAAAGAGGCGTTCTTCTCTTTTGTCTTTTCCATGAGGCTATACAAAAGGAATTTCCTTTCAGCGCAGAAGTATTTTTTCATGAGGATCCCAATATTAAATTGAGAGTAATCGTAACTGAAATTCTCAGGGGAACATTCACTTTTAAAGTGGCCTTGAAACTTTGAAGCTTGTCCAATGTATAATTAAAGAACATTAAACGTTTAAGAACAAAATGTATTCTGGTTAACAGATACAACGCGAATTAATTCAAAATAAATTTTGAAATCTGAGGTTGGTCATCTCAAAGGGATAAAATTCCAAAACTCGGAAAAGAACAAGAGAGAGATATTTGAAGTAGCAATGATATGTAGAGCTGTTCGTCAGAACCTGTAAAATGGATTGAAACTACCAATGAATAAATGATTTTATTTGTCTTCCTGGATATCACTGAGAAAAAAAAACTACTTAAAAGAAATTAACTGTAATTGGTCGCTTCGTTCACCTAAAGGTTAGAGAATTTTTTAAAAAAAAATTCTAAGAAACAAGAACGATTATTGAAAGAGTCTGCCAGAAAAAAGAAAATTTTGCTCAGAAAACGCAGCCACCATTGTTAGCGGTTCCCAGTGATGTTTTAGTTATGATTGTAATTTTGGTACCCGTGGAACTTGGCTTGTGGCAAAAATATATCTCCAGTTCCCACTCGCGTTAAAAAGCTTACTATTTTCTTGATAATGGGGCTCATTTAATATGTCGCTCATATCTAAATTACAAATAAAGGCTAGAAATGTTCTCCGCCCCCAAGCTCTCAAATATTAATTTTACCTTACGGATAAGAAAATTGCTTTGCAAAGAAAGGTTAAAATGCTCTCTGCGCAAGAGTAAGTAGGCACCATACAAAACAAATCGCAAAATTGATAGAATGATCTTAATTTTGACCGGGCAAAAAGTAATTATGAATTTTCTCTGCGACTGAAAGTGTTTTACGTAAAATGAAAAAAGAAGCCATTAGTGACACAAAACAAAACTTGATAGTAATTACCTTAAAGAATTTGCATGCAAACTGCGAGCAGATGGCCAATTAGCGACCATTCTCATATGTTGTGGGATTAATTTAAGAATTATCGTATTTTTCGATTTATAAAACCACACAAAAATCGTCTTTTAAGCGTCTTGCGCGGCCATATGTGTATCTGGATGTTTTATTATCTCCATCATTTTAATCCTCCTCTAAAATCGAGGAGGAGGGCCAATATAAATGAAAGAAATGTAAGCTTGGTTAACCCTTCTATTTCTAAGTCACTTATCGCATTTAATAATTACGATGATTTCTTTTCCCTACACATGGATACCTGTTTTATTTGGCCCATTTCAGCCAATAGAAAGAGGTATGTCATTAGAGATAATTGCTTGGCCGAATAACAGTGTTTTTGTTATTTCGCCGCCAGAAATCATTAGCGTTGAACACGACTGATGGAATACGAGGCGACAATGAGTTTGAAAATCATTGCAGGTTAAAGGTGGTCAGTACTTGGACTGTGCGCTCGCTCGAGGACATTTTTTGCGGAGAGTAGGTGAAGACGAACCTTGAGGTTATCTGACAGTTATGGGTATGTATGTATTCGCCAAACGTCAAGGCAGATTTGGCTTATCTTCTGTGTAGGTAGTTTCACATGGTGAAATATTCCATGTAACAAGGAATTTAATTCTTAAAAGCACGGGACAACGTGGAAGTAAATAATATCAAGCACTGTAGTGACATTGATAAGTGGAAAAGTTCGTCTGAGATCAGCACAAACGATTTGATTAAATATCACTTTCTGAAACCGGCTAGTACTAGTACGAACGTCGCCTTTCCTTGTACTTATGAAAAAAACAACAAAAAATCTAAGCCGGTTGTCGGTAATCCACCCTAATGAATTTGCTATCTTTATTCATTTCTGTAGCCGCGGAAAACGTAGCGCTCACAAAGGAATCGCAGACGAGACGTCTTTGCAGTGGATGCAAAATGCCGATAACTGATCGCTATTTACTAGAAGCCTTGGGATTATACTGGCACGAAGGATGCCTAAAATGCAACTGCTGCGAGTGTAAACTCGGCGATATCGGTTCAACGCTTTATAGTAAAGCCAATCTCATTCTCTGCAAGAGAGACTATTTAAGGTCAGTGTGTAGAAATATTCGTAGACTGCTAGTACACAAAGCGTTGTTCTTGTTTTGACTTACACGTCACAACGCCGGCCAAGCTAATTCAAAACACCTTTGTTCTAATACATCCTTTGGGAAAACCTAATTATAAACTGAGCACTAAACATGGGACTGCGAGCCTTAAAAAGCAAATCAACCTGGCGAACGATAATTAGGTTGCACCTCTGCTCTCAATTTCAAACTGAGTTCCAAAACGTCTAACATCGATTGCACAACCATCAGCTTGAAAATAACAAGTTCCGAGGCGGAAACAATTCTACATAGTTAAGACTTACAACTTATCCTGTTTCTAAATCGCCGATGAACCCGCCAGGCATCGAGTAGATGCTACCGCCCCCCTCATTAAATGGCTTGGTGCAAACCCGTTCACTCGGAGAATACAGGTATAAATAATTCCCGTAAATGTGGTGGTTGTTTTCTTTATTTTTTCTACTGAAACCACATAGCCTCGTATCAGGGTTTTACTGGTGTGAAAACAGCCGCGAACGAATAGACTGCAATATTAAGAAAATCTAAACCGGTAGAACTTTTACATGGCATGTGGTCTTATGCTCGGTTTCTTGTGGTCTGAAGTTTAATTTAACCGAGAATCATCACAATTGTAGCACATAATAGAACTGTCGTTTTCTTCTCCTTGTGTTCCCTTCAATTCCGTGAAGGACAACTGGTCGCATACCGCTGCATGCGGAGAAGTCATTTAAGAAAAAGACAAAGAAAACAAAAAACAAAAAGAAAGGACTAGCAAGTGGTAGATGATTTCACTGTTATTCCTTTTCGTTATCTAACGTGGAGCGGGTTTCTCAAGCAAGGCACTCCGACAGTGCCCGCACCATCCAGGAGTATGAATCAATGCCGGACCAATTTGAACGAAAACCCCGTTCCAGCCACGTAGAATTATACGGAAACTATTATTGCGCGCAAAATATAACGAGCAGTCTGATTTCCCCTGACTTGATCTTACCAACTGAAAGATTTTCGAACCCTTTTCTGATATATTACACCATTCTTATTCAGTCTTGTCTTTATTCGTCAGGTTGTTTGGGGTCCCTGGTGTTTGTGCCGCATGCAACAAGTCAATAGCCGCGTTTGAATTTGTTATGAGGGCCGGGAAAAACGCTTACCACATCGAGTGTTTTTCATGCCAGATCTGCAGACAGAGGTTTAGAGTTGGAGAAAACTTTCATTTTTACAACAATAAAGTCCTGTGTTGGGATCACTACAGACTTGAGAAGGAGGAAGGCAAAACCAACGAAAATTCGACGATATAAACAAACACTGCATGAATCGAATCCGCCAAGATACACTGGACAAACTGGATTCACAGCAGATAAACAACAATTATAATGAAAGATTGAAATGGTTGAAAAGTTGTCTCAGTACAGACCAACACTTCTAAAGTGCAACAGTTATAAAGGAATATATCTCACTGGATATTGTGCTGATTGCTGAGAACAATAAATTAATTGTGATGGAAAGCCACACTATTTGTAGAGATCCTTATTTTTTCTACAACGCGAATAAAATAAAATGAGAGAAAATATGATAGAATTTTGTCAAAAAATGTTTTGAATAGACAACAAAAGGAGTATGATTACCTGGTATATATTTATCGGATCATCTGATCATATTCATATGATAATTTATATATAAATTTTAATTAGCAGTTACTATCATTATTGTTATTATTAGTTAAATGATAATGACACGTTAATTGCTAATAAAATGTTAACAATACTCATCAGTCTGGCCTCTGTTCTTAGCAAACTATTACGTTTTCGAAAGTCATGTCTTTAAGGAGGGCGACTATTCAAAACAACTTTTTCAAGGAAGCCTGGCATATAATCTTGGAAGAAATTATTATTTGCGTACTCGCAGTTTTTATTCCTGTGATTCAAATTTCATCTTTTTTTCTGTTGCTGTTTAGTTTGTTTTAATATTGAGGTGTTTCTCGTTGACCTAAATTGCTAAACTTTGTATCCAGGTAACGAAAGCTAAGAAATTCGTCAACTGATTAAAATAATTCCCAATATCGATCCTGGAATACAAAAGACTCGGAAAGATGGTTCAAAATAGAATTCGGCTTTGAGCGTTTCTTTGTTTCGAAATTAAAAACCACAATAGCTTACCCTCACGCAATTTACAGCGGCCACAGCAGCTGTTGCATACCGCGTCTGGAACATATTTGATTTTGTTTAACAAGGAAGCAATGAGAATCCTCATCCACTGCCCGCTTGCTGACAAATAACTATTCAGTTTACATTAATACAACGTAATCCGACGGGAGATTTCGTTTTGTGTTCTTTCGATTTCCCTTTTAATTACTGTTTAAACAAAGGCTTAGTCTGAAGTTTTTACTCGGGCTTTCCTAGGAAAGCACGGGTCATATGTTGGTCGCCAAAAGGGGAGTCATGGTCCCAGGCGTTCCCAGCGTAGACCGTGGAAACTGAGGATGAGAGTGAAACAACATAATTTATAAAATGCTGAGTTTTGCAAAGAAAGTTTTAGAAAGAATAACGCTTTATACGTTAATCTCACACACACTGAAATATGTCGGTCGTTTTCGGAAGGGTTGGTTCACAAATTATATCGCTTGAACGTCTGCCGAATACGCAAAGTCCATGCTCGTTCTCGCGAGACAACAGGTGAGCCATGCACGAGCTCAAACCACGAAAACACCGGCAACTCTTTGACTACTGACTCAAAAGCAAACTACGATACTGAGAAGAACACCTCAGATGTTAAAACTTCGAGATGAGCCAAAAAAACATGCAGTTGGCTGAATTGGATAAAGAAGATATTCGACCGGAAGCAACTTTAATAGTAAATATCTAATTAGGACCGGGTTAAGCGCCGTACTTTACATGAGCTCAACCTAATGACATTTTGGGTCGACTCAAACAAATTAAAAGAACCCCTGTTTGAGTCAAACGTCGAACTAATTCAGTGGAACTGAACTGCTACATCAAACAAATAACAAAAGCGGTCTTGCTGGTCAGTGGTTTTTCAAGGTAAAGTCAAAATGGCGCCTTTATTGTACACTTGGTTCAACTCATGTGGAGAACGGCGTTTGACCCAATTCGTTCTTCAGGCGTTATTCATGGCTGGACAGGCTTGAGAAACGCCTTAGGCCTGGGTCAAACGCCGTACTTCACATGAACCGAACCTAATGACAATTTGGCTCGACTCGAATAATTATATAAGAACGCCTAATTTGAGTCAAACGTCGATCTTAATTCAGTCGAACCGAACTGTTACACCAGAGAAATAAAAAAAGCGGTTTTGTTGGGCAGTGGTTTTTCAAGGCAAATCAATGTTACGCTCGCTGTATAATTCACGGTAACCGTTACAAGGACGCTGATTGCGAAAAACTCATGTAATATGCAAATACGTTACCAGCGATGATTCATGCATATATAATAAGCACCTCGATAGGCAGCCATCTTGGAAAAAACTGAGTTCGAGGCTGATTCATACATTTGCGACTGATTCATACATTAACACTACTTAACTTTGATTATCATTGACTATGCGTTTGACCCAAAGTCGGTCTTCAGGCGTTCTTCACGGCTGGCCAGGCTCCAAATAAAATCAGTCGAACTTAATTGGGTCAAACGCCAAACTTCACATGAACCTAATTCTTTGAATTAGGTTCGGGTCATGTGAAGTACAGCGTTTGATGCAGGCCTAACCGTAACTATTGTGTTGCTTGTAAATATGGCGTCTAGTTTTTGCGACAAGAGGGGCGTGTTCATATTTTTTCACTGCATACAAGAAATTCGCACGCACACTCTCCTTTCAAATTATAAAACAAGCTTTTTACATTACAAATCTCCTTTTTTACTTTGAATACCACTTACGTTTACAGCTGCCATCGGCATCGAGTTCTTGTCCAGAGGGGCATGTAATCCTGGTACACTTGTAATAACCGACCGTGTTCTCGCACCGTGTCCCCCGAGGGCAGGAATGTCTCCCAGTGGAGCACTCGTCGATATCTAGGCATTCAAAACAGTGAAGTCAATGTACTGGAACCGTACTGGAACTTCTAACTTCATCCCCAAACTCTCCGCAGCGTTCCAAGGCGTTTAGATGGCAGAAGGGTCGCTAATGGACCCATGGGTGCATAGTGGAAAGGGGAAATGCGCTGACTGCACTCACAATAAAAAAATTCAACATATATATTTCCGGCTCCAGCTATCCTTCGTGCTTGCTTTAAATGTTAAAATAATAGCGATAAAACAGTTCTCTCTTTTCTCGGTAAAAAGACTTCCACTGTACACCTTACATTGAGTAAATCTTACCATCGCATTTGTTATTCCGCAGTTGTAGTCCTTTTTCACAATTACAGCGATAAGAGCCGGCTGTATTGAGACAGCTTGAGTTCTGAGGACAGCTAGCCTCTTTTGTTTGACATTCGTCTTTGTCTGTTGATGATAAAGAACAGTCACCCAATAATCATGTATAAGTTGCCAACAAGGAAACAAAAGAAAATGATTTACAGCACAAAAAATATATTTCTGCTGGTTAACAAATTTTTCCATCCTTACTTTTTGAACGAAATATCAATCCAGGCACTCTGAATAACATACACATTTAATACAGAGCTAGACAGATTTGCAAATTTTGGGATCATCTTTAAAAAAGTACTGCCTCTATACCAAAACAGGATCTCCCAGAAGCTTCGTAGCCTCTCCTGCAGGCACAGCTGTAAGATCCATCAGTATTCACGCATGTCTGTTGACTGCCACAGCTGTGTTGTCCAAGCGCGCACTCATCGATATCTGTCAATCAAAGAACCATATAAAGTATAACTTTCATTTTAATCCATCAAATATTTTTGCTCGCGCTCAATAGGTCTAAACACGTCGCGTGACCGAATATTTCTAAAATATCTAAAACTGGGGAATATCCGAGAATTTTTCAAAACTGCGCGTACTGCGAAAAATATTTGAAGGATAATAAACACAGTAGCCTCCAGTTGACGTGAAAAATATGCTCGGATATTTGTCAGCGGACATTGTCATTATCAAGTGGTTATCAAGTGGAAGGTCAGGCGGACGAATAACATTAATAACAGCTTAATATAATTTTCATTTGAAAACACTCCTCTCATTAGGCTCAGTCAGTTGCAAGTTAGTTCCAGTCCATTACCCGGCCAGAATACGAATATAGACCAAATGGCCTATAATGTAAAATTGACTTATGATTGGTTACTGTGTGAGAACTTTACATTTTAGCAAGCGATAGGATTAGATCTTGTGTAGAACACACCGCATTTCAGAAGTAGAATGTGAGCCTGGTTTTAGTTTTCATGTCAGAAGGTTTGAAAACGGGAGAAGACTTCATCATGTACATTATCAAAACATTCTACCATAGTTAATAGAGGGGACTGGTTATGAAACCCGGCAAACATCAAAGATGCCAAACAAAGATGCCAAACAAAGATGCCAAGACTTATGTTGGAAGGTTCTTGACCGTGCACAATTGTTTGTTTAGTGCTCATACACTATGCATGAGTTATGCAATCAACACATTTCTATTGGTTAGTTCCTCAGTACGGAGTAAACAACTATTGTGTTTTGTGCACGGTCAAGGCCAAAAAAGCGAACAAAAACATACAACAAAGAATTTTGACGAGTTTCATAACCATTCCCCTCTATTAACTATGATTCTACCCACCTATACATCTACCGTCCAGCTCTTGTTCTCCCAGTTTACATGCTGCCGCAGTTTGATTGTCACATCTGTGACTACCAGCAGTATTAACACACCGTTGTAAAGGACTGCAAACATTTTTTCCTCCTGACTGACATTCATCAATGTCTGTAACAAAAGGAAGATGTTGTATTGAAGCCTTCAGAATAGAAGTGTATGTCTGTTTGATGCCCTAAAAAACTTTGGGGTTTACCTCGGTGTAAAAACCTGTAAAGTTTTTCTTTGTTTTCTAGCTATTGTTAGGGATAGGCTCTATTATTTTAATCACTTCTTTGTTTTCTTTGTTTTACGTGACAGGTGAGTCTCCCCATAGGTTTCTACACCGGGTGTAAGCCAAACTTTGCCATCGGACAGTTGTCATGGAGATTTTGGACTAAACTGGCTAGTTAACCAGGGATTGTCTGTCAGTTAATTAGGTTGGAATTAGTTAATGAAAAAGTGGGACTTCATCCAGGTCTTTTCATTTATTCTTTCCAACCAAAACATCCAGAAACAAAATAGCGGCGACAAAGAGACAGTAATATGTGGCTACCTTTACAAGAAACTCTGTCAGATTGTAGAACGTAACCGTCACGACAGCTGCACTGTGCTCCCTCAGTCGGTGAATCTTGACACTCTTGACCGCAGAAATTGTCGGAACATTTCGGTTTCCGAGACGGAATCGTCGGAATGACGGTAGGTATTTTTACCTTACCTGTGAAGGAAAATATCAAACTTTCTGTTGGATAACTGAGTGTACAAAACTGTATACAAAGCAACTGTAGCATAAGTTATTTTCTTGACAGAGATGCTATGTAAGTCAACAACAAAAACAAATCCCACAAATAAGCATTCTTCTCACCACTGCAGCACTCGCTGAAAGCCTGAACGCACGGAAAGCTTAAATTGTTTGACATGAGTTCAGGGAACTTGGCGGTAGAACAAGAAGCGTAAGGATCTTCTTTGGCCTTGATTCCCAGGGAGCAGCAGTCACAACACTCGCGGAAATGATCTCCACCAACAAATGGTCTGAATGTATCGCAAGACAGCCCAAGGCTAAAGAACAGAAAAATATTTACCTCTAGCAAGAAAAATATGCTAATAAGCCGAGAGAAATAAAGAAACGAAAATCCAAAAGCTTATTTACAGAATAAGACCTAAAAATTACATGAAATAGCTATATACAATAAAAAGCCCAATTAATCGAGAGAACATAGATAGTAACTAAAACCTTGGCTCTCTGACTGCTTTTTTAAAGACTGACAATGTGCTTAGGGATCTTAAGGTATCAGAAATCTTGTTCCAAGTAACAGCCGCCAAGTACTTAACTGAGATCTTGCAATTACAAGTCGTAATAGGTTTCGCTACTTGCAGCTTATTAACCCCTCTCAGATTTTTGATAATGTCTCTTAACCTAAATAGGCCTCTCAGATATTCAGGTGGATAATTGTTAATTGACTTAACCCTTTAGTGCGCAAGGGGTTTCCCTTTGACGAGTAAAATCGTCTGGCGTTAGACAGAGTAAAATCGA
>CM042754.1:341436-371436 GCA_022496165.2 Catalaphyllia jardinei | reverse complement strand
TCCGAAACGATAAAATATTCTTTAGTAAGGCTCGGTTTAAACGTCGCATTTTACATGCGCCGAATCGAATTGCCAAATTAAGTGAATGTAAAATGCGACGTCGAAATCAATTAAATGCGACATATTTGAATTCGATGCGGATGAGTCGAATATTCGACTGATCCAGTCGAATATACGACTGAAGTTCGACAGTTGATTTAAACGCCGTATTTTACATGTGTCGAATCGAATTAATTATGTTAAATAATTTATGTTTGCTCAAATTGGAATTTAAAACACCTCGCTCGCGCTCGGCAATTTCATTCGGCAAAAAATGCGACGTTTAAATCAAATCAGCCGAACGTATTCATTCGAGTCGACTACAATTAGTATTTGATTCGACGCATGTAAAATGCAACGTTTAAACCGGGCCTAAAACGATACAATATTCCCCAAATTTTCTAGAATTGCCGCTTAAAAGAAAGAGCTGTTTAGCTGACCCAACTGCTCCAAAATCGTAACATTGACTTACGTTGCCTCATATTTTCCACTCTGACAACTCAACTTCTGCATTTCTTTGACGCAACAAATTCTCTCAGCATGTCGGCAGATGAGACGGTCGCGCGGGGTTTGAAATCTTCGACGAGACAAATCATCTGAGTTACAGGAAGTGGGATCAGCACTCCTCTTGGCTTTGACGCCACCTTTAGAACAGCATCGAACGACCCAGCTCAAATAATTTGCTGCCAGGAAAAAACGAGCACCAAGTTTATCGTAAATTAACCTTATCGTAATTCCCTTAAATTATCATTAATGTAAAGCAAAACTGAGATAACTTTGTTCTTCCCAATTTAGTGTTTTTTTATTCTACTTTGTCTGCAGAAATTTCGATTTCTCCCCCCCCCTCCCCCCCCCAAAAAAATGTAGAAACAAGCAAAAACTAAGAAAAAAATGGGGAAAATGAGTGAACAATAAATCTAAATAAATCCAACAAAAATGGTCAGTTACCCGTACGTTAGACAGGAGGGGAAACGCACTCTCCTTGCCCCGTCTCCCGCTTCACACCCGCGCGGGGATCTAACAGATCTAACAGCTAGTAAGTCTAAAATGCCCTCCAATTGACCTCACACATAGCTTAGCATTGCTGGAATAATAACAAAGGCGGGGAGGAAGGGAGGAAATGTGAAGGGAACTCTAATTAAAAGGTCTGATGAGAAATCGTTTAGAATTTGCTATTACAATTCCTGATTGCTGTTTTCGGTTTTCGCACTAAACTACCCATGACATAAGAATGCCGATGGAATTAGTTTTGTTACTGTGACTAAAAATAACCGTGTTATAAAAAAAAACGCGTTCTTGTATTTGTTTAGGTCCTTTTACATCCACCAGCAGTGCCCGCCTTTTCCGCATCGCCACTAGTAACCCGAATAAATCTGTACAGGATGTTTATCTCTGAAGAGCTCCACTTGTAACAAAATGCTCCTCTTTCATTTAAATACTTACAATAAAACATGACCTAAGGGATGAAATACGAACAACAACGCGTGAACAGAGCATAATACAGATATTACATGTTAGAAGCCTCCACGTGTACGGAGCCCTGGTCAAATTTGTGCCCTTTTACCGTCTTATTTCTGGACTTACTATTTGACAGCTTCATATCGATCAATTGACTAACACGTTGTATTTCACAAATTCCTTAACCCACTTTTGCTATTTTTTTACCTTTCTCTTCTCTTACCAATAGAAGGCAAAATCTGAGATCTTATATCTGATTAAAATAGCCTTTATTTACCAAACCTAACTCTTGAACAGCTCAAAGCAAGAAGCATTAAACAAGGGAGTTTATTTCTCCCATCCTCCTTCCCGAGGGTATATTGTAGCATTTGGAATCTCCGTACTTAACCCTGAAGGAAATTTTGCTGCCCCTTCAGACTAAAATAATCCTAATCTCGCAGATAAGAATTTCAAACTCTTCACCTAAAAATCTTGAAGGTTATAAAAAACGTTCAAAAAATTCTCTTCATTGCAAAATCGCAAACTACGGCAGGAACTCTTTCCATAAAAAATTCCAAGTTAGGCCCGTGAACACCATATGCATCCGAGCATTCGATGGTTGGCCGACGTGGCTGTAATTAAGCGATAAGAGGACTGAAAATTACTTTGCTGAGGAATCGGCAATGGACAAGGAAATACGAGCATTTATCAACCTGGGTTATCACATCTCACTCCTGCCATGCCATTAGACGGCTAACACACATCGCTTAGACTACCATGAAATACAGCAGCATTATAGCTATATTGACATATTTGGGATTTTATGTGCTTTATTTTGAAGAAAAAAATGATGAACTACTTTGTCCGAATGGAGCTTGAGCTTATCAATAAACACTTCATTGTTTAGATAAGGTCAAACGAGGACGGCTGCCAAATATTTTCCTAGTTGCATTACTTGCAATTAAATTGTAAAGGGAATAATATTCTCATGTGCTCGCGTATGTTTCAACAGACACAGCTTTTAAACCTCTCTTTTGTCAGTTCAGAATACCCTAAAGCTTTCATTGTCGCTGGAGTTCGTGACCCGTGGATTTAACTTCAAAGCGAAAGCTCCTCGCCCGCAGTGAAGTAATATCAAACGAGTACACACATTTCACTTCAATATTCGCTGATGGCATCCTGTGGAATAACGCCCTCAAACTTACCTCGGACCATGGAAATGCAAGCCAGAGAAATAACCAAGAGAAGCAAGATCTTCGACGCACCAGCCATGTTTGCTATCTCGAACTTCCAAACGCTGCGTACAATCAAATGTTTCGTGCGCGTGAAGCTGAGGGATAAAGACTCACTAAAGTAATGAATGAATAACTCGGCTAAGTGGGTATCGAAAATCGTGACGTCACGAAACTGGACACCGTGGATCTGAAACATATCGGATCCCCTTTTCGCAATTGCAGATTGGAAAATTTGGAATGACGGAGATCAGGAACGGAACCAGACTACTTGGAACACCCGAAATCCTGATGAATAATAAGTAGCTATATATCTAATTCAAATAAATATGAAGCAAGCTAAATATGAAACTTTCTCTTTAAAAATATGAAAGAATGAAAAAAAGAAGCTAACAAAGAAAAAATTTTGCAAATTGAGTTGCATCAGGAGCGGATCACCTGGTTGTATACAATGCACAGGACCACGTGACGAAATCAAATAATTTAAATGGAATTCATGAAGGAAAGGCCTTTAGTGGTCGTTAGAGAGGTGGCCGTTATGCCGGAGGATGCCGTTATGGAGAGGTATCCGTTATGAAAAGGTGTTCGTTGTGAAGAGGTGTCTGTTGTGGAAAGGTATCCGTTATGGAGAGGTGTTCGTTGTGAAGAGGTGTCCGTTGTGGAGAGGTGTTCGTTATGGAGAGGTGTCCGTTATGGAAAGGTGTCTGTTGTGGAGAGGTGTCCGTTATGGAGAGGTGTCCGTTGTGGAAACGCGTCCATTATGGAGAGGTGTCTTCTTGTGGAAAGGTGTCCCATGTGGAGAGGTGTCCGTTATCACGAAGAAGTGTCCGTTATAGAGAGGTGCCTGTTATAGAGAGGTGTCCGTTATAGGGTGGTGTCCGGTACAGAGAGGTGTCTGTTACATAGAGGTGTCCGTTACATAGAGGTGTCCGTTATAGAGAGGTGTTCGTAATGGAAAGGTGTGCGTTACAGAGAGGTGTCCGTCACAGAGAGGTGTCCGTTATGGAGAGGTGTCCGTTATGGAAAAGTGTCCGTTATGGAGAGGTGTCCGTTATAGAGAGGTGTCCGTTATAGAGAGGTGTCTGTTATAGAGAGGTGCCTGTTATAGAGAGGTGACCGTTGTAGAGAGGTGTCCGTTACATAGAGGTGTCCGTTATAGAGAGGTGCCTGTTATAGAGAGGTGTCCGTTATAGGGAGGTATCCGGTACAGAGAGGTGTCAGTTACAGAGTCCGTTATGGAGAGGTGTCCGTTATGGAGAGGTGTCCGTTATAGAGAGGTGTCCGTTATGGAGAGGTGCCCATTATAGAGAGGTCTCCGTTATAGAGAGGTGTCCGTTGTGAAGAGGTGTCCGTTATTGAGAGGTCCCCGTTATGGAGAGGTGTCCGTTATGGAGAGGTGTCCGTTATGAAAAGGCGTCCGTTAGTGGAGGTTCGACTGTATTATTTTTCAATTATTCCGATTATTTCGGTTCCGAATTCCGGCATTCCAATTTTCCAAGGTACCGTTTGCAAGATAATAGATCTTCAATAAACAAACGAGAATATCAGCATTTTATCAAGTGTTTCACCGAGAAGATTTCTTAGGTCTGCTAATTATTCATATGCAGTTTTTCAGTTCAGCGCTTAGACTTTTACAATTAAAAACCACTTAGGACCTCATGATAGGCCTCTTAAAAATACCAAAATGCGTGCCCAGGAAGAGGGCATACAAACCATTATCGTCATTCACGTCATAGAGCATAAGAAAATCCAGTATTGTTCTACTTGAAAGGTTTCCAATACTGTCCCTCTCCTACACGTGTGAGGGCAACGCCGTGCAGCCACGGTAAACTGCGGGTCAAGTGTGATGCCGCTCTCGGACGCCCGCGGATACAGTTAAGATTTCTGAAAACGTGAACTGCGCACGCGCATACACAGCAATAGAAAGTGTTTCTCCCCTTGCATATTTGGGCGTTTTAAACAAACACGTGTTCTTGCTTTTACTCCACCTTGACAGAATCAAACCTGCAGCAATTTAATTTGCTATCACTCAGGGCGTTTCGCTTAATTATTAACTGGTTAATAAAATAACCGGTGAAGCCATTAGTGTATCTGGAAATTCAATACACCACCTATTCAACACAATGTTTATTTTATGTATTAATCTGAAGATATTACAATAAAACTTTCCTGACTGTGGTAATAAATAGTCATTGCTCCACAGATATTTCCAAAAAACATTACAACGGTATAAAAATTATTTTTACGAAATCTACAAAGTAGTAATTATTTTTAAAAACGGCTACAAATTGATATCAAAACTCTCATTTCGAAGTAAGAAATTATGCTTCCCTTAACAATTAATGGTGAAGTTATTTAAGGGTTATTTTCCAATTTTGCCGGAAAAAGATCTTTAGAACGACCGCTATATTTTATCTTAAGCAAAACGTGATGCTTCGAAAATAGATAATCTCGTCTGAGATACCAATTTGAATTGATTTAGATCAACCAGTCTGTTTTGGGAGGTGCTCTATTTTTAGAATAACCCATTTTGCTTCTGGTCATCAGAAATACTTTGAGTCTGTTTTCAGATACTTGCTGTATCTCTGCGTTACAGTTTTCAATTGAATCATAAAACGAGATGAAAACACGAGTACAAACTAGAAATGTTAGAATTGGATCAATGCCTGGGAATGAATTTTGTTCAATTTCCAATTTGGAACCATGGAAATAAGAATAATTTAATGCAAGTTTAGAAAATGTGTACGGAATAGCTCAGTATTGTAGTAAAGTGTAAAAAGCATGAATCTTTAGAGATATTTTATCGTCAAACATCTTGTTTTCCTTTCTTTCAAATGATAAAAAGATCGAAATTTCCCTTACTACTAGTCGTTCTGAAAGTAAATGTCATACTTTTTCTAAAGAAACTCCAATTACTTCGTTTGTGCATGTGAACATTATTGAGTAGATGTCACTATTACTTACACCAAAGGCTGGCGATAAACTGTGATCCGGAAAGACGGTCTTGGGTTTCTTTATAAATAATGCATGCGCTGTGAACATAATTTGCGAGCAAGTTTACCAAGAAACATTTCGCACTGCTTGTGCGCGTCCTTCATTTTGCATTTCCCTGTCATAATAAAATATATCTCATTTGTGGCAACTTTGCCTTTAAAGTCTCTGTAAATATCCTTGAAAAAGTTCGTCTAAAGGACTGCCTCAGTCATCCATCCATAATTAAATACTGGACACTGTGTGAAGTTCATATTCAATGATAACACCGAGCCTTAGACTGACGTCACTCGTTCTCTTCCTGTGCTTCCTGCCTCTTTTAGCGGCGTCTTGCCAATTTCACTTTTTTCTAGAAGAGATATTAGAGTCTCCATCCTGCTTTCCAATCTCTGCATATTACAAGCCATTTCTTGAAAACGTTCTTCCAACTCCGGGTTTTCTGAGGGTCTAAATTTAGTCTGACAATGAGAGCAAGTCGACTTCGCCGTACCTATTATGTGTTGTGGAGCTTCTTCTGCAAAGTCGTCGTCACAAACATCGTCCCCTTTAACAACCTCCACGGTAGTTCTAAAATTTTCATTAACATCATCAGGAGATTCAATTTCAATGTCAGCTAACTGCGTTACGTTGATAAAACGTCCATTCAATTCATCGGATGAGTTTTCTTCCATGGAAACACTCTTATACTTATTCAAGTCTCCGTTACCGACTCTCTCTTTAGAGCTATGTGACGGTTTTTGTTCTAATAATTTACTGCTGCGAACTCCAAGCATTGGTTTCATTTCATACTCATGGTCCAGAATTAACGGGTTTTTCTTGTGTGTACATGCGTGTTTCCGGTCTGAGCCAAGTTTAACGTGGAATCCTGAGCCATTCTTGTCAGGATCATAAGTGCCCCCGTTGCCATTGCCGTGTGTAACACCCTGCGAGAAGGAAAGGAAAAAAAACTCTAATTTGAGAAAGTGGTGCTACAGCAGATATCAAGAACCAGCGAGTACAAGAGCACTCCGGATAATATTTTCAAAAGCCGCTTTCTCTTCTTTTCATGTCTCTTTTTACTTTAAGAGTGTAGCTATTGTTTAAGTGAGTGCTGTCCATTACACCAAGTGTCCCGATCGTTTTGCGATTTAACAACCCGCCCCCGTTTGCTGGCTTTCGTAATATATCCTGAAAATATCCAATTAAATAGACTGTAAGGTCCCAGGATCAACTCTTCACCTCTTCATGTCTAAGGCTTCTGCTATTAACTGCTTTACAGCTCTGAGATGTCCTAAAGATGTTTGGGGGGGGGGGGGGGGCTTTGAACACGAGCCTTTCTCCCATAATCGCTCCAAATATTAAGCGAGGCATTAGAGTAATACATCTAGTGACGTCACTATACTGCGCCATCTTGGCCGCGCCAATATGGTCGCCAATTTTGGGCTCAACCAGCCAACTTCGAACGGCTAAAAAAGTAGTTTTCACTTACCGTATGCGAGAGAAACGTTGACAGTGTTTCCAAGTAAGGTTCAAACTTAATTATTAAGCAAAAATCTCACTTACGAAAATTTCGTTTCAGTAGCACTTTAAAGTGCACCTAACACCCAAATTTTTTTCGCTTAAATAACTCTTTGCACCTGTTTGATACGCACTGCGCCTTTTTGCCCCTTTTTAACCCTAATCTTGACTTTTTACAGGCTGTAAAAGTTAAGAAATCTGGCCGCCATCTGTTCCACGACCAAGCAAGTAAGAAGTATGGGTCTATTCCTGGTTTGATGTCACAAACTTCTTTGCATGCATGTTTACAAAGACTTAATACGATCCAAATCAGTCTGTGACGTCAACCCAGGAATAGACCCATGCCCCTTACTAGATCGGTCGTGCAACAGGTGATGGCTAGATTTCTAACTTTTAGTTTAAAAAGGCGCAGTGAGTTCCGAACAGGTGCAAAGATTTATTTAAGCGAAAAAAATTATTTGGGGTTAGTTGTTCTTTAAACTAATGACACAGAGTTCTACTTCAAAAGCACTGCTAGGGACGTCGTGATAACATTGGTCTAATGTTATGAAACAATAATTTGATTCTATTTCAGAATCACTTCCCGTAATTGTGTGTGTAACAATGAAATTGGCCAATTGCGATGGCAGAATGTAGCAAAGCAGAAACAAGTTAGGTGTTACCTCTTCATACAGATCATTCTGATCAGCGGCATCCATCATACTTAGCAGCTGCGCGCGCAGATTAGGATATGATGTCATAACATCTTCCAGATCTTTAAGCTTGATCACGTGACAGTCCACACAAGTGGAGGCTCGCAGGCTCACAATCGCTCGTGGTCGAGACGAGATTTGTCTCAAACTGGCTCCATAGGCATCTCCTTCCCCTGCGAAAAAAAAGAAGAAAAAAGGTACTTTGAGACCATTTAAAAAATTTGCGGAAAGAGATCTGAACTCCAGTGTTACCAACGGGATAGTTTACGTGTATAACATTTAGACGAACAAAGGAGAGCAGTTTAAGCCTTCACCTTGATCGCATGAGGCTAAACATGCACAATAAAACGCTAGAAATACATTGTGAGAAAACATTTCACATTAATTCTCTAGGTTATAAATCTCTACAACAACAAATCTCTATAAGCTTTAAATCTATTAATAATGGTACTTGAACTGAGTGGAGTGCAATTTGGTCTGAAATCATATGCGTGATTTCAAAATCGAACGAGCGCGCACAAATGATTTCAGACCAAAATTGCACGACCTGAAGTTCAATTACCACTTTATTAAATCCATTTTGAAATCGCACGATTTTGTGGCCTTAAAGTTTAGATTTTGGTGTAATGTTTCAAGCCGTGCCGGTTTGTTAGAAATAGCGGAACCGGAAACACTTTGACATCTTATTTAGTATGCAAAACGATGTCATGTGACGACAATGCGTGGGAGGGGAGAAAGGCATAATATTTATTTACGGGCGAATGCGTGACAGAAGTATGCGAAGCGGAACTAAATTGGCGCGGGAAATCTGGCTAACTGATTGGTCAACGGCAGGAAACTTGTCTGACCGGTCTTCTGGAGTACAAATACCGCGTGATATTTGTACTCGTTTTGGGCGTTATTTGTACTCTACGAGGTGCAGTTGGATAATAAAGCGTAATACGCGTAATACTCGTAATACAGCGAAGCTTCGTTTGTCAGGTACAGAATTATGAAATGTATCAACTGGTATCGAAACTTACTTATTCTTCCGCGTGGCTCATTGCACATCATGATGTCTATTTTTCCTCGTCTCACGAGATGCACAGAATCAATATCATCGCCCTCGTGTAGGATCTGGTGACCAGGCAGATGATGGTGGCGATGCATGGTCTTTGATAACGCTTTCAAACAGCTGTCGTCAAAATCGTGGAAGAGAAATGAGTGTGAAAGAACGGTCAGGTGCATGTGAAGGTGGATTTCATATTGAAGACCATCTGGAAACTTTTTGAGAACCTGCCATCAAAAAAATCGTTACTCGAGTCGATTGCATGTGCAATAGGCCATGCTCAATACATCAATATTATAACATGGCTCCGAGGCTTTCAGGACAAACCTCTACATTTGGCGCTATTTTCCCTGTACCCAAGTCTCTTGGGAATTGAGAGAACTTTACAATTTTGACCCGAAAGATTGATACACCTAACGTGGCCTATTAATACCTGCGATGCATAAGGCCAAGAGAATCCTTAGTAACGACGCTACTATGCTACAAACATTAACACAAGTTACATCCAAGTCCTTCTTGTATCAAGCGATGCGCTTAACATTTATGTCGTAGATGTATCTGTGATAATTTATTTTATAGGACACATTAAAACATAAGTAAGCAGTCTTTTTATGATGCAGCACAAAGTGGTTCTGCCTTACAAGGCAAGTTTGTCACGACAGTTTAGCTGAAAGCCATTGAGCATTTTTTCTTCGACCTTTTTACTGTTTACTTATATGTTCTGATTCGCGGCGCAGAATTTGATCTCGTTCTGTAGTTACTTTGCATCATTAGCTCTGGACGAACGCAACTGGACGAACGCAACGTACGATCACGTGATACAAACCTTGGCCATATCTGTTCCTTTCGTTTGAGACCAAGTGTGACGTGAGTAATCTCTGAGCCTCCGGGCCAGCGGATTCTTGATCTTAAAATAACGAACGAATTCATTAATCTGAAGAGATTCCTTGCGGTACCGGAAGTTACTTGAGTACTGTCCGTGAATGATAGCTGTTACATTACCAAATATAGCGGCGTGCATCACAGCTGCAAAGCAAACGAGTCTTGTTAACTAACAGGAACGAAATGTTTTAAACCTGCGCGCCTCCAGTATTTTGATGAATATAATAACACTTTCATGTATGCTATTTTAAATAAACCCGAATTATGTCGCCGCACTTCATTGTAAAATGACTAAAATGAGGATGTCACCTCTTAAAACAAAAGCCCAAATGTTTCAGAAGTCCGTCCATATTTCACACCAGTTCAAAAGTTCAAGGTAAAAACGATCAGTTCGCTCTGTTGCGAACAAATTTTGGGACTGGGCAATGTAAAAAGGCATGTTAAAAAGGACAAACAATGGCACTTACCACCCATTAACATACAGCATATGGAGAAAATCCTCTCGCCGTCTGTATTGGCTGAAACATTTCCAAAACCTACAGTCGTACATAGAGTCATGACGTAGTAAAGTGACGTAAGGTAGCTCGTCCGGAGGCTGGGTCCGCCGGCTGCCCCACCCTCCTTGATAGGTAAGTCCATATGATAACCCAAAATACTAAGCCAAGATAAACCGTCGTATTCCACGGCTTCTTTGGCGCCGATTGCATACCAAATACAAGCCAGCCAATGAGCGACCAGCATGAAAAACATGATCATCAGGAATAATAGTGACGTCATGTACTCGTAGTTTCGATCCAGTTTCCGCGCGGCCCGGAAGAGTCGTAATAAGCGCGCAGTCTTGAGAAGACTAAATAACATGGTGTTCTGAAAAAATAAAAAGACAGATGGTAAGAATCTAAAACACCGCTGCTAAAAGCTGGGATCAAACGAAAGCAAGAGCCAAGAAGGCAGCCCAGCCGAGTGGCTAAGGCACCGGACTTGAACTAAATCCTGAGGTCGTGGGTTTAAGTCCTGCCCTGACCACTAAGTTAGAGTTGTTTTTCGGTTGACCCTAGTTCAGTTCCTTGGTCATGATTGTAACTGACAAAACTGGTCTGCCTCCCGCCAGCTGTTTAGCTGATATATTTATTTCTTTCAGTTTAAGTGGCATGCTTGTAAACTAAACATGTGTAATTAGGCGAATTAACCACTACAAGCAGTAACATTTGAACATTTTGAAGAGCCAGGAAATGACACTCGACGATACTAAACTCTCCAACGAGCCGACAAAACTCAGTTTCGGATGCAAGGCACTCACCTCTTCTGTTCCAGAGTTGAAACTGGCCAGTAGATCCCAAGGAATAGCAGCTACAAAATCCACTACAAAGTACGTCTTTAAATAATGGACCGCGATCTTCCAAGGGCTGGTGATGAGAACTTCCCCTTCCTTTACGTACGTGGTGCGAAAATTCATCAGAATATCGATCATGAAAAGAAAGTCTATAATTAGGTCGGTGTACAGCAGTGGGTAAGCCTCAGGGTAGCGGCGTCTTAACGTCTCGAAAAAATCTAGAGAGGCGTCTTGGGCTGTGAAGGAAAGATGCGATGTAATCAATGATCACAGTTTAATCGTGAATATTATCAAATTATTAGAAATTTATCCGTGGCTGGTTCCCAAAGCGGTCCAAATTTTGTAAGATAAACGGCTGACAAACTTATTATTAGCCAATAGATTCTTGGTTTTTAAGTTCTTTAACACGAACTATTCAATGTAGCAAAAACATTGAGCTAATCTTTGCTTCTTGACTTCTTAAAATTTGCACCATAACATCCAGGCAATCCTTTCCCGAGGGATACTCCCTTATATGGGCCATATAGGTATGTGCAACTGGAAAGAAGAAGCCTGAAAAAAATCGCAGTTCAAATATGAAATGAAATATTTCATATATACAGTACTTCACATCATTTCACTCCTCACGGGAGATATGAACTCAATAAATTGACCTTGCTCCCAATGTGTGGCTTCATAGCTCAGTTGGTAGAGCATCGCACCGGTTTCGCGGAGGTCTTGGGTTCGAATCCCGTTAAAGCCCTGATTTTTTTCAGGCTTCTTTCCAATTGCTTAAATTGGAAAATTTACTGTGATGATCACTCTTCACTTACATCTATAACCGCAGTTCAAATATGAAATATTTCATATTTATATAATAACCCAAGTTATTCTGGCATTTTGATTGGTTCTCGCCTATGATCTATTAGAGGACAGATGCACGATTGACGTCATCACTACAAAGTTTTTCCCTCTGCCGTTTTAAAATGGCGGAAAGTTTTGAGAATTAGGATAATATTTTACGTGACTGGGAAAAAGATAAGATACACAAAAAGTCTTGCCGAGGCATTGAACAGGTTCGAGAAGCCAGAAAACGAAAGATCAAGCCGTTTCTTTTAGAAAATGATACAGAAATAATTTTCTAGCGGCCTCAGTCGGCAGTCGAGCGAGACTAAACCACGCACAAACTTGGTCTTGGTAAGCCGAAAACCACTCCGTTATCTCGAATTTAACAAACCCAATAAACAAAATGTTTCTGGGATTAATTTATTAAAAAAATTCAACTTTTCCCAGTGTCAAAACAACTGTTGACAAACTGATTGATGTCAGGAATGAAACATCAAAACAACACTTCTTAAAATCGGTAAAATAAAATACATAACCTTGCTTTTCGATGCGAATGTTCCTGTCCATTTCAGGGCACAGCAGCGAGCTAAGTATAGCTAACCACAGCTCACGGTCAACAGTATCGCAGCTAAAATGTGTCTGCGACACTATATAAGCTGATTTGAGAATCACCAACCACAGAAGAAAAAATCTCCACCGTCATTTACGCTCCATTCATTCAAAACTCGAATCAAATGGCCTCTAAGTTGACCGCAAGCACAAGTTTTCGGAGGGTATTTTTTTCAACTCTGTCATTAAAGGCAACGTCCAAGCTTTTTGGCTTACAGGGCTGCTCCGATGACAAAAACTGACTTGATTTTTCCAGCATTTTCTTCAAGATTTGTAGATTCGCAGTTCAATTCTGCTTTCGCTGTAAGTTTTCATTCAACGAGGAGCGACGCTCGAGTCAGGTTTGACAGGGGCGTGATTTTTCTTGACCAATCACAATTCTGTGCTACGCTCAGCAACCAATGAAATTGCTTTTTTGCGTGCAAAGGCGGGGCAGAAGCGGGTCAAAAGGCCGGCTTTCGCGTTATGTTGAAATATTTTCAAACAAAAAAGGCTTTTCGTTATTATATAAAACAAATAGATTCCATGTTGCCGTGCGTCTGATTCAGTAATAGATCACAGAAGACGTCAAAATGTGGTAAGAACATCAGTGGCACACTCGGCTACGCCTCGTGTGCCACTTTTTGGTTGTTTTCACATTTTGACGTCATCTGTGATCTATTACTGAACAGACGCACGGCAACATGGAACTATTTGTTAAATACAGAACTTCAATAACCCATGGGCGTAGCCAGGATTTTTCAAAGGGGGGGGTCACACTAAGTCATACAGACTGTACTCACCAGATTGTCACCTGAATATTGTAGGTTGTTTGCTTACAAAGGGGGGAGGGTCACGGGCACCCCAGGACCCCCCCGGCTACGCCCTTACAACCTCCGTTGAGTCACAATCAAGTGTTCGACAAATTGAGACAAAGGAGACCAGTTTAACGCTGTTAGCCTTTCCAATCATCTTGAATGCATAACTTTAAACATGTACAACAAAAAGCTAGAAATACATTGAGAGAAAACATTTGACGGTAATGGAATGAATGTCAAAGAGTATTTAGCGTTATAATTCTCTTATAAATCTCTATAAATTTTAGCGCTCGGTATCGCATGTCATTATTGTTTGTCATTTGTATTTTTCTGAGCCGCCTAGCGGGCGCAGTCCGATAAAATACACAAAACCCGTAATAAAGCGATGCACTCTTTAACTGGCTATTTCACATTTTCCTGGCTGGATATGTTTTTGATTGAATCCCAGCATGGTTGAAGCTATAATCAAACCGACTTCTGGCGGGACGTCTTCACTTGAAATTTTAATCGCAGTTTTGAAAAGGAAGCGCCAGTTTGTCTGATGTTAATAGCAGAGCACATTAAGGCAAGTTTCTCCCTCAGAGCAGGTGTACATAAATAATGTTAGATTTTTGAATGCAATGACGGAGAAATTTTTGAATGCTTCGCACGAAGAAATTAAGCTCTTGGGAGCTGTAATGACCTACTTAACTCCTACGGATGCTTTGTGATAAACTTTTGGTGATAAAGATACTCATGTACAAGTTAAATTGGAAAAGGCTGCCAGTGATAAATCTAAAGAAATGCTTATCAGCGACCTCCCTGCACACGACCAACACAAACTTGTTTACTTATAATGGAACGACGATTTATTCATAAACGACGTGCATTACAATGAAAAATTATCATATTTAAATTTATTTTGTCTTCAGAGTGTTTTACAAACGGTAGCCAAAACAATGTGATATCAAAAAAGGCTTATACCGAGGGGTTTTTTTTAATACAGTACATTGATTTACTTTTGAAGGAATTATGGAAGACTCAAAGTCTCCAAAGTGGGCTAGTATTAACAACAATGTACTAAACACATTAGAACGTGTTATGAGGACGCATTTCTGGGAGCAAACATTCTACCACCTGAACCTTTTGCAGTGACAACCCAATTACAACACTGTCTCCTTGAATTGAAATGGCGAGGAATAGCTTTTTGTCCTAATATAGTCATAGTTTGAATGTAACAAAATCGCCAATCAACAAGGAGTCGTATTAAAAACAGACAGACATGAAAATTAGTGATATGATTAGCGACACAACCCTTATCAACCCGTTTAGCTCGTGTTATTTTAAAAGTGCCTAATGAAAATGACCTTGTTTTTAAAAATATTTGTGATGATAACACTTGTGAAATGCTTGTGGAATGACATGATGTAAAGGGCATTCAACAAAACGACTTTAAAACTTCTTCTTAATTAGGAACAGCCTTTTAGTCAATAGAACTCCAGCGTACATTGGATGTAAACATGTTCATAAACGTAAACAAAATTGCTCATCAGTCAGTAATCGTGGAAAATATGCCACATTTATGAAAATATTTTGACTACTAACTTTTTAAATGTCGATCTCTAAGTTCACTTTGCTCGCACTACAGACGTGACGAGAACAGACTGAGAAAACAATCAGTACACAAGATTCCACTGCTCTCTGACAAACAGCAACTTCACCAACTTTGGAAATTTTCAGCAGATGTGTTTTGAGAAATACAATAGTCACCGATGATGGAATGACCAAAAAAGGTCAATTTAATGACGAAAAGTACGAAACTTGAAATGACTGAAAAGGCTCAAATCTATCTTGCTACTTATGAACCTGATGAAGCTGATAACCATAAAAAGACTTGTTATGAAAAGACGCGCTAAAAAAATTAAAAACGAAAAGGATTCTTAGCAGAACATGTATCAATACTTACCTTCATGCTTTCCTTCGTCATCACGTGCCAGCACAAACGCCGATACGAATGGTACTTCAATGGCTGTATAAAGGACAAGTATCAGAATCACCCAGTCCCAAGTGATTTTAAAAAGACCATAGTGCAGGATAATTCTGTTCCTCATTTGATCGGGAATTTGATTTTTGTAGCGCTTGTACTTCGACCTCCATCTCTTAAAGGCCGCCATAATCTGAAAGAGCATAAAATCAAGGGCTGTAATTTAGGAGTAAATAAAGTTTATGTAGCTATGTACGTGTGTATGTATATGAAGAAACAACTTAGTGTAATTAAGATCAAGCTGGCTTTACGGCGTATTCATGAGAAGCTGTTAAAAGCAGAAAATGTTTCAGAAAGATAACCTGCGAGATCACTGAAAACCGACAGCGAAAGTTGGAAGTATGACTGCTTGCAATCACCCAAGCGCCCAGTAGTACTCACAAGGAATTAAATATTAGCCTGAATTCTTCCTAAAAGTATCATCACATTGAAAAACCTTCGGCGCATGATGCCACCCTTTCAGCAAAAATATATATATTTAAGAAGCTTGCTAACTGAAGAGAAGCTGCTTATCGCTTACCATCCCCAAACCAACATGCGTCTGTTCAACAGGAACACTTCTTCTATGCGACATTAAAAACATGCATGGGGTGACAAATTGTTTCCTCGTGGATAGAAGCCGTCATGCAGGCCACAGTGCGACAGATACGTGTTCGACTACACGATCTAAGCTGAAATTGCGAGTGCAGTTTTCGCCGTATTCGGTGTCAAGATTGAACCGATTATTTTAGAATAGTTGGAGACGTCTTGTATGGTTGACGTTCGAAAAACGAAGCGAGTGCTTTCAAACAGTAATTAGTTTTGTATCCTAGATATAGACCCTTATCCAGCTCTATAAGAACACGTCACCATCTGTTGTGGATTCCTGAATAATTAATAACTCTCATTCCAATTCGATTGTAAAATTTCCCTTTTCATTGGAAAAACGGAACAGAAAATCCACGCACTGTGCCAAAGAGTGAGTCACAATGAAATTCCGTGCATTTTTGCTACATGAATTGTTCCATGATCTTACAAGTAAGAATGGCAAACAAAAATTAGGTAATTGCAAAAAAACGTCTGTCAGTCAGTGACAACAAAGCCGGACAATTTGAACTTTCCTTGAAACGACGATTGTTGAATTTAAACAATAGCATAGTTCAGAGGGCTATTTTGACTGACAACGTTAAAACACGGTACTATTTGTGGTTTACATATCCTGATAGTTTTAAGGATCCCATTTTTAATCACCAGTTAGCCAAATAGTACTTGACAATAAAACCATAAGGCTTACCATGTTTTCAAACACTCACACGTCAGATATCATTTGGTGAACTCTTGCATCGTTAATGAAGTGATGGGGTGAAGCAATTTTTTGTTGAACAAAAATTCAATTTTGTTTCTGGATCTGTGTACAGGTCTTTTCATTCCATTAACAATTATCCGACGCTTGAAAAATATGTATATATTCCCAAGAAGTTCGAAAACATTTGACAACATTTAAATGTGCAAAAAGAATGGTATAAGCAGCAGGTGTTATTTAAAACAAGAAAAATATTCGTGCATTCATGTTTACGTACCATTTCATACTGCATGGCGCGCTTCACACTGGGATTGCGCGAAACATATGGCAAGGTGAATATCACTTTCATTTTCTAGTGGTACAGAACTCAGAAATAGTCGACGTACTACCGCATTTTATGCCCAAAATGAACGCCACAAGGTTTTCATAGCTTTCATTCAAGATTTGACGTAGCTTGAACAGAAACTGAATTATTATAACTTAAATTTTGCGAGAAAGTCATGGAGTGTTTGAGTCGACTGTTGACTCGGGGATCGTGTAATTAATTAATGGCGCCTGATACGTGAACAGGCCTGATATGTAAAATTTTAGCCGCAAAGTTTTGCTTCCGTACTGTGATTCGCTATTTTAATTAAATAACCAGTAGTCGCTTTTTGGAAAAACTTGCACATCATAAAGAACTGGTGAGACAGTAATCGTCTGAGAAATCTCTCGGTCGCTACACTTCGACTTGACAGGAATCCATGAAGTGTTATAAAATGACGGCACTTACCAGCCTTGGAGGGAAGTCGAAGCTTGAAACTGAGGTCGACATGACATGTAGAGACTGACTTTCAAAGGGCTCGTCTTTAATAGGTGAAGTGCATACTGTTTTAATATTCCACCTTAATATCGTGTGCAGTTGAGATAAGACGCAATTAAAGACTCACTGTTTGGCAATTTCCTGAGCAAACTTATCTAAGATTCAGCTTTTAAAGCAGCTGCATCTCCATATATGGAGAGTCGGACGAGCACAAAACCAAAGTTTGCGGTTGCAGTTTTAAGATTTTTCAATACTGTGTCGAACACTAATTACACATTTGCCGACAGTAACTAAGGTGCCGGTGATTTGAGGCTAATTAGTAAAAAAATTAATGGTAAATAAATCTTGAAATGTTTTCCACCTTGTCTATTTAATTGGCACAGGAAGATAAATAAAATACAAAACCAAAGACTTACACATCCAAGCATGTAATCAGAAATACACAACAAGTTTCTAGAATATCTTTTTCAAAGAACGAGATTCAATATTTTGTAGAACAGATTTTGTAATTTCTCACAACGACTGTTTGTTTCTTTGTCTCTATCCCTTCCCAAAACAATTTCACCGAGCCATATGCAAAGGCGTGACGTCTCGAAAACATTTGTAAAGCTATAACCATGTATTAATCTTCTTTATATATCTGTCGCTCTGATTGGCAGACATTGGTTCTCTCTCGTTTGTCACTTGTATAATACGCTTTTTATCGAAATGTCAATTTCCAACACAGTTTGACTAGAAACTTTACTGACAGAGATTTTCAAAACATACAGCGCTGGTTGCATTTACGACGTTTTCAAGACGAACCTCGAGTAGCTAACCATAATATTTTCAGACGTAAGTCGACAGTCTGGAAAGTAAGAACCTGAGTTGAATTTTAAGCAACGAAATATCATTTAAGTATATATCCACAATACGTGGAGCAAAAGTTAAACAAGCAAATGCATTTCCGCTTAAAAAAAATCTTGAAAGAGCCAGTACTGACGGTGAAACACAAAAACGTAATAATTTTTCCACCAACGATGTGACGAGATAGAGTATAAAATGCCATATTAATATTTTACTCTCCGTTTCCTTGTTTTGATTAAACAACTTAACTTCATATTACTGTATTTAGCTTTTACTAATTAAACTACTTTTATGTTGCATCAACTAGCAGCTATTTAAATCGCTCACTAAAACTTCTATTGTGAAGAGGGGGGGGGGGCGCGCAAATTAAAAGAAGGCAACATGCTTCACGACTATAACACAGTACAATTCAAATGACAGTTTCACACCAAAGTTTAAATGAGCTCCGTTCGAAAAAAGAAATAATTTGAATGAAATCATTAACATACCGACCAACGTTGAAGAAAGATCTATGATCCAAATTTCGTTCAGGAACCAAGGTCCGAACTAAGACAGACAAGCCCAATCCGGAATCCGCGCCAAAATTCACAGCTGATCGGCATGATCCGCTGTGTTTTCAAACTCCGCCAAACCGCTCTATTTAGCGCAAAAATCCACGATCCCGGCGTTTTTAAGGACAAATCCGTCGATCCGAAAACCCACCCTATGTAAATTTTGCAAGCGTTTTAATTTAATCATTTTTATGATATCATTTATATTCACTGAATTAAATTGTCGCTAACCATCGTAACCTTAGGTGTATTTTACAAAACAATGATAACGTAAGAAAATTATTATTTCGATTTTGATCACTCTTTATAATTTCAAGGCTAAAAAAGACTTGTCGGCAAATGCTCTCCAATCATTTGGGTGTGTTGACTGTTTGAGATTAAAAATTAGTTCTTATAGGCTACGTCAAAGAGAAAATTAAAAATTAGAACTCATCCGGCATTTATCAATGCAACAGTGAAAGAGATAACGTTTGAGAAAACACAAACAAAGGTTTGAATCCTCCAACCAAAACATTCTGCGGTTCCCTTCCAGAGTAAACCCGAGCGCAGCGGTTTCGAGGCCGCGAACACGAAAATATACTCATTTTCTTCCCTGTTATTTACGAGTGTCTCTTTCCAAGCGGGTACAGATCTTGCTTGCACCCCTCGGCTATCAAACTTGTTGATAATACGCTGAAAATCATTGGGCCCGTTTAGTTGTGTTCTGAAAACAAATAATGTGACCGCATGCGAAAACAAAACACTCTCAGTAAAACAGGTGTTAGCATCGACCTTGTTGAATTAAAGAAAGTCGTTGATATTCGAAGTTTTGAGGCCAAACTCTGTTTGGAGTCTCCAGTTGCGTCAATCAAAATATCGTAAATCCGTAAAGTTTCATGGGCTTGGAGAACATAAACCGTCCGAAATGGTATGCTCGCAGAAAAAAATTATTTGGATCGGAAATTCACGAACGACTTCTACGTTTTCATTGTGTCCCGTAGAATAAAAACACACCTCCTTAAACATGGGCAAATTCTACTCGCAACTCCATAATAAGCTTCAAAACATCCTTCGCCAAAGTTTGCCCTCATCTGCACACGACATAATCGACATAAAAAAACGGCATCTCAGTCGAATGAAGTAGGGAGTATTGTGACTAGAAACAGACTCCGTGAAGAGCGATTTTTCAACTGAAATGAAATCGTGACATGAAACTACCGGATACATAAACTATGATGAAATGCAATAGGTTTTAATCCAGCCAAACCGATCTTCTTAAACAAACTACTGCGTTGACATCAGTGGATAACGTGCAACCCAGAATTGCGAAATAACCGACACCGCTGAACAAAGTGCGTCTAATCTGGTTTACTACAGCCCCCACCAAGCTGCAATAATTCGCGGCTTTACGCCGTATAGAAAAAGGATATTGAATTGTATCTGTAAATACGTTTTATGGTCTCCCTCTATCAGGTTTTCAGTAAGGTAAGCACTTGTTGACATTTCACTAACCATAACAAGTCTCTCTGGTGGTAAGTTACCTTCAGCAAGTGATTCGCTCTTACCGACAGCCGTTCAAACCTTGGATAGCGAAGCTGCGTCAACAATTTGCAGGGAATTTATGAATAAATTGCAAATTGACGATCGCCCGCATAAGCTGGAGTAATAACAATTGCTTTGCCATGTTATTGGTTCAAGATCGGCTGTCTTGCAATTCTTAAGATTTCTGGAACAGGTGTCTATAGCTCATACGGATATTGTGCGCAGACAAAATTTGCATATACGTGGCACGTATACAGACAAAGGTAACTTTTGACCACTTTTAGTATCCAAAGAGTTCGTTATCTACAGTTCCCCATCTCTGTGTAATTTTATTAAACTTGACCATAATGTCATCATACGAACCAAATTTATTCGTTTCATCAAAACGCGTTCAATTTGTGTAAGATCACCTAGCAACATAGCTTTCCACCATTGTTTTAGGGCTAGGGTCCATTGCCACTATTGTTTTTATATCTCCAAACGGACGTAAAGACAGCAGACGGACGAGTCTCAATAAATAAACAACAGTTTTTATGTGGAATTTGGAACTTTGAGGGGGCTGAATCTAAGATCGTGAAACGTTCTGTAGCACAACAGTTATAACAAGCCCTAGATGACTGCAGGGCCTGTAAACATGTTTTTATATCATTTTGTCAGGCAAGCCTGAGAGACGTTTCGAAGAGTTTCGTGGCGATCCCCACTACAAAGTAGTCGCTTTCCGCAAAATATAGATAAATACACGTTACACTATTGATCTGCATTTTTCCGATAGAGCGCGTCCATTCACGGGCTAGTTCATGATCACCTGCCATCTAACAATGAAACTGTTAACCGCCAAATGTCAAAAGCGGGCAACATTACGAAAACTATGACATCAAACAGGAAACAGTTCAATGTTGACCACGAAATGTTCCAAGTGATCAGAGCGTGCAGTTTTAAGTGCCGGCCTGATGTTTTTACTAGAATCTTAGCGCGTTTATCAAAATTTGTTCCAAACTCAGGGAACAAACTTCACTGTTCCCCTCGGGACCAGTCATTAAGTGTTAATTGTTACATAGCTGGCGTTTTTACCGCTATAGCGCGCCCATTCATTGGCTAGTTCATGGTCACATGACATCTAACAATGAAACTATTTCCCGCCAAACGCCGCGAGCGGGCAAAATTTGCGAAAATTATGACGCCAAACGGGTAACAGTTCACTGCAACCTCTCAGTTACTGGTTTCTTATCCTACTGCTACTGCTGCTCTGCGCTCGCAGACCCAATATGTTTAGTCAGATCCCGTAAATATAAAAATGTAAATACTTAAACGTACATCTGCAATATCGCACTACTGAATAACATTTTACACAAAGCTAGCTCGAGAGAACAGGAAGCAAGAGACAAGAAAAAGAAATCTTACGTCAGTGCGCGACGACGTTCAATTTCAGTCACTTGATTTCGTGACACTTTTGTGGTCACACAAGCATGAGTAAAAACAAGGTTAAAATTGGCCTGACAAAACAAATAAGACATGCTCAAAGGCAGTCCATTGTGTTGACGGGAATTAAAAGGTGTTAATTTTTTTTTTATTTCGTTGCTATCGCTACTGTGTCTATCACCACAAACAGTAAAATATAAAGCAAAAAAAGACGTAGATAACACACATAGTGAGAATCTTAGAGCCAGGCCGATTGCAGGTGTCTTGAGACAGCTGCTAAAGAAAAGTTTCAAGCCAGCATAAATATCTTTCCACCACTTTGTTTTTCTTCAAGCGGAAATGTATTTAATTTTTTTTGGTTTTTACTTTTACGCCTGTGCGGTAGAGCATTTTTCGAGCAATTGCTGTTTTAATCGTATGCGACAACAAAGCTGTTTCATTCATTAACATAAAGAGAGTTCAATGTCACTCATTTAGAGTCACTTTGTGAAGAAGCATGTGCTTTTTAAGGCTATTATGTGTTGTCAATCAAAATAACTTAAGAAAACCTAAATATCAAATGTCTTATTATTTGTCTTAATCCTAGAGAAGCGTCGGACTCAAACGTATGTTGAAACAAGAGGAGCGCATTTAAGCGGCTGTCTGTAGTTCTCTCTCAGTCCTAGCCAGAGCAGTGATTATCAAATACCACCTGTAAAACAGGACAATATCAAGAAAAAAATAATATTAACAATCCTTGAAATCAGTGTTATCTTGTTATTGCAAAGAAAAACGCGAGGAAGTAATACCAGATACCATAATACAATACACGAGTTAGTTGTGGACTGTGAGGAGTGTGAATAAGTGATTATACAGCCAATTATTTCAAGGTATTTGAATTTTGGTATATGCTGGACCGGCTCTAAAATGGTTTTATTTTTTTCTTGATTTTCTTTCCAATGAAGTAGTTTAACGGCTTTACAAACTGGACGAATAATACTCAAAAATGAATATCTCGTACATAAAAAAAAAAACGGCTGTCATTTTTAAAATATTGTTACTTCTCCTTTCTTGAGTTGAATTAGCATGAACACAGCGCATTTAAACAACCTGTTCCCGTCAAACACCGGAAGAACTGCAACTTCCCCACACATTCATGTAACGTTTTTTGGAAGAGAAATTGTCGAAGTATGAAGAGGACAGCTGAAATTTTCTACTACCTCTTGAGAATCGTTAAAACACTCGATATAACTAAAGACAGCGGTCATTAACATTCACATAAGCTACTCGCATAAGGGACACGGCAATTTGTGAATGACATGACTTAGGAATTAGCAATGTGCGAGTCTGATTATAAAACGATATCAGAACGGTGAGCTTCAGACTAGATATCACGAAGAGGGGATGGCCGATGTGAACTCCTTGGTAAATATAGCTAAAATTAGAACATACCCGTTGCGGAAGCTGGAGTATTCCTCTTTCCTCATCATAAACTAACAGAGATTCCGACGACATGCTATAGTTTGAGGCCACGGTCAAATTTTCACTACCGAGATGTTTCACAGAATGAATTAAGCCGAACTAATTCGTTTCGGGGTTAGCTACTCAGGAATCCCTCTTCTAACGATACCAAGTTAGCAATTCATGAGCCGCACATCACGAAAGAACATTGATAACAAAGAAACACCTAATTTACATTTTAACTTTTGGCACACAGCGGGAGATCAAAAGCGACGTTCGAAAAGCGCCAACCGCAAAATCCTTCCCTGTTGTTCCGCGCAATCGACAACTCAGTGACATCTCTAGCAAAACCCATCGGTCATAGAATTGAGAAACTTACCAGCTTGAGCCATTATTTTGAACATTAGAATGTACGTATGCTGCTGGTTCCTTGGTAATGTTGTGAGATACAAAGAATTCATTCTGAGGTAGAGTTCTTTGCTCATCGTCTTTCAATCTCACGCGACGTTAAACCTTTTTGCTGGATAATTGCGCTTTGATGCGGAGGAAAAGCTGTTCAAGTGTAACGGGGTACGCGGAGTCGGTGCATTTGTTGCGCATTTTCTTTGAAAGAAATACACCTTCGTTTATCTCGACACCTCAAGTAATTTATGAGACACCCGTTAAATTCAAAGAGAAGACGTTTTCGCTTACCTCATCTGGCTATGGAAGCTGTGGAAGCAAAACAGCCGTCCCACACAAGGAAAGACAGTGTGCCGTTTATTGTTCAAACACTGTGTGATAATTGTTGGTCGATATTTTCGAGTCGCATTGACGGTTTGTTCAATTCTGACCCGCAACCAGCCAGCGGGGAAAGCACAGTTGACAACCAATTAATTTTGGCATAATTTCTCTAAACGGCTCAAATGTCGTTTTGAGTTTACAACTGACACCAGTAATTGACAACGGAAATTTGAGTCAGTTGTTCACCATACTGTTGGAGAAAAAAAAGGAACTGAACTAATAACAAATCTTCTCACAGTTGTACTAAGCAGATCTTCAAAAAAATTACAAAAATATTTCTTCACCATTAAATGTGTTCTACGTCAGTTTTGGGTGAATATGATGACTTAATAATCTCCGTAGCTTTTTGCAGAGTCCTTGTGCTAGAGATTTAATGCATACGAGCACTCACTAAAACGAAAGTTGCCTATAGATGATATCTTAACTAGTTCATCAAGTACAAGTACCTTTGGAATAGCTGTATCTGACGACTGTACGTATCATTATTAACCAAAGCCATTTGGTAATACGATGTACATTATCACGCTGCCTGCGGCAAGGCTCGCCTGTTTCCCACTGATAGCTACTCATTCAATAATATTTGTTTTTAGTGATGTAAGCAATTAATCTTGTTTTAGAAACCAAGGTTAAGGAAAAATTGGAAAACGTCAGATCTCGTTTTCAAAGGCTAGAATGCCATTCTAAGAGACCCAAAACATACCTGCATGTCAGTCATTGGAACTCAACAATAACGTAATAGTCTGAATTTTAGGCAGTATTTGAGAGGCGCAAGAAATTAATTTTAACTAAGGATACCTAACGGAAAAGATAAAGGGGAAAACTTGAAAACCTGGGAGCTGCCCATCCCGCAGAAAATATAATAATATTAATTTTTAGCACTTACTGAAAGCTGTTTTTTTGGATCGCCGGTTGCCATTTTTGCCAATAACATTCAATCTGGAACTGGTTTTCGCATGGAGACTAGCCTTACTATCGAAATGCTCATAACGGGTTTCTGTTTTGGTTTCATTATTTTCCTCTCTTCTTCGTACATTAAGGGTCGCGAAAACAATGATCTCATCCCAGTCCCTCTCCGCTTACTGACGTCATTGTCGCCTCTTTCGTCGTGATTGCTTAAGCTTCCTAATATTCTTGCTGTATTAACTCCGCCTGGTACTGCAGCTACCTCTCTCCTTGTAGGCATTTTGAAGACAACCGTAAGGGCTCCTCGCCCGGTGCAGCCTAGCTTGTGATAAATAGGACGATAACGGTGATGACGAAGGTGCGTTTACTGACCCTACATAGCAGCTATACAGGACCTGTCCTAAATTTATGCGAAAGAGTTTAACAGAATATCGGGCGCTTTAGCGTAAAACAATTGACATGAGAGTATACACCTGCCAAGACAAAACAGAGCGTCGGTCACAGCATATCTCGTGATCAGAACCGTTATAGATAACCCACCCATTAATTTTCGCGTAATTTTATTGGCTACTTTAAGTCACGTGATGTAAATCGCCGGACAGTTATCACGCAATAACCCCCGCCCGCGTTGATATTTGTCCTCCGATTGTTTCCGTCGACAAGAAACATAGTCAAAACAAGAATTTCAACTTTTCTTTTCTCTTATTTAACATGGAAGGAAACCAAACTAGTGTCTAGAGTCCAGCGATAGTGACATTAAAAAGCTGATGGCAAGTGCTGTTAAGGAAAGTACAAAAAGTTACCAAAGTACGGTGTCAATGTCTTTGAAGGTGAAGAAAGTCCCACGTAAATTTAAACCGATTCATGTTATAAAATAGGTCAAAACAGAGATTAAATACAATGTGATAACTAACTATAAAATAAACCAACCGTTCACGTCCAACTTAAGCGTGGAGGAAGGAGAGAAAAATTCCAGTCGCACTTGAAATCATGGGGCCGGCAGAATTGCCAAACATGATGAAACCTTTTTTACGCAGAAGCCAGAAAAGTCAGTGGAAAGAAAACCATACAGTCGCAACACTGTGAAAGCCAATTCGCTCCTGGACAGATTTTATTCAGCATGGTTTCCTTCAAAGTCGAGAAAGCCGTTTTCCACATTATTCGGGATACGTATTCAAGCCGGCAAACGAAGCTCTAGATCCATCTCAGGCTAAAAGATCTTACGCAACAGGGATTGATTTCTTTCACAAAGCACAAGCGTCCAATTTCCAGCGAAGACCTTGAAGTCCTCTATGCAGCAAATCAGCTTGGTCTGAATGCTCCAGAAAGTTCGGCATGGTTTAACACCATTCTCTACTTTGGAAAGAGAGGCCGTGAAAACCAACGCGAGATGAAACTAGGTGACCTTCAGCTCAAAACAACAACAAGCTGGAAAGCCGACCACGCGGAAAAAGTACATCTTTGCAAGGGTCATTGGAATCCACAAAGAAAAATAGGGGTAGCCACGCATTTTTTCGAAATAATCAGCCTTGAATCTCAACAAAAATGCTGACATCAGCATTTTTCTGAGAAAAGAGGGAAAGGATATTTCCTCACAGATTTCCTTGGAATTCGCCTTTACATACAAAAGGGCAAATACATTTTAAAAGATCTTTAAACTACACAGCAAATGGTAACATTAAAATCATTTTTGATATGTTTTTAATGTCAAAATCATTGCAAAAGAACTTTTAGCGCCTTTGACAGGCTTCCTCTGGTTCAGCAAAAATACAGTCTAAATACCTTTTGATCACAACCAGAAACTAATCACATGTTGAATAGGCGTTTCACGTCCATTTCGCAACATAAAATGTGGGGGTAACCATGCGTTTTTTAAAGTTATTGATCATTTTTGAAAACTTTTACGGTGCCTGTTACATTTCTTCCTGTTGCCTCCCCAGTGAGTAATACATTTGCATTTTTGCGCGCGCACTATGCCATCTGCAGGTACATTTATACAGTTGGATTTCAGTGTAATGTTCGACAGATAACAACTAGGTTTTCAGCTGGAAGACGTCAACATTTATTGGTTAGCGATATGCTGCTATTCTGGTGTTCCTGATTTAAGTACAGGTTCATTAACATTGGTTTTGTCACAGTTGTGAACTTGGTGGCGTAGTTAATTGCGTCAACATCAACCCCAGCGCGCGCGCTTAAACCATGGCTTGCGTGATGCGCAGAACGTGTGCGCACTAACAAAAGTAGGCACCGTCCTTAACTGCAAAATGAAAATTAATTGGAGGGTTTTAAAATAAATAAACCCCTTTCTGGCTTGCTGGTATGTCGGCTGATAATGTCCTTGGCTGAGAGATTGTCCTCAAAATTTTATATTTGCCCTCGACCAAATGTTCATTTTTCGGACAATCTCTCAACCGCGGACATTAGCAGCCGACATACCAGGCGCCTGAAGGGGTTTATCTACTAAGTAACAACAGTGTTTGATGCTAGCATTAGCACTTGTTATATTTTTGGCAGACAGCATAGTGGATTACACGAAGCTCTGTTCTGAAATACATTAAACGTCACCTGGTAGCAGTGAGAATGTTTAATGTAAACTTATATACCAAAGTATTATTGGCAGGTAACATTAAAATCCTGGTGAACCAAACAGACATATCAAGAATCTAACTCTCATTGTATCTGAGTCGTATTGTCTTACTTGCTCAAATGACGATTTAAGAGCAGTTTTGCTGACTATATTGATGAAACAAAAAATAAATGTTGACACTTATTTTATCAATAACTTTAGACGTGGTCGAGGATGGTAGAATCGTCAAAGCCGATGTGTGATAAACAGGGTTCTTGATAGTTCTTGTTGTTGGCATAAACTTGAATACAAATCGTCCTCTAGTAAAACTTAACACGTGCCGAAAACTTTTAACACCCTCTGTACAGTCAGACAAAATACTCAAAATATTTCCACATAAATGTTTCTTAGGTCATTGAACATTGTGAAAAAACTGGTAACACATTCAGTTTCATCTTGGTTTTTTTTCCAGCAAATATCTTACGCGAACTATAGATGCTTGCAAGGTGAAAACCAGTTTAAATTTTAATTAATTGCGTTGGTTCTTGCGACCCATTGTTACAAGCAAAGAGCTTCTAATTAAAACCAATATAGATAACTTGTATCTTAATGCAACAGAGCCTTACAGCCGGGTTTTTAATTCAAAAACTGTTAAAGGTTAATTTGTTTTCCTCAAAAAAATATTGAATGTAAGTTTAATGTAGCGAGTTGGCTTACAGAAACTTCTCTGAAGAGAACTCCGCTCAGAGAATAACTACAACCGCTGGTTAACAGGATTTGGCGGAAATGTCTTAGATAAAAATGAAAACAAATCGAAAGCCAATATGCCTTTATCGATGGCAAGGAAAAAACAGGAGATTGGTTGTTTTTCACCCGCTTTCTTTGCACTCATTTGCTACTGTTTCATAAATCATAGAGTGTGTTGCTTCTAAGTGAGTGTCTTCTAAGTGAGTGTCTCCTGCCCTAATTAACAACAGGTTTCAACTGATATATTTGACAAGAAATCCCACAACACAATCTAGAGACCCTTTCGACCGGAATCAATTAAAAACAAATAAAGCAAACAGCACCAACCTCAAGAACATTTTCGCTAAACGAGCGGTGGTAAAAACTACCCGCCATTGTCACTTCGGCGGAGAACACACCAAGCCCTAAGCGAAAGACCTTTACAGCTGTTTACATGTTCACATTGAAGACTAGTGTTCCATGAACTATGAATACATGCGGCACTTCAACTCACAGTTGAAAAGCGCTTTAAAGTATGAATTATTGAGTTGGGCTTCTAGTGAGGCTACTCTCGCCAATAGCAAATAACTAAAGTTCATTAGCTCGCTAGTAGAGTGAATAATCATTGACAAAAGAATAATTGATTTTAACCATTACAAGGGAAAAATCACAGTGGTACGACACTTTTGTTGACACTAGATACGAATAGCACGTCTTTTTCAAGCTGCTATCTACATATTCGCAATTAACCTTAACCAAGCTATGCTACAGTTGGACGAGGAAATGCGGCAAGATTTTATCTTTCTCGTTAATGTTTAGCAAGCCTCGCACTTCGCGAACTATTTAAAGGTTTTCGCCAAAATGTCACCAAATGAAGTTACCAAAACTTTTCAAGATGTAATAGTATTATCTATTTTAGTGATCTTACACAGCTGGGACAAGCCTATCAAGCTCTTTCACTAATTGCTTGAGTGGACACGAAGCTCATTATTGCTAAATACGAAAATCACCTTCAAGGACTGGCTGAACAGAACCAGAATTTTAAAAGTAGCCAACGTCGATAATTTGAGAGAAATAGAGCAAGATTCCAATAACATATTAACAAAATACTCCTTTCTTTGTCATATAGGGCTTTACTGCTTTTATATTTTGTGGTGTTTTACGGTATATACGCGAAGTATTATTTGTAATTTTACATATTTTTGTCAATATTCCGACCCTCAAGTTTATTTATTTATTTATTCAGCTTTCGTGGATTCCGACCATCCTAATAAGTTCGTCACATAGCAAATACGCTCACTACGTTTAAGACCAGCTTAATCAATATTTATTCATCAAAGCGTGGAACTTATAGTCCTCCAGGCTAGAAAATAATAAGGTTTGATACTTACGTAATATTTTACATATTTATCACATTTTTATTTGCTTTTACGTATATATTAAGTGCATGCTGAGTGTAGTAGAGAATTAGATCATAATTGAGATGCTAGTTCTGTCTCTTTCCCCGTCTTGTATTTTGGTGACGAACTCATTAAACTTAGGACACTAACCACAGTCATAAACAAAACTAAAACAGATCTCCCGCTGAAATAATTTTAACATCCTACCAATATTTTTGTTTTCGTTATATTATTTTGTTCAGTTTGTTTCTTCATGTCTTTTATTTATTTTATATTTAAACTATCATTTCACATTAAGACTGCAAGAAAATTGTATTAGCTTTGCAATTCAATTATCATGGCATTCTATAGGCTCGATT
>CM042754.1:313198-336436 GCA_022496165.2 Catalaphyllia jardinei | reverse complement strand
GTAGCAATGAAAAACTTGGTACACTTTTCTTTACAGAAAAACCGTTTATAAGAACGATGAGGTGGCCAAATCGCACGCAGGTTGTGTTATATAATCGAAAATAGTTTTTGACTGCATTTAGCGGTGCTCGATGCAATACAGACATTATAATTAAAAATAAAGAAGTAGATTAAAAGGCTAACAAGATATAGGAAAAACAAATTTAAAATACGCTTACTACACCTCGATTTTTTAAAATGGCGGGATCCCTTCGCACGAGTACAGAAACAGGAAGAAAAGGCAGGGCACCGGATACGGAATTACGTCATAGACTAGCAGGAAAAATACAGCTGACCATCAGGCCTGACCATGAAGTTGTTTACTAATCCTGAAGCGTGACAGGAAGTTGGATATTCGAGCTAAAACAAAGCGAATGTTGCGTGTAATGTCATCCTGCTTGGTTTAGTTGTTGAGATTGGATAAAATTTCAAGAACGAGCCAAAAACAGTTTAACAATAGACTTAGCGAGCAGGAGAGTCAAGCGTTTTACTTTGCAACAAGTGCAAGCGCGAGAGGTTATGACTCCAAAACATTCAAATGAAAAAGCAAAAAAAAAAAATTGGACACTGCAAGACCCGTGAAATTCGACGAAAATTTTGCGAGATTAATTGTTTTATTCGCCAATTATGGCTCAATTGTTGCATTTACTAACGAAACACCTAGAAAAGAGAATATTTTTACCATTGCTAACAATTATTTGTTACTTGGAAATACGGTTATCGTTAGCTGTCGTCCGATTCCCTGTTCACATGTCAAGAAAACTGAATAAGTTGAAGATTTCAAGATGCCATTGCCCATGGATGAACTTGTAAGAATTATTATACTAACTGTATTAATGCGCTTTGATTATTTTTGTAGGAAGAGCGCAATAGAAGTATTACATATTGTTACCCGGCAAAACCTCGAATAAGGAAGCGTAAAATCACTTTACAAGTTCCGAATTCACTGATACCGGCTATGGGCTTCTGTGGAGGTGCATGACATTTGCAACGTCCGCAGACTTTCAAAGATATATCACATCCTATCTCAATTAATATTGAGAGCAAGACACCATGACCTCATTTTGTCTTGATGACAGCTAACCATAAACAGGCTAACCTAAATGATATAACAATAACAACAACAACAACAACAATAACAATAACGCAAGTGAAGTATGATCCTCGAGGATCATACTTCACTTGCATCCATAACCGCAGTTCAAATATGAATTATTTCATAAACACTTTACATAATAACAATAACAATAGCAATAGCAATAACAATAACATTAACAATAACGATAACGATAACGATAACGATAACGATCACGATTAATTCTCTGTTCCATCAGTTGTATTCATAGTGCTACACGGCACAACATTCACATGTCTAAAAAACATATTGACAACTCAATTTAACGACTGGGAAGGCGAGATAAAGTCATAACTAAGTGAGTACGTCAATCTTGTTAAAGCCCCTTTAATAAAATCGTTGTTGAATCGTAGCTCGTTGGAAGTAAATTAAAAGCAGACTGTACCTTTTTCGCATTGTTCATCGTGGTATCAAGTACAAAAGATAATGTGACTCCGCATGACCTGAAAACTATTCTGTTGTGTTATGACACGCGCGGAATTCAATCGTTTGACCATTCGAGACAATTATCTAAGCATTTAAATCACACAGTCAACAAGCCTCATGTCAAATAACTAACGGGTATTAGCAATGCTCGTCCTGCAAAAGGTGAAGATTACAAGTACCATAATTCCTATGCAAACCTTGATTAAAACAAATCGACCAAGCGTGAAAGATTATCTTCAACTTGGATACAACCACCCCGCGTTCAACTGACGTTTCACTCGACTCGACAAGTATTTATATATCGGAGAATAAACATTACGAAAAATATTTAGTGCAAAGGAAATGTCCTTATTCGAAGTTCTACTTTAAGAGCGTCTGTCGTCTCTAGTTTGCTGGTTAAGCAAACGCAGGACTGGTAGTTAGTCACTCGCTTTCCTTGTACATACATTGTTATTTGAACTAGCAACTGGTCCAGTTTCGTGAACGATCAGTCAACAATTAAGTAGCCGACTTTGATATACCCGCATTACAAACGCATTCCATCACATAACAACGTGAAAAAGTTGGTAAAAACGGTCATTAATTGCATAACAATACGTCTTGAAAATAAGTTCGAGGGGAAATATTAAAAGCGTCGCTTAATAACAATCTAACATCGCTCGACAGCCTGCGTGACTTGCTATTCACGGGTCATGCTTATGCAAACAAATTGTTCCAAAACACGAAAGAAATGATCTACCCGTTTCACGGTAGTCACTAAGACCATCGCGATGTACAGCTGTGTGTGTTGTAACTATCATTACCTTCAAATCCGGTCTCCAGGTGCACTCAAGCAACTCTCTCAAAGCTTCTTTCTTCTGCGACATGTTTCCAACAGCCCTGTCGAGAGAAGAAGCAATGAACAAGTTCAGATATCGATGACAGCGAACTTCGCGTATTTACGAGAGCAATTTTATGCTTCAATTACCAGTTTCTACACTGTTTATGGCCTTACGCATCGTTTGAATAAATTATTCTGAACAAAGAAGGTATGAATCACGACTTCGCACAAGCTAAGTGATCTTAATTGTTTTCTTTGTGTTAGCAGCGTTTGGTGGTGTGACGTCACAAACTCTTTTTGTCTTTATTCGTGAAAGTATTGGCGCAGAGGAAACATTCAGAAATGTTCAAAGTGGTGTTGTTTCTCCATAAAGGATAATTAGTTTATGTTTTGATGGGTCGAAAAGTAAACGAATAAGAACTGTTATGACGTGACGTCTTAATTGTGATACGGGAAGAGTTTTAAGTTTTAAAGAAAAAGTAAAGAGATATAAGTGACGATTTACTCTTTGTGTTTGAAATTATCATTTTCTCTTATCTCCTATATCTTTCGACTATTTCTGTGCTTCGTTTCCTTAAATATCTAATGAATTTCTGACTAGGGCGACCTTCAATAAAACATCACTCAATATAGCAGTAAATTAACACCTACGCTAAAATAAAATAATTCATTTACGTGAGGTGTCTCAAGGCAACATATACTGTCAATTTTTAAGAAACGTGCATCGGTTACTGACGGAAGTATGATAACGTATTTCTTGCTGTTAGTTTAGTGTATGAACCGAGTAACAAAACCTTAAACATGACAACGTTGAATAAAAAATTCACCTAAAGAATTCCAACTGTCGTTTTTAATGCAAGGGAGTAAATCATAAGTACTTTTCTTGCAGAAATCAGCTTGGCCAATTTGTTCCTGCCTCTTGGTCGATAAGGAAATAAATACTATTCGTATTTGCCCGTTTTGGTACGAGTTGTAGAACAGATACAATTTTCTTGAAAGTGTTCTCACGCAACGCATGCAGCATTAATAAGGGGTGAGATTGTCGAACGCGGCTAACGCCATCTAACCGAGGATGGCGAAGGGTTTACGCGTCACACATGATGAGGGCAAAAAAATGGTGTGTTATTCGCGTGTATGACTTTTTTACGCTTGAGGTTTCCTTGACGTGACCTCTTCTTTAACAAATTATCAGGATGTCCACATATGGTTAATGAGCACTTTAATTGGACCATTAACTCAGCGACTATTTTCAGTCTTCAGGTTTCTCATTTGTTCTGTCATTCCTTCTTAGCATTGATTTGAGCTTACAGAAAACGCTGTTAAGCACAGTTTGAAACAAGAGGAAACCTTGAAAAATGGAAATGCCAATAGCAATAACAACAACTCAATTATTCTTGACAGCACTGAAGTAATCGAAGAAAAGAAAACACATCTAAACTTGTTGAACGACATGGCTAGTACGCTTACAAAAGGCTTGAAAACGATATTCTTTTAGCACCGGCGGACGATAGGTAAGATTTAGAAGTTGCTGCCGGACTGAAACTTATTTTAAGCTTCAACAAAAGGAAGGCTCGCGTGTGTTAATAAAAAAATCTAAGCCAGTATTGAGGGTAAAGGATTTCCATCTCAGAGATAAAGGAAAAAGATAACAAGCCTGATGAAAAAGATATCTGTTCTTTCGGATATTTTTTTTATCTTATAATATATTTTAGCACCTTTTATTTGCGAAACAGATTCAGTTGAAAACGTTCTAAATTCTTGCATCTACATGAGCGTACGAGCAAAACTTTCTACGCGCCTGTTACTTTTTTCCTTCGCCGAACAGTTTGAAAGCTTCTGAAAAGTTGACACAACATAAACGAACAAACTCTGATTCATTCACATACAAAACAAATATCATTGTATGAAGCTGTTTACCAGCTGTCATTCGGCTTGTAAGAGGAACTGAATTTGGTAGTGTACCTTTCCACCTGCTTCTGTCTCAACAAGAGTCAGTTGACGAAAAACGTTTGACAGTTTGACTCCTCTGTTAACCCGTAAGCATTGTGTGACTCAGTACGGAAAGTTTCCACCACACCGTCCGGTTGGGTTAAAAACACTTAAGTCGTTAACTGACAGCTTGGACTAGAGGCAGTTTAACGGAAGGACTGTTGCACAGACTGGCTTGCAGTAAGGTGGAAAATTTGAACAAAATGCCTTTTTTTACTCTGTTGTTATCAACATTTATACAGGACAGCATGTTTTCGTTGACAGCACGTGAATAAATACGATTATTTATGCCAGACATTTTCCTAGCGCCTTCACAAGGGTCAATATTTCCACGTTACGAGTATCGGTACATTGAACTTGTGTTACAGTAGTAACTAGTTGTAAACATACGGTTTTGCTTTCAGTCATATGTTACCAATATACGTGTGTCATTATTTATTTTAAGTATTATCGGCTAAGCGTTGTTATTAGTGATGGATGTTACTAAAGACCTCTCAAAATTTTTACACAACTATCATATGCCGTGATTCTTTAACTCATTAAACAATATTTACCCACTGAAACAATGACATTCCTTGTTCGGGGAAACAGGCTGAATTTGCTACTCACCTTAAGCGACTTTCTGCAATAATTAATGCCGTCCACGATCACTACATAACGATTTATTACTTAGCTGTAGAGCCAGGTTACGTAGAGTACTGCAACGCATTTTTGAAGTCAATGACGTAGCGAAGGCTGCCACGGTCAAATCCTCGTAACACGATTGGTGAAAGTTTGCCTTATCTTTACTTTTGTCGCTCTGAAAGAAGCAAGGTTTTAAGGTTATTCAGTGCGATTTGTCGCTATAGCTAGCAGTTCCTGCCTTGAAAATATTTTTGTAGCCGCAAGAGTCCTCGCTCGCCGCAAGTTACGGACTCGGTTTTTGGTGAGTAAATATGCAGGCAAAAGCGGGCAGATGTTTCAATTCCCTCATAGGCTTGCAAATTGATGAATTAAGTAATTATGATAAGACATGTACAATCATTCTCACATCTTCTTTCTCACTGTCATCGCGCCAGTGAATTTCTTACACGAATACGTTAAAGCTTCTCGGGGCACGACACACCGAGAAAAATCGCAGGGTGCCCTGTTATTTGTTGTTGTTGTTCGCAGTTTGTTCCAAAAAATGAGAACACTAGTGAAGCTGTTGTTTAGTGAAAGAAGCGTGGCTTTGGTATTTTACTGCTTGGGTTCAAGGACGAGAACAATGGTTAGCCGTGATACAGTTGGATGTCATTCTGCATGCAATTTCTTCATTCAAAATAACGGCGTCCAGCTATGAATGTGTAAATGAAGTAATTCATGAAGAACGACAGTTAAAATGTCTTGCTTAGTAACACATACGCACAACTAATATTGGAAGATATTGAAGAATGTCACAACGAGTACGTCGGCAGACCCTTACTTAAAACAAGGGCAGCAAATGTTGATTGTTGCAATAAACATTAAATTTTAATGACGGGAAGTCCTTTATTGTTCAGTTTTATGTTTGGAAGTGGTTAATGGTTTCAGTCTTGTGTCACCATATTTTCTAACGATCGAGGCATATTTGTATTTTGTTTTTGGTTCAGTTTCAATGCGGACTTAATACACTGAGGTTAGGATTTCTCTCATCATAAAGTATGAATTACACTAGCAACAGAAACTGACAGGGACTCATGTACTTGGTCTTGTTTTGACAACTTAATTGCCTGTTTGACAAACACTAAAAGGAAAAATAACATAGCTATAATAATGATGTGGCAGTTTACTTTAACAGGCCGGGTTGTTCAAAGCCCGATTAAGCTAACCCAGGGTTAGTGAGAATTTTGAATTCAGTTTTGTAACGTTTTGGTTAGGTAATCTGTCTATATTGTTTTCCCTTCACTTTTGAGCTGTAGTAATCTGAAACTACACCAAACGTTGGAGGTGTAAAACATTTTTAAACAAGAAAAAATAATGCCTCAGTTAACGTTCAATCCTGGGTTAACGTTAACCGGCTTTCGAACAACCCGGTGTTTTATTGGTGGGAAATACACTATGGATTTCACGCTTATTACGACTGGGAACAATGAGATCTGGGAAAGTGGGAATTTCATCTTTTTTTTCTCAAAAAGTTCCTTGATGGGTTTCTGCGAGCGAGCCCCGGAAATCCTTTTAATATCTTGTGTTTCTGCAAGCATTCGAAATATTACCCAGAATAAAACGGTTTGTTTTAGACTTTCAGAGGTTCATATCAACGACACAGCAGGATGATATCGGCTGAGTTGCAAAAGCCATGCATCTTGGAGCACAAGTCACTTCGATGAGTATTAAATGATCCCTTGAAAGAAATATAATGGCAAGTGATGAAAATGAAGTGAACACAAATCTCGTATGCTCTCTCTTCCTTTTTATCCCCCCCGGGCCCCCCCCCCCCCCTCTTCCCCCGGGCAGATAACCGTAAGAAGAATACAAGGTCCTTCCCCGCCGGGGCTGGGAGGAAGTACCTTTTTCGTAATATGAGGGTTGGTAAACGACTGGTGTAGCCACAGTTCCTTTTCACTGCTTCGCTTCATTAACCCAAGGTAAAAAAGACTGAGTTTGTTAAAAGAGGTGTTGGCTACAAATCTGCGCGCGCAAGTCATCTTGACTGTGGTAGTTACGGCCTAGGAGTTGTTTCTATGGTGACAAATGTGCAGGTGATATCTTGGGTGCACCAACCAGATGAAAGAAAGAAAGTTTGATGGCGGCAAACTTTACGCCGCAGGTTTTATGAACACATTTTAGCATGGCGTATGAGTTGTTCTTTCCAACACTATTCAAAGATACGATTGAATTCGCGATTGAATATAAAGAGCAGTCGATCTGAATTGAATGCATGTGGCGTCCATTGAGGCATCTCTCTGCTGGTCATTGTAAAACCGATCATGAGGCACATGTTTACAAAGCCTCATCTTAACACTCGGAGGGTTAGGAGAATTCTAGAAAGTTATGCGAACCCTCGACTACGTCTCGGGTTTGCATAACTTTTTTGAATTCTCCCAAACCAGTGATGGAAACCTTCGACTACGCCTCGGGTTTGCATAACTGTCTCGAATTCTCCCAACCCTTCTCGTGTTTAGATCGATGAGGCTATGTAAACTCGGAACTGCCCGTTTTTACATTCACCCATACAGTGTTTACACCTGTATTGTGTGTAATTTGTGAATTACACAAGCATCTTCAATGTTCAGTTCGCAATTTTAGTCTATGAAGACTTTCTAAATGGAAAAATTGTGGCCCTCTTAAATTTTAGGACTTATCTTAAAATCTGGCAGTTTGACCCATTTTTTGTTGCGCCTTCACCAAATTTTAGGATATAATTTTGGACCCTATACCAAATGCGACGATAACTTTTTGCTGCCTCTCTGACGGTGTCAAGTTAGTTATAAGATAGGTTATCCAGTCGGTTTCACTTTTCTCTTGATGCTGCGCTCTATATATCATTGATCTTGTCACTTGAGTGAAATGTCATTTTCAGCCTTCATTTCTATGCATATAAATTTTCTTGTTTCAATTGTAAATTGGACACCTGTTTTGCGGTTCACAGTCCAGCGAGATAGTTTCGCCGAACTGCTTTTTAGGCAAAATGTAACTTCCTTTACTGCGGAACTGTGATCTTAAATGCAGAATATGCTGGCGATAATTTTCTTTTCGGTTTTTGCCTTAAAGAACCAAGGTAGGTGTGCAATTAGTTAAACAGTGACACACGTCCTCGAAGAAGACTCGGGAATGAACGATCACTAACATTGCTCGGTTAGTTTGCAATTTTGTGATGATAATCCGTCAGGTCTGGTTGAAATTGAATTTGGTTCATCTCAGAAATAATATGCGACAGAAACAGTTCAACTTCACAAAGCGCTTGTACGATCACGATGGAGAACGTTCTAAAATAGTCTATACAATTTAATTAGTTTGCTATAAGGCCGGTTTCCATTGCGCTTCACCTGTCATGTTTCTATTTTGGAAAAAAAAAACAGCAGATGAGTAGAATTTGAAAACGTTTAAGCCGATTGTTTGGTAAAACACCTTTTTCTGCCCTGGATATTGTTTTGCATTTTATTTTGCGGCTCCGTGAAGGTTGTCCATTGTGAGACGTAATTAAAAAGCCAGAGAAACTAGCTGGAAACAAAGTCCTCTTCATCCAGTGCTAATTGACTCGGGGAGAGTGTAGCTCTAATATCAAGTAAGTCTACCAAAGATCAGTACTATGAAACTACTGAAATTGTTTTACAATCGATTGTGTGCGAGCCAAGCCAGTCATTCATTACCAATACCCTTCATATATTTTGACTTTATGGATGATATCATGATAACATAAGTTATATATCATAGCACTTTTAATAATTGAACGGGAACCGACTTGGATCAAATTCCAAGTGATAGGAGAAATAGAGAATACGTTACTAGTAAAGTTAGATTGAACATAACTCCAGTAGTATTATTTTTGTGTAGGGCTGCGTAGGGTTATACTTAAGCTGTAAACCTGAGCATGTTACAAATCTTGCAGTATGTTATACCAGCGCCGTGGAAGGGAAATTACTGCGTAATATTCTAAAAGACTACAACAGAAAAGCTCGCCCTGTGCTCAAGGAATCAGATGTGGTTCAGATTTCCATGGACATCGCGTTGCCGCAATTGATGAAAATAGTGAGTAAAAAAAAAATGTCTCTTACGTTCTGTTGCTTTAATCTCTGAGTCTGTGGGTAATGGTGATGATCATATCCTTGGAGGTCCTCCCAGGGAGTTTCTGAAAGTAAGAGAACACGGCATTTTAAGATTTTTGGTAAGAGGCTATCATCTACAGGTACAGTCTCTTGGTTTTGGGGCGTTGAGATCACTTCTCGCAAAAACCGCGAAGCTACGCATGCTATTTTGAAGACGGCTGGAATTGATTAGTCCAAGAGATGATGACATTCATATTTCTATAAATTAATTTTGCCTTAATAATAATAATAATAATAAGAGTAATAATAATAATAATGATGATGATGATGATGATGATGATGATGATAATAATAATAATAACAATATTTATTATTTGTATTGCGCTTTTTCTATAAAATATTCAAAACCGCATCACAATAGTAATCATCATCTATCATAAATCTGAAAATATTTACATTTAAATGAGTAAAAGATAACTACAAATACATATAGATATAGATACACTAAGATAACTGAAATGATTCCTTAAATAAAAATGTCTTAATTGAAGTCTCGCGCGGACCTGGGCTGCTTATTCCACAGGAAAGGAGCAGCTACCTGGAAAGTTCTGTCTCCCATTGTTTTCTTTGTTTTCGCACTCGGTCTTTCCAACAAACGACCATTGTCGTTGGACAAAGGCTGTTGAATGCCTTCAACCCCTCGGGCTTCGGGATTACTGATACGCTTCGACGGACATGCGAGATTCATTGCGTGATTCACTGCGTGATCAATTGCGTGATTCTTACACCTCCCAGTTACTGATGGGAAAAACACGTGGTGTAAACTGTTGTGTTTTGAGCGGGAAGCTCTTTGACACACTGGCAAGCGAGTCCAGACCAGTAGTGGAGATGTGTGCAAAGCAACTGTCTGATAAGGAGTTTAAAGAAGAATTGATCCGTAATCTGAACGTGCTGAGGAAGTCAAGCATTCTCTGTGACACAACCATTAGAGCTGAAGGCGAAGACTTCTCCGCTCATCGATGCGTTTTGACCGCCGCTAGTCCTTACTTTCGAGCTCTGTTTACTTCGACCTTTAAAGAAAACGAAAATAATTTTGTGGAGCTCAAAGAGGTTAAATGTGCAGCTCTAAGCGAAGCTCTTCAATTTATGTACACTGGGGCAGCGCAAGCCGATTCATCTAACGCTCAAGATTTGGTAATGGCGGCGGATTACTTGATCTTACCGAGCTTAAAACTTAAAGCTTCCGAATTCCTACAGGAAACCATCAGTACTACAAATTGTCTTGCTCTGGAATCATTTGCGGCACAGTTTAACTGTGAGTCGTTAAAGAAAGCTGCAGTAACTTACAAAGTAAAAAATTTTGTCGCCGTCGTGAAGTCAGATGATTTCAAGTCTCTGGACTTTGACAAGGTCAAGGACCTAATTTCTCGAGACGACATAATCGTATCTAAAGAAGAAGAGGTTTATGATGCAGTTATTATGTGGGTGAAACATGACCTTTCATCAAGAGAATGTTCATTCCCCGATCTACTGAAATGCGTGAGAATTTTCTCGATGTCTAAGTACAGTCTTCGAGAGATTCTTTGTAAAGAAGAGCTCGTCCTAAACAGCCTGCCGTGTGCTACTATTCTCTTCAAAGCCCTAGATGCATTTCTTTTTCCCGATAGTTTCCAAGTTTTGATGCAAAGACCTCGTTTGTGCCTCAAACGGAAGGAGCTAGTGGTTTTACTGACAGGGGGCCATAATATTGACGATCACCGACAGCCAACCAATGAAACCATTGGATTTGTTCTTTCCTCCAAGAAGTGGTTGAACCTACCCATGATGCCCTGCCCTCGTACACGGCACGCTGCTGCAGTGTGTGGTGGCCAGCTGTTTGTTGTGGGTGGCAACACAGATGCCCCATTGTGTTTTTTTAACCCTGGACAAAACAAGTGGTTTGCTAGTGATAAGGCCCTGAAGGCAATTCTGCACAGTTCTTTGGTTACCCACAATGAGGAACTTTACATGATTGGTGGTGAGACTGGAAATGTGCCTAGAGTCAAATGCACAAAGTATAATTACAAAGTTAACAAATGGAAAGAAGTGTCACCAATGAAACATCCTCGCACTGCTCATTGCGCAGTTGTCCTGGAAGAGCTCATCTATGTCATGGCAGGTTGCCATGACAATGCTTGTCTTAAAAGTGTGGAGTGCTACACTCCTTCAAGTGATGAATGGAGCCAGATTGCAGATATGAACAATGCAAGAAAATTTGCTGCTGCTGTTGCAACTACTACTGGTGAGAAAATAATTGTTGTTGGAGGCTACAGTGAAATGGATTGTTCTACTATTGTAACAAGTTGTGAAATATTTAACAAGAACTTGAATCAGTGGAGCCTGGTTTCTGCTCCTATTGTTCCACGTGCGGCATGTGGCATTGTTAGTGTTGAAAATTATGTCTATGTATTTGGGGGAGAAAGAGAATCACCATATGATGATCTTGATAGCGTGGAGTGTTATGCTATCCAAGGGGATGTGTGGAGCCAAGTTGACACTATGCCAAAAAGGCTAATTTGTCTTCAAGCTTCATTGTTGCAGCTGCCAGTGGAATATATGTAAATCACTTTAAATAATATAGTTTATTATCCAAGTATTGTTTATAAACGTGTATGTGCACAATATTAGTATTACTGAAGATATAGGAAATATTCATGAAAAAGTTAGATACTGTACCCAGCTTTTGCAGCAAAATCACAAGAATTGAATTATTGTACTGTTGTGTATTGTTTCAAGATATTTCTTGTAATGAATTGTATAATATCTAATTTACACTGTGTTAATGTATCTCAATGGTTATTTAATTGGATTAATATCACACCCCATTATATTCTGTGTGATGTTTCAATAAAAATATTTGAATAATATTGTACTACTTATCACCTTTTCTAATCATATCTATCAATAACTTTTGATATATCCTGTACCAAAATATTTTCCTCAAAAAGTATCACAATTTAATGTAATTATAATGTTGATCACAGTTGGAGGCAATCAATTGCTGTCGTATTATGTTATGAATAATCAGTGAGACTTGGTTATCATACTTGAGGGACATTTAGTTTAGCCATAATTAAGTAAAGTAATAAATTGTAGTCAATAAATGGAAACATTAAAAAATAATGAGAACACCACATCTAGACATTGAACTTTAAAAAAAAACAATATGGAGTGAAAACTAATTCAAACAATGTCATTAGATATCACTGTTTTTCACTCTGTTGTAACTGCCTTGTTGGTAAGGAGGAGATGTTTATTTAGAAATACCTGTAATATGTTTATGAATTTCTTTCTGATATACAAAACACCATTAAATTAAATTATTTGGTATGTTACCTCTAATGTTATCTACAATGTGCCATGATATGGCTATATTGAACTTGCTGAATGTAACTGAGAACATTAAAGATCTGTTTAGTTTGTATAGAGATGCATAACCACTGCAAATATCAAGTTGATTATATCTTGATTGTAATTATAATAATTGTTACATCAGTTACCAGGCCAACCATTATAACTGCTGATGCTGATGCTTATTTTGGTGTTCAAATGTGTGTTTAAAAATACAGAAAGGAGAAAAGGTAGCAAAGTAACTCTTACGCTGTTTTTGCTAATTTGGTTTTTTTACTTATCTTTTTCAGCAGGCTTGCTTATATTTTTTATCAAAAATAAAAAAAATAGCACATTATTTGGTGATTTGAGGATGGCTTTATTGAAATGTACCAAACTGCTTATCATCCACACAAAGCTATTGGATAAGTCATAAACCTTTTTTTTGTTTAGGGACATTCTCATTGTTAACTTAATAATTACTCAAATGTTAATATAAAACACACAGCAAGCCCAGCCTCGACATCGTAGAAATGAAGCGCCTGAGGGAAAAATTTGTTCAGTTTACCTGGTCATCGACTGCCATGCTTTTCATAAGAACTGTCATCACCATTATCATTATTGTTATTTGCTCTTCAGTGGTTTACAAAGTTTTAACACTTGAGTTGTCATCATAGAGAGTGTATAGGGAGTCACGAACACCCTTAATTTGTCATATTTTTCTTCACCCTCCAAACAACCGTAGGGTTAATTACAATTCACGGAAGTTTTTACGCTGATCTTTATTCCAGGATGAAAAAGAAGAAGTCATAAGGACAAACGTATGGGTGAGGCAGGTACAATAAAAAACAATCATCTGTTGTTTACTCGTTTGTTTCTTTTTCACTTGAACTTGACTTTTGTATGCACCGTCTCAGTGACACTAGACAAAGTCAGACATCTTTTGACGCGTCCACCCAGAAGTCAAGAGAAACGATTGCGATCTACAGCTCCAGCCCGCTCTCCTGATATCCAATTCTATACTACCCGGGTGGGACTCGGGATTTAATGATCACCTAGTCGAAAAGAGCCAATCTGAGTCGATTAAGTGGTCTACACATGGAAATGCTCTCTGACATAACGGCTAATTAACTAATTTTGGCAAAATGATGGAGAGCTGGCATGCATGTCATTCAGACTATCCCAACATGCTACTCGGGCTATCCAGAGACGAGAAACACCACCATGGTCCCAGCCAGGTTCTTTCTGGTGCTTCTTGGAGTTTGAAAGATTTGTAGAGCTACCTATTCACGGTAGTTTCTCAATAATTGCTTAAACTATTTCATCTTTTCAGTACTGGAATGATCCCAGATTTTCTTGGAACAAAACTAAGTATGAGAACATCTCACAGATCATCATAAACCCGGAAAAAGCCTGGTTACCAGACGTTGTTTTACTGAATAGGTAAGACTTTTCATTGCCTCGCTAAACTCGTTACGCAGAACATGACTCGTCAATGGTTACAACCACTAAAAGGAATTTGTCTCTGAAATATTGTACAAAACATGTACCAATTTAAAAAAAAAGTTCGAGAAATTCTATTTGCTATTTTTCATGCCGAGGACACTTATGTTGAAGCACCAACACTCCTCTTAAAAATGACAAAATATGTAAAGTAATAAATTAACTAACCTGTGACTTGTTGTAATATGTTGTAATTATTTTATTGTAATTGTTCACTTATTTCTTTTCTATTTTTATTTCTTTTGTTTTCATTTTTACTGACTGATTATTTTATTGTAATTGTTCACTTATTTATTTTCTATTTCTTTTGTTTCATTTTTACTGATAATGACGTTTTGATTTAAAAGCGCAACCCGCCTCGATTAGCTCTGCTATCTGCGGGTTGCGCAGGATTATCATTGTATTTTCTTTTTTTCAAACTAATAAAATGGAAAATGGAAAATGGAATCTCAGCTGCCTTGGTTAGTGTACGGTGGCTGCGCGTAAACTGGAACCGAGACCCGTTGATTAGCTAACAGATCACTCTCCCGTTGACAAAGCTAAAGTTGTTGCCAAGTAACTAACATGTCGTGTGGGGCTGTGTCGGCTTTGGGAATGTTTGCGCTTTATTTTAATAGATGTATTAGAATCAGTGTTTAAATCCAATCGAATGTTCTTTTTTAATTTCCAGTGCTAAAGTAATGAAAGACGGACGCGGCACTGCAGCACGCCTGGTTGTGAAGTATGATGGGAATGTATCATGGTTGAACCCAGTGATATTCACAAGTTCGTGTGAAATTGACATAACCTTTTTCCCATTGGATGATCAAACGTGTCAGCTCAATTTTGGTTCGTGGTCTTACAACAGTCAATTTCTGGATGTTCATCCAAGAGGAGACAGTGCAGATTTAAGCTCGTGAGTGTCTGTCTGCGTAGAACAGTATGTTATCATTTAACATGTACAATCCTCTGTTCAACTCTCCTTAATGACTTTTAATCCGTTTTATTAATATCATTTTGAAAAATATGCTGCTGCATCAAGACAGACAGCAATTCTCAGGCTTTATTCTCATCTTGTCTATTTCGGAGCGCGTCGTGACCCCTCCTGTGTAGTTGGTAAACAGAAATTCTACCATAGGCAACGTTTTAGAAGGGTTTATTCACAGATAGAAGAAAATGAAAAGGAGTTACTACCATTAAAACAATTCAACATATCAGTATAAAATTGCCACCATAAAAATAAAACCGTGATCATCATCACCAGCGGTCCAAGTTCTCAAAGATCTCTTTTTCACAGTAACCTTATGCTTCTTAATTCAGATACGTGGAGAATGGTGAATGGATCCTGCTTGAAGTTAGAGCAGAACGCAAACTTCTAAAGTACGATTGTTGCGAAGGAGAGTTCCCGGAAGTGACGTATCATCTCGAGTTGCGCAGACGCACTCTGTTTTACATGATGAACTTCATATTACCCTGCGTGTTGATTGCAGTCCTAACCTTACTCGTCTTTTTGCTACCGCCGGAGTCAGGGGAGAGAATGTCGTTTGGAGTCACAGTGTTGCTGTCGTTTACTATTCTGTTGTTAATGTTGATGGTGAGTATGTTAAGCCGCTGTTTCTATCATAAGAAGTAAGTAGAGAACTCAGTCAGCAAAATACTCTTGGGTGGCTATCTATGACTGTATGTTTTTATTTGATTCTCGTCTTTAGGACAAACTACCTGCCACGTCAAAAGTGGTTCCGCTTATTGCTGTCTACTACGCCTGCACTATTATCGAGGTGTCAGCGGCGATGGGAATGGCGTGTCTCATCCTTCGTTTTTACCATCCTGACAAGTCCTCGGCTCCAATCCCCGCCTGGATCAGGGTAATTCAAGATCGTCTTTTCTTGGTTTAGAGTAGCATTCAGCCCTTTTTTAAGATGCATTTATAACTTGATTTTCTGAGCACTGTCCTTAACGTTTTATCTCGCAATATGAAAAATCAGGAAACTGAAAGTTTGGCCGAAATGAAAACTAGTTTTGAAATTATATTCTATCTTAACTTTGATTTCAGGTTGTTGGTTTTTTTTTTGCTTAGCAGGGGGTTTGAATGAAACAGGAACTAATATGTCATAATTTTTACACATTGTCACGCAGAAAGGTGATAAAAACAGAATATATCATCATTGTCTCTGTGTAACATTAAGTTTTCAGATATAACATTGAAATGTGTGCAGCGATATTAACGAAATTCGATACCTGGCTTTGTGTTTCCTTCTTGGTAGGTTTGTGTTCTGAACTACTGTGCACGGCTGGTGCGTTTGAGTACATCCGCTGGCCGTGTTCGACAGGCCCAGATTGTGCAGGAGTGGCGCCAGGGTTAGGTTCTAGGAAATATTAATTCGAATATTGCTAATTGCGATAAAAAATATATATATTACATGAAAGGATGTTGGATTAACATAGTAAGCAAACAGTAAAAATGTAATGTAATAATATTAAAATAACAACAACTTAATAATAATAATAATAATAATAATAATAATAATAATAATAATGGGGTGACTCTTCAGCAAGAAAAGCTGATATCAATGAGGGCCCTGCAAAACCAAAAAAAGAAACGAAAAAGAAAACCTAAAAAGCCAAAAAAGCCTTAATACACCCACTAACTTAAACAGTAGTTAAAAAGCTTGTGATCTATAGGATTCTAGAATACGAGTTTTAAAAATCATGACTGAATTAATATCCTTCATTTCAGCGGCACATCATGTAAATGCAGCTGCTTTTTCTCAGGATAGGCAAGCCTTCTAATGATAAATTGTAGCAGGGTATTAGAAACATCAGGTCAAATTTCTTTGTGCCTGGTAAGAACGAGAACTGAAAACGACAACTGACATATGTTTTACCATCAAAAACCCATGATCGCTAAACGTCCTTTTAAAGGATTGTTCGGAACTTAAAGTAACGCAAGTTAACCCTTGATAAGCTGCAGGTTATGTAACGCTTTTTTTCTCTCTTTATTTCATTGCAGTGAAACTGCGTGAAAACAGAGGTAGAGAACAATCAAACATGACTGTACTGACAGACAACATCCTCAAAAAGGAAGAAGCGGACGCCATGAGAGAGGAGTGGAGGATGGCAGCTATGATTATCAATCGTCTTTTTGCGTGGATTTACCTCATCACTATCGTTATTACATTGCTTGCTGTTTTGCTGAAGTCCCCGCGGTTTAGGAAAGGGGAATTGTAAATTAACCACTCAGTAATATAGTATGGTATAGTATGGATGGTTTCAGGAAGCCATTGGCGAGAAAAGCTCAAAAAGCGGGAATGTTTTTTTTGGTTGTTTTTGAACACTGCTAGGACATTCCCAAGACAGCCTCTTAACTTAACTGAGGGAAAGAGACACTCAAAGATTGGTACATGCAGAAATACGTGCCTCACATCGCAATTTTATAACCTAGAAACAACTGAAACAAGCTTTCGAAGTCCAGGTCATACAGCTAACCGAACAGCTAACACTGATCTCTCTGGTGGTGAAGTTTAATGATAATGCAAGTCAATATATAGTCAGTACAACGAAATCTCGGAGTCTTGCCTCTTGTTTCTCGATTTTCCGTGCCCTTTTTTTCTTAGGAAGTCAACTAGAAAAAAGCTCTTAGAGTAAGAAATTTCTCACAAGGATGCTAAATTTGAAATTGTCGTTACGAGCCTAAGAAGCATTGTGAGTGAGCAAATAACACAATGATAAGTCGATGACAAAGGGTAAGAATTTGTGTTGAACTTTATTACTAGGTCTAGTTAAAACAGGAGAGATACATGGTCCGTACAAGGATGAGCTGAACATTTTACATTACAGTGCATCACGAAGGTGTGCAGAACATTTCTGTCAACAATAGCTTTTTCATACATGTGCAGTTACTGGGCTTATTCAAAGGTCGCAATTACAAATAGTCACAACTCTGTCTACCAGTGAACATTTTAAATAGTTATCTTACTTAAGTTTTAATTTCCTTTTATATGCATATTTCGCGTCGATAAATAAAGACTAATATAAATATTTCAGTTAATAACTTCTTTCTCAGACTTTCTTCTGTGGCACGAGTCTTTGAGATTCATTCTTCTGAATTTCAACATTGCTCGAACACCGCAAATCACCGCTGCGAAGTTTCTCCGCGGACTTTGTCTTTGGGGTGGCTGCTGTTGCGTTTCCATTTGAATCCATGGATGATTCAACGCCTCAGACACTGTGAGTCTCTTACTGGGTTCCACAACAATTAGGCGCCGCACGAGGTCTTTGGCTTCATCTGACACATTGTCCCAATATGGCGAAGGCATACTGTAATGCCCCTGCAGAATGGACAGCAACAATTTCTCGTCGTTGCTGCTCCAAAATGGTGGGTATCCTACCAGAAGAATGAACAATATAACACCACACGCCCACATGTCAACTGGCTGACCAATCAGGCCTTCTAAAATTGTCTCCGGCGCAAGAAACAACGGCGCACCACTTGCGTCACAGCTGAGTACGTCAGAGTCGCGTGGCAATCTTCGCGCCAAACCGAAATCAGCGAGTTTTACTGTCACGTGGTCTGAGTGTCTTGAGCGACTGAGAAGAAGATTGTCGGCTTTGACATCGCGATGAACAATCCGCTGACCATGAAGGTGTTCCAGGGCTTGTAAAAGCTGTGGGAAGAAATGGGAACGAAGATGTTAATCACTTCCTTGGGCATGAAGGAGTAGATGAACAAATATTATCACATGTACAGTTTTACTGATATATTTATATTGCACAACTAAACCTGACCTTCATGGTCACGTTTACTTGTGTTACATAACTACGTTAACACTATTAGAGACAAAGAACAGTTGTAGCTATTTTCAGCTTTGTTTTGAAAGCCTTCTTTACCTCTGTCATCGCTTTAATTTCGTAACTGAAGCGACAGAAAAAAAATATATAATTTAGATGACTGACTTTTTACTTCAAATTCGCATTCTATTTACATAGCCCTGAAGCAGTGTTATCAGGAGTTGAAGTAAAGTTCATGAACTATTTTGGATTCGTCTGTCTCGTACATGAAATGAATAACCGGGTGTCTAAATGTCTCCATCACGATTTGTCTTCTTGCTCTATATTTTTAAATATGCCTTAAAACAGTGGAGTTTCGTCGAAGGGTTTTTTCTGAAGTGAATATCTTGACAAAAAGGTTATTTAGATGCTGTTCTAAGTAGATCTGGAGCGAAGTTACTACGGATGCGGTGGCGATGGTCACATGATAGGGACGTCAACTTAATACAAGGGGGTGCGCCATAGGTGCCATGGATACGGATATGGCGCTTTGTTCACGTGCATTTCCGTGAAATCGAATTAAGAAGGATATGTGCAAATAACCAAAAGGAGAACTGATCTTCACACCAAACTATCAAAGAAACTAAACGTAATTTCCGATTCGGTTGAAACTTGATTACTCAAAATATTCTAAAGGGACAATTAAATCCGTTTCGGTTTATCTCGTTTTTCCGAGAAACCGCATAGCTGAATACGAGTTCACAACAAATATCGATTAAGCGTAAATTAGGCGCAAAAATACAAGAGTAGTTGATGAATAATGTTCTTACTTGTGTCATAATGGAGCGCGCTTGTTCCTCGCTGTATACCTTTTGTCCCACAATCTCGTCAAATAAACTTCCGCTATCCAGATATTCACACACGAGATAAAAACATGAATTATCCGTAAATGTTCTGTGTAGGGACACAATATTTTCGTGCTGCAAACTTTTCCAAATCTCCATTTCCTCTCTGATGGCTTCCATATCTGAAACCTTTTGACCAATCTTTAATTCTTTCACGGCGTAAATGTTGCCGCTTTCCTTTTCTAAGCATTTGTACACCTTAGCGTAGGACCCCTCGCCTATCAGCTCCTGAATCTCGTATTCCTCTTCAAACATGTCTGAATCTTGTATGGAATAACGAGACGGCATCTTGTAAACACTACTGCAGAAGGTTGTGTTCACTCTGGAAAGAAAGTTTTGAAACTTGTTAAATACTTGCAAGAGCTGTGTATTTCTGGAATCAAGCGTCACTTTAAACGAGCCAATCAAAGTCGTCTTATCAAAGGCGTATATTCTCATTTCCGTGGGCGTTGATACAGAGGAGGGCCAACACTATTTTTAGCAAATCTTTTATTTATTGATTACTTGAACTGTTACCCAGAATTATATTATTGAATCTTTGTAACAGCGGGATACTATTTCAGAGCTGTTTGTAGACCACGTCTACTAGAAAAGCCTTAAAAATAAGTCTGACCTCACGACGCTACATGTTTTTTCACTTTTCTGCTTAGATTGCGTTTAAGGCTTGGCTTTTACACGTCAGTATCGGTACATTTTAAAACGTATAACCTTTCTTGCGGACGAGATCTTATCGCTGAAAAAGGCAGAAATTGCTTGTAATTAATATACACGCGAGCATATCTCCAGAGTGAAAATAATAAGTTTCTGATTACGACGAAGACAGCAACCTGATATTTGCTAACTTAAAATTTTGGTCACGAGCTCTCTTCGGTGTTGTTTTTCATGCTAAATTCTGGCGCATAGGTCACTGGTGTGCAATCCCTCTTTCGCTCGTTGCTGCCGGCGCAGCCAACTGTTTAGACATCACCTGCTTCAGTTTAAAAATTGCTTCAATAAATCTGACGTTCTGAAGAAAGACAACAGCAGTGTGGATTGTTATAGACGCTCGAACTAAAAATGAAACTAAAAAACACTCGTACTCCGTTTTCAAATCCAAATTCAACCCGACATATCAAGGCTAAAGTGTTATGTCGTCATCTATTGATTTCCGTTCACGCTTAGTGCATTTTATCAGAGATTGACACTAACGACCTCAAATCGTGATTAAGGATCATTTAAATCTGCTAGAGTTTCAGACACTACAGGAAATTCGGATATTTACATCAGTCGAGGTTTCTCTATTTCAGTCTCTTTCCGATGGTTGGTTTTCAGAGCTGGTTGTACTCTCAGGCGAACACGCTAATTGAGAGCAGAAAAGCAGAAGTCTGAAGGCGTGTTTGATCGGTGCAAGATGCTATCGGAGTTATTTTTTTCTTGAGAGCTTATAAGGATAATCCAATTTCACAGAAGAGAGGCATTTAACGCAATAATACCATTTTTTTCTCCTGGCGGGCCCTTTTCCGGTAACACTGCAGCCACATTTTCCCTCTTGAAATGTTTTAACAAAAAACACGAACTATTTTTTATATGTAATAAAACAATTTTATTTAAAGCATATTTTACATCACAAGCAAACCCTGATGCTGTCTTTATATCGATCTCATATCTTTACAAGTAAGAGTAACACATGAAACACCGTGCAGCGACACTTGTACAAAGCTTTAACCTCATCGTAAGTTTCCTTGAAAGCTTAAGTTTCTCTTGCACATTTAAAACAGAATTTAGGCGCATTTATCCGCCTGAGTGGTCGAAAGATTGACACTGTACTTAACATAATCACGTATTTCCGTTTTTTTTCATGAAATTTCATTTGTCGGCACACATGGTCGACATTCCTCTCTCAGGCGATAAATGGGTGTGGCTAGTATTGGATACGCCAAACACCGCAGACCATAAATACAAATTTCTCAGGTGTTCCCATCACTTTTTGTTCCTCAAAAACAGAATATTCTTTGTTGAGTTATTTTAGTTGATGAGTATTTACAAGTAACATAAAGTATCACTAAATTTAATGACTTGATAGGCTTAATCAAAAACGCGAGCACGATACACCTTATTCAGACACCAGTGCAGCAACCAGAATTGGCTTGTGGCTGTAAGTTGTTCAAAATGAAGATGCAAACGAGTAATAAATAAATAAATAAATAAAGACTTTATTTAACGAGGGTAACACTAAATAGCACAGCTAATAAACTTGTGGCCCTCACTCAGAAATAATTATAATATAAAAATAAAAACTAGTATAATACAATGAGAAAATAGAAACTAATATAATATAATATAATTACAATATAAGTAGAGAATAACTTCCACTGTTCTCTGCACGCGCAAACCTGTTTTAAATCTTTTTTAATAGCCATTGTAATGGACCTGTCACCTGAAAATGATATATATGGATATGGAAAGCCACATTTTGTTTGACATTTCTTTTTAACAAAAATTCTTTCCATAATGGGACGTGAATATGAAGTGGGTTTTAAAATCTTTACCACAATTTGGCAATTAGCAGATGCAATCTTGCTATTAACATTCAGAGTCAATCTTACGCTTCCGAGCTTTCGAAACGCTTTTAATATCCGCACTCAAACGGGAGCTGAAAGTCGGTGGAGATTAAATCTTGAGCTGCTTCTGAAGGTCATAGTTCCATCGACATCCGTCGGTGGAAACGCGCGAAAGTTACGCTTTAACGTGTTTCGGCTCCCTGCCAGCCATCTTAGATTGATTCAAAAACGTAGAGATCTAGCTGATATACTTCTAACATCATCAATTATCTCAGTAATAGACAAAACAAAACTATTCCCAGGCTCTGTACACCAATATTCTTACCGTAGTGACTGAACATCATTAAGAAACGTAACAGTCCAAAAGTAATGTTCTAATGGTATTGGTTACACACGATAGCTTTGGAGTCTTTTTTCAGAAATTTAGATGAGACTCGCGAACATTGTCTTCTCTACTGACAACAAGAATTTCTCTATCACTGAAAGAAAAGTAAAGTGAGGAGAATGAGGACAATAAGATGTTCACCCTGGTAAAAAAATGATAAGAAACACAATTGCACTGCACTAATTATCTTCTTTATGAGGTTACTCATAAAATTTATTTCCCTATTACAACAAATCTAAATCGAAATAAAGTATCATAGACTTTGCTGCAGGGTCCGGGCTAGCTAGAAATGGCATTACGTCTCCGACCTAAAATAAAAACAGATGCATAGCTTACAAGCAAAGGAAATCGTAAGGGTTTGAAAGTAATTAGCAAAGACGGAAGAATGATAAGCTAATTTCTAGCATGATCATGCCTCTGCAGATTTTCTGTTGCTTAACATCGCCATACCAACAATTTCCCGATTGCGGTTTAGGGTGTGTACAAGCCAGAAGATTCTTTTCCAACAGCTTGTTTACTGTTGATCAAAAATAAGAATCAAACAGCAGTGATAAACGTATTGAACTTGCACATTCAAACTACGATGGCCCAAGAACAAAAGTATTTACGATACTTGTCTAGCAGGCCCTTTGTCTCTGCAGCAGGCCCTTTGTCTCTGCAGCAGGCCCTTTGTCTC
>CM042754.1:273923-312798 GCA_022496165.2 Catalaphyllia jardinei | reverse complement strand
CTCTGCAACAGGCCCTTTGTCTCTGCAACAGGCCCTTTGTCTCTGCAGCAGGCCCTCTGGTCACAGTACGGCTCCTTAAGGAATTTAAATCTAAGTTGAAAAATTATTATTTTAATAGTAGCCGTATATAAGTTTTGTTTTGCTTTTATACACGGCTTAGGGCTTCCTTGTAAAGCAGGTTTTTATTATCATTTTTTTATCGTAGTCAGTTATTCATGATTCATTAGATAGGTAGTTAGACTAATTTAATTCAATACTGTTATCAGCTGTATGAAATTCCGTGTCTAAATAAAGATTTTACAAGGTACAAAGTTTACGATACAGAACTAGTGTCGTTCATCTTGATTGAACAGCGTAAGTACGGCTAAATAGAGACATGAGCTATCCACAGTTTTTTCGAGTTCTAATTTTGTTTTTGCCCCTTTCCTCTCCTTTTTCTCGGCCCTTTTACTCTCGCTATCGTTTGCGTTGCACATTCTTTCTAGCTGCCGTAAAAAATGGGCAAAGCCTACAAATGGGACCTTGATTCGAAATATAGGGATGGTGGACCAGTTTACAACCATTTTTGCACCAAAACTGATAACGTTGTTTTTAGATTTGCTACGTTCAAATTTCGTCGATATCCAAAACCGACCGTAGTACGGAAAGGTCTATCCGGTTTAACTTTTTCACATAGAATCCCCCTTCCTCCGTCCGGGGAATAAAAATATATGTTTCTACAAAATCTTTATTATCTTGAGATGTTTACAGCTTAAGTAAGTAACAGCGAAATCTGAATATAAGATTCTCGTCACTACAGAAGCCGTCCAATTTAATTCGCATTCAATTATGCGAAGAAGCAAAGTTAATTATGCTTTCAAGGATCTTCACAAGAAATCAACTGCACGCGTGAAGCTAAGGTGGCTTGTTTTAATTTCACAGCTTTTGTCTCTGTATCAGAACGATTAGTGGTGTGAAATCACTAATATGAAAGTGCGTTCTGACCACAGCTGCATTTTCATTCAAATCAAACTTATTTTCATTTAAAAGGTTTGCACGAAGACTCGTTTTGAAAGTGAGGCAGGTCCAACAAACAAGCCAATTATTTTCAAATAACCCGTCGTCCGTGATCTTTTTTGTCAGTAAAGCGTGAAGATTCTCCTCTCGATGTGATCAGCTGCGCGTGTTATAGACAAACGCCAGACGTTTGCCAGTCTGATGAGAAAAAAACGGCCTCGAATGAATTCAAGACCGCTAAGAAAGATTTTCAACCGCGGGTAACGGGGCCCTTAGGTGAGGTCGCCTTGCGAGTCCGACTGAAGAGTTAAGGGCTTCTAGGTCATACGGGAATTTACTATTACTCTTAATACATACAAGTCGAGTTTTAAGTTAATAAAGGTCTTCTTAATCTACTGTTTGCTCCCCATCATCCTCGTTTTCCTCAATTGCCTGGAAACAATCAAGAACTCCTTTGTAATGCCTTTGTAGACAAGCTTGAAATTTGTCCGAATCAGACTTTGAAGCGACTTTGAAAGGTATTGTCGTTACTACGACCCATTTGTTTTTTTTCAGAATCGTAACATTCAACCATTAACGCTCTTGAAATACCTTCATTGCTGATTCCACCCAGTACATACATTGTACCATGGCAACAAACCATACTGGCCCCTGAACGAGGGAAGTTCAAGCTTGCTATGAACTGCCATTCATTTGTCATTACATTGTAGACTTCGCAAGTTTTCAAATAGACGTCGCCGTGACGTTTTCCTCCAGCGATATAAATTTTCTCATGGAATGCCGCACCATATGCATTGTATCTACCCTCTAGCATGTGTGCTGTGTTGTCCCATTTTATCTCCATGGTATCAAATTTCCTACACTCAGTGGAGGCTGGAATTCCACCAATGAAATACAGGCACTTTCCTTGACCCACAATGCAAGCACCTTTAACAATATCTCCATCAGATGAAGGGATATACTCCCATGAGTTAGACTCCTCTTTGTACATGCTTATGAGCTTCAGATTTCCTCCTGCACTCCCAACGCCATAAACACAGTCCTCGAGCTCTGTTACTATCTCCGGAACCAGTTTGCTCGGCAGCTTCAGCATCGTCCACTTACATTTTGTACGAGAATAAGGGTTATAACAGAGAAAACCTGACCCAAACAACCTCAAACTGAAATTGTATAATTTGGCTTTGCATGACAACAACTGACGAGGACCTTTAAATTCATATTTTGATGATGTTAATTGATACCACTTCGCTTGACGAGGAATGAAGCAGAATGTTTGATTTCCACCACAAGCCACTATGCCAAGGGGAAATAGTTCTTCAAGATTCCCTTGTCGCCTTTCTTTGTCGTAATCAATCCATCTAACTACAATGTTGAAAATATCCAAAATATCATCACTTGAAATCCATCTCTCCAATTCCTGAACAGATAAATTCATGAACTCTTCCGAATTTACCACAGTGACAAAATTTGCGCTAATAAATTTATTAGTTTTGTCAATAAGCTCCTCAATATGCCACTGCTCGGCAAAAAAGAAAGTTGAAAGGCAATTTGAAGTAGTGATAATTAGAGACCGCGAAGCGATTTTTATGAGATTTGGAAGGAGAAAGAAATCTGCCGCGATCATCATCTGCTCTGCATCTTCTGGCAAAATCTGCACACTTCCAGTGTAAATGAACTCAAGGATATCTTCCATGAGCCTTGCAGAACAATGCTCTAAATGAATAACCCCTTCTCTGCCTTCCTTCATGTCAGTATTTAGGAGCTTTTCAAAGAAAGAACTTGCTTTTGACAGAATAATTCTGTGAGCTTTGATCTCTATTCCTCCTTCAACCACCAGGATAACATCGCATGGGGCATCCAAGTGGTGCTGCATCTCGTCGCGTTGCGATGCTTCACGTTCCTAGGAGATATATACTTTTCGATAATCAGAGAATCTCTTCGTAGTTCATATTTTAAGCCAAGGAGCCTTGCTCCGGTAGCGGAAGTAGCAGAAGTCTTCCCCTGAGAAGTGAAAGCAAACCGAGGCGGGCTGGGTACTAATGAGCAAATCAAGATGGCGGCTGCATGGCGTTCAAACCTTGGTAAATACGTGAGAGAAGTCCGTATTCACTTGTGTCAAAAGTCTCAAAGTAGTCAAGGCGTAAGGTAACTGACTGCGTAGGAATTTAAAGTTAGTTATGGTGCTAGTTTTCCATGCGTCAATCGCCAGTTACCGTAGTTTTATTTGGAAATCCAGATGTCAGTCATAGCTGATCTAAAGCCTTGGCCAACGGACCGGCAAGTAATCTCAAGTGGACGCAAGTTGAACTTGCGGAGTAACTGCTGAATACCCTGCCACTCTGTGCCACTATTGTTTTCGTTGGGCGGCGTTCTTTGAAGAACGAAGCAGAACACAATAGATGCTATTCTTATTCAATGAGATGCAAATAAGTGGCAGGGTATTCTGCAGTTAGGCCGAACTTGCGTAGAGACTTGCGTTGGGTGACCAAACGGACTCGCAAGTTTCCTCACAAGTACTCGCAAATCGCACACACACACAAAAAAGGCTTAGCCCTGGCCAAACGGACTCGCAAGTAGATGCAAGTTGAAAACTTGGGTCTACTTGCGACTCTGTTTCAGTGTTTTGCCAAGTTTTTCACCATTTGGCCACCCAACCCAAGTCAACGCAAGTTGAGTGACGTTCATTGAGCTACATGTATTATTAGCCAATGAAATACAGGATATGTCTGCCTTGAAATGGGTTTTTTGCGACTCGCGTGTACTTGTGAGGAAACTTGCGAGTCCGTTTGGCCACCCAACGCAAGTCTGTACGCGAGTTCAACTTGCGTAATCTTGTGACTTCTTGCCGGTTCGTTTGACCAGAGCTTAAGCTTATATTGAAACTTATTTAAGCTTACTTAAGCTTAAATCTTACTCATTTATCTTTAATACATTAATACAACTATAACTGACACTGCAGCAACAGAGATTGCAGAAGGTCATATCACTGATAATTTTTATTGGGTTGCATGCACATCAAAGATTAGTTTTGATGAATTTGCTGTAAACATCTTTTATTTAGATTATTTGTTTAAAAACATCGTGAAACTACGGGAGCCTACTTAGAAAAGCAGTCTTGATGAAAGTTTGAACTACAAGGCAAACACATACATAGTTGTTTTTTTATAAGGCAGTTTGGTGCAGTTCTACATAGACCTTGTAAACACAGGTGCGATGAATCACTAGCAACTCATGGCAGATTTGATGAACTTAATAACACCGAAAGTAGAAAATGGCCTCTTTTTGTTATCATTTTAGGCAGATAAAAACACTTAAATATGGGTGGGAGAATTAGAAAGTGTGTATACATACAAACCATTGTTTGTGGATTGGGTTTCTCATAACCCTTTACATTTTTAATATTCACTTGTGTCCTGTAGCATGCTACAAAAACTCATTTGGAAAGTATTTGTATTGAAGGCAGGTCTTGATTAGGTGGGTAAACTAAGGAGAATATACATGGCTGTGCAGCAGGTAGATATAAAAAAACACTGTCCATAATATCAACCGGCTGTCTGTAAAGATGTGACAGTATTGTTACTTTTTGTCTCAGGGACTTTTTGGAGAAATACTATATCGGTATTAAGGAAGAGAACCCCCAAATTCCCATCCTTGTTCGAGAATGTAGTGGAATTCAACCAAAGATGTATGCACGATATGGTAAGGACTACACTGTAATTTAAAAATGAACTTAAACCAGTTTCAGAGCAAAATTCAGTAGCTGTTTGACCTTAATAATATTACAAACCATTCAACCACTGTGAACAATTATCCCCTCTGGTCATGTGATTTTGAAAGTCGCTTTATATAATTCATTAATAATTGAGATAGATAGATGGATAGCCTTTATTTTAAAACGATGAGTATTAAAGCTACATGAGCAGAACATTCGAGCAATAATGGCAAAAGTTAAGTTACCAAAATACCTCATGGCATGGTAGTATTTTGAATACAGTTAAAAACTTTATCAAGATGTGAGCTCTAAAGCTGACCTCATGAGGGAAAATTGAACTTGAAGTTATCCATATCTCAATTAAAACAGACGTTAAAAAGACAGTAGCACACATTTAAGGACATTTGCACCCATTGCTACTGTGCATCTCTACTGCGCACGCTATTCATTAGGCACACGCATGCCACGTCATTTTCAAGCACGTTCACTGAGTCCAAAACACAACCAAATATAGAGCTGATGACCTTTGTGTTAACTTGGTGTGCAAATATTTTTGTTGGATGCTTGGTGACCCCCACTTTTTTTTCAGCAGATCACTTCCTTTTTCTGATTCTTTCCATTATATTAAAAAACAAAAAAAATCTGTGTGTGGGAAGTTTTAAGTATTTCTCATAATACTATTCATTGGTACCTGGATTCAGGTGTGCGTGACTTAGAAGTTGAATCTTTTAAGGCTAATTTTATCTGATTTAATGACAAATGTAGCAAAGATCTATCAAATAAACCGATATATGCTGTGTTAAACACACATAACTTACATATGATTCTTCAACTTAAATATATGCCGATAGTAATGAATCCAGCCAGAATCCCCTCATGTGACTGGAAATCATAGAAATGCTATGGTCTATGATGCACCTTATCTTCAAAACGAGTTCGGTGATCCCCGATTTTTTTTTACATTTTTAATCTAATCTTATCATTTTCTACCTGCAGTGAAAGTTTTAAAAAAATCTGTGCATGGGAACTTTTGGACGTGAATGTCCATAAAGTATTCTTATACAGTTTAATTGCAGGTTCACTTAGAGAAATTAGCTTAAGTGAGTTGTTTTTTAACTGTATTCTTAAAGTTACCGTGCTATGAGTTGATTTTTAATTAGTAATTTTTGTTCAAACTTTGAACGGAATCCATCTTAAGTTTGAACAAAAGAAATTGTGATGGTGTTCCAATATCTCCTAAGTTTTATCGTACGTTTTTAGTTTTGATTGTAATATATCAAACATTCAAGACAGTATGTGCAGTGAACACATTTTTGAACACCTTAAAGCTCATCAAAAATGCTCTGCTAAAATTTTCAGCTTTCTTGGTGTAATTGTTGACTTGAGAATGTGCAAAACAGTCTCTCATGTTAGATTTATTATTTAAATCTTGGGTTGAGACTGTGTTGACTTTTTTTTCTCTGTAACAGGTGCAGTGTTTGGCTTGATCGGTCATTGATATCTTTTTATCATTTTTTTAGATCATGGAAAAGAAAATTCTGTGCAACTTAACAACATGAGTGGTGATGGAGTCCTTCAGGCAATGGAGAAACTCATAACATCAGGAGCACCTTGAATATTTTTTCTGCCAAAAAGAAGTGAAGAATCACTGGAAATGTGATTGTAAAAATCTTTTGTGATGTTGCATTTGAATTGACTGTCAATGTATGTCACCTTAACTGCGGTCTCTGTTGTGTTTGGATTTGCTGGAAATGAGTTCAGTTCTGGATGTATCACAAGAAAATAATGACTTGTATTAGTAAAGGTTTCTAGATAACAGTTTACTTGTTGCTAAATGTCAGAATTTTAATTACATGTATCAGAATGTTGATTGTGGCCTTTCAAATGAGGGCTTGCACTAGTCGTCATCAGCTGCAGTCTTTTGAAAAATTGCTTACCCAGATGACAACACAAGGTACAACATAGCTACTGCAAATGCTCTTACCCTATAAAGCCTTTTTTGTCTCAACATTGATTTGATGTCTTTTTAGTTAGTCCCTCCTTCATTTAAGCCTCTCCTTCAAGCAAGAAGCTGTTCTTGATCCCCTCACTCCAAACCCTGCTGTCTGAGTAGTTCTGAAACCACCTCTACATTATGCCCATGAGAGTGTCTTGGCAGCTTGGAATGATTATGGAATGATCAGAGGCAACTGTGTAAGCAAGCTTGGGTTTTAACGGCTTTAACCTTTTGTATAATGTCTGCATTTATTTATTTTTGGTTTTCCCGTGATGTAATTTGCTACCCGATTAGATGACTGAAACAAAGGCTTTTGCTTGTGTCGTCCAAAATAGCCACCTGGCCCATGTCATTTAAACCTCTTGGTATTGGATACAAGCCATCACTTCAGCCTCACACAAAATATCAAGTCATTTTTATTGCAGAGCCTTATATAACTATACAGTGCATCGTAAGAACATCTTAGTAGTAAATCAACTTGGAACTTGGCTAACTACATTGTAATAAAGTTATAATGAAAAAGTGCACTTGTAATTGACTATTGGATCTACCAGATGTGGGGGATCAGTGCAGCTGTGTTTTGACGATACTCTTGGTATTCTATCAGATGCCCCCATCTCTTTAATCCTTGCCTCTCCAAGATCGGAATACCACTCACTCGAATCAGCGTATAAGCCACAAACATGGGAGAGACTACACTCCAGTAGTGATGACCAGACATCACTGAAGAAGCTGGCAGGAACAAGCTGGACCACATCAGAATCTCGCCAAGATAGTTAGGATATTGACAAAGGCTCCAGAGCCCAGATGAAACCCACTTGCCCTTGTTAGCGGGATCTGCACGGAACTGCGACTTCTGGCGATCGGCGGTTACCTCCAGTATAAATCCGACTAACCAAAGCGACCATCCCAGGTAATCCCTCCAGGTCAACTTCTCATCTTTGGTTGAAATGTTCAATATCAGGGTTGGTAGTAGAGTCAGCCATACCCAGACGCCTTGTAAGGTCCAGTAGATCAAGAACAGTCGGGGATTCCCTCGGACCTTGTTAAAGCGGTTGTCCCTCCCGTATTGAATGACCCGGTGGAAAAGAAACAACCCTAAGCGAAGTGCCCACACTGTAACGCAGCCAGACTGAACAAGTTGACGCAAATTAACCTTCCTCTGCCATCGAATTGATTGCAAAGTGAGAAAGATGATCGTAGACGATCCAGCCAAATCGAAGAACTTCTCTGTTTGATAAATGGATGCAACAACCCAGAGACTCCACTGAATGCCAAAGTCTAAAGCTGCTGCAGTTAAAAGAGGTCTTCTGGGGGCGCTAGAAAGAATATTACCCATGTTATCACCGAAAAGCTTGGACTTGGCAAGATTACGTGACGTTTGAGCCCTCGATTCGTCCGTCATTTTTGTTTATGGAGCATGGAATGTCCCTTTAAGCGCGTTCTCATTCTCGCGACCTTTTTCTTTCCTAATTCAGTTAAATTTGTCAGACTGAAAATAGGCCAAGAATATCATTTTGGCGTAAACTTTGAACCGCGTAGTCTTCAACTTTGCGAATTGCAATTTTTGGGGACACTATGTTTCATTTACATGACATGACATCACCCGCCTCACCGATTATGTAATCAATCCTGTTGTAACTATTTTAGAGCTGTAACAGTTGCGATGTGTTGAAGATGGAGAAGGTTTTGTCTAACCCTCTGGTCAGCGCAGCAGCATTAGACTTTGGTATTCAGTGGGTGTTGTGGTTAGTAGCCTCTTTTTTTCAAACAGAGAAATTCTACGATTTAGCCGGCTCGTCCACCTTCATTCTCCTGGCATGGCAAACGCTGCGATGGGGTGGGAAATTTCACCTTCGCCAGCTTTTACAGTCTAGCTGTGTCACATTGTGGGCACTTCGTTTAGGAGTTCATCTCTTCAGGCGAGTTCTTCAGGATGGAAAGGATAGCCGCTTTGACAAGGTCCGAGGTAACCCAGGAGTCTTCTGGATCTACTGGACATTGCAAGGTGTATGGGTATGGATTACTCTGCTTCCCACCATGATTTTGAACACTTCTAGCAAGGACGAGAAGACAACCTGGAAGGATTACCTGGGATGGTCGCTTTGGTTAGTCGGGTTTATACTAGAATCACTAGCCGATCGCCAGAAGTCGCAGTTCCGTGCAGATCCCGCTAACAAAGGCAAGTGGATTTCATCTGGGCTCTGGAGCCTTTGTCAGTATCCTAACTATCTTGGCGAGATTCTGATGTGGTCCAGTTTGTTCCTGCCAGCTTCTTCTGTGATGTCTGGCTATCAGTACTGGAGTGTAGTCTCTCCCATGTTTGTGGCTTATTTGCTGACTCGAGTGAGTGGTATTCCGATCTTGGAGAGGCAAGGATTAAAGAAATGGGGGCATCTGCCGGAATACCAAAAGTATCGTCAAAACACAGCTGTACTGATCCCTTACATCTGGTAGACATGAGATGAACAAAAGCAGCTCATTTAGAAAACTTTGCGTGTTTGTAGTTCCTCTATCTCTGACTCTGTGCTTGTGTCAGTGGTGGTGGGGGTGAGTTGGGGGTTGGGTTGTAGTGTGGGTATGGTGAAAAATACAGGGACTAATAGCGTTGGCTCATATGCACTTTGTACGTTTCAGAGTACAGCACAATATCTTACAAATGCACTGACACTTCACTTGTAATGAATCATTCCTCTTCATACATGTACTGTATGTTCACCTAGTTGGTTAATTAATCCACTTAATAAAATACTTATCCTTCACCTAACAATTCATTGGTTTGCCTCAGGATGGGGGGAAGGGGGTGGTTGGGGAACCCAGGGGAATTAGACTTCGTAAAGTGCTTGTGGGTTAGGATTTTTACACTCCCCAGGGTGGGAAATTTGACTCGACCGCCATCTTGAAAAGTTGAGAGGATCTGGTAATGAGTGGCGAGTGCAGCACTGTCTTGGAAAATACCCTGGTTTCCCTTGTCCAAGGATTTCTGAACGAAAGGAAAGGAGTATTGTGTTGCCTTTTTTAAGCAAAAATATTGTTTTTTTTTCTGCCCATCACTGCTCTGTCTTTAAAGTTCTATAACATAAGATATTTTTCCTTCAGCTTTGAGAAGAAATATTCGTACAAAAGCTCATTTAGATCAAAATTTACCTCCCACTTACATCTCTTCATTAGATGCCGCCCTGCCATAAGTTTTCGATATTTTCTGTGTTTATAGATTGGCTAGTACACTGGTACTCCAAATTAAGTGAAATTCTGGTCAATTCTAGACCTCAGTTACAAACATAATTTGAATGAAAGCAGAACATATACAACCTATTCCAGGGGTGACAAACAAATGAATCCAGAAACCTGTGCCAGATCTCACCAAAAGCAATGGGAAGTAGTGCTTTTAATAATCTTACCTTTTGATACTTCTGTGTTAAATTTTTAGTAATTCTACACTATAAATTTGTGTCAACAAGAAATACAATTGTGTGGTCCCCAGGGGTGGGAATTTGACTTATAATGAAGACCCAAGGGTGGGGAAATTGACATTTGAAAACCTGAAAATGTCAAATTTCCCTTGGGTTGCCTGACCACCCATTCTGGGGCAAACCATTGATAGGTGCATTAAAACCCCTATCACATATCTAGGCATTAGCACTTATTTTACTGCATCTTTTCATTTTCTTCTAACTAATATTAACTTGTGTGCAGCACTATTGAAGTGCTTAGGAAAACTGCTTTGTTCAATACTTATTGCTGTTTATTGTTAATAAAGTGGATTTTGTGATGTTCAGTGGCCCATTATGGTCGGTCTTAGGTAAAGCCTGCATACAAGCCAAGTAACTTGGGGAGGGGGTTGGAGAAATCAGGAAAAAAGAAGGGGAGAGGGGAGGAGAGAGGAGAAGCTCCCTCTCCCCCCCTTTCTCTTTCCCAGATTTTCCCAACCCATTATGTGCCTGCTATGCAGGCCACAAGCCAAATTGCCCAAATATCAGGCCAGTGCTTACTCTAACTAGGAGTATTTCTACTTCCCCCTAGATGGGATGCTTGTCCAGTGCAGGGTTACATGGCATTAAATTTATACACCTGGGTGGAGAGTAAAAAGTCTTGCCCAAGAACACAACATAATGTCCCCCACCAGGGCTCAAAAGTGGACTGCTTGATCTGAAGTCGAGCACACTGACTGAAGCCACCACACCTCCCACAATTATGGGATCTCGATTGAAAACAAACTTTAGCAATTCAGTAATTTGCTCTGCTTTACTAACCAGCCAGTGTGCAAAGTGTGGTGACCTTGGCATATGAGGAGCCCCTGTTTTTTTAAACTTTGGAATGCATTGAAGGAACACCCAAGGAAACATGCCATGCAGATAAATTTTTCGTGTTACATTATATTCAGTGGACCCAGAAAAGACAGGCTGCTTGTATTCTAGGGTGTCTGTTCAGCTCTAGGTTTTAAACTCAGGCATAGTGTTGGGTTCTTGGATAATGCACTCTATTCTCAGTCCTTCTCAAACCAGATGTAGAAATGGGCACTGTTGCCTGACTGCAATAATAATATAATATAATAATAATATATAGATTTTTAGAGCGCCATATCCTAAAAGCTCTATGGCGCTTTACAATTTGGCTTTACAATTTGGCAATGGACTACCATCCAATTTACAGAGGCACCCCTTCTGCCAAGATCTGTGTCTGGTCTGCAGTGGAGTCATTTTCATATAAAATACTCAGCAAGACCCTCAGGAGAAAGGTAGCCATCATGAAGCATGATTCTCATATGCTGCCAACATGGCTGCTGGCACAACCTGGAACACTGTTACAGCATATGTTAACATTTATTCTTTATTTAATATTGTGTCAATTTCATTTACATTTTGTGCAAATTTGATTATGCTTGCGATCCATTGCAGATGCCCTGGGGACCCACTGTAACAGATCGCCTAACTTTGTCAGTTGCTAATGGAGACTACTTTGTTGATAGGTTGGTGGGATATGAGAACCAGGCTCAACAAGGACAACTTTTCTATAAGTACATGTAAGGAGGACTTAAAAAGAGTTAATAAAGTAATAAAATTCCCATTTAAACTACACAAAACTGCAGAGACCGTTCTTTATTACAGATAGTTTAGAGGGATACAAAGTATAGATTGTGGAGAACAGTGGAGCTTACTCAAATGGAAAATTGAGCAATTAAAATATTAAATAGCTATACTGATATCAATAATCACCACTAATCTTATACTTCTTATCATTTACATGATTTAGAAAAATCATATTCCCTGTTTATCTTTCAAAGCTACCATATCTTTGTGTTTTGTTATTGACCATAGTACTGGCACCCAGTTGTTCAAAGATTAGCAACCCTATCTGCTGGATAAATCACTAACCAGCAGATAGCGTGGTTTGTTTTGTTAACACATATCCACTGGATAGCAATATATCCAGCAGATAGTGTTATCCAGCCCTTGAACAACTAGGCCCTGGCTGTCAAGGAACTTTTTGGCATCAACAAAAACCTCAACAGCCATAATAATTATGGTTTTACAAGCAGAATTGTAATAAATACAGTGTACTTCTTCTACTTGTAACATTCCAAATGAAGTTCATTTATCCAACAAATAATCTGTTACTGATGAATTGAAATACTTCTTGAATGTCACATGGAAATGAATTTCTTGCATCTTGCATATATCTTTCGACTTAACCACACAAAAACTTATGTTTCTGTTAACAATCCACTCTGGAAAATTGGGGTGCGTCCATTATGCCAAACCGACTGGTTACAGATCAGTGGGGATACACCAGGAAAATAGAATGATATTTTCCAATCAAACTGAGCCAACCAATAGGAATGGCTTATATCTTTTTTATTCTTTTTCCGAATTTCCTAATTAGAGCAAAGACCCGGTTTGTCAAAAATGGAATGGCAAATTTTGGTCGGAATATACCGAACGAAATAAGTGGACCACCTCCAGAGGTGATCCCGAATTTTCCGGTCAGAAGAAACTGAAACCGACGTTTCCATTTGATTTCTGACTGAAATTTCTGGAATCTTTGGCACAACAGAAAGCACCTTTGGTTTTGTGATTTCCAGACTTAAAAAACAAACAAACAGTGCATAAAGTTTTTTTTTCCATGTAATATACAGATTATGTGCATAATTTATGAGCTAGACAATAACTTATTTATCAAAAAAATCAGATCAACATTAGCATATACATGTACCAATTACCTTTCCATCATACAGATTGCGAGTTTTGCAATTAAAACTGTTGTGTGTATTTATTAATAATAATTAACACTGGCTTAAGATTACAGTTGCCATGGTGACATAAGTGATGCACTTAGTGTTTACAACCATAATGTGTAGTTCCAGAAAATATCCATACCTCCCCCATGGAGGGGATTTTTTTCTAAGACCCCACCACCCCTCTGGAAAAATTTCTTTAAATTTTTGGGTCTTACAGAACCCCTGCCCCCAGGAAATTCCAATCCTTTCTGTGGGGGGAGTATGGACAATTTCTGGACATGCACAATGTAATAACAGGTAACCATTGTTTACCGTGAGCAGCCCTTTTACTAAGGTTGATCCTTGTATTATGCTGTATGAGGCTGTACTACATTTTACATTCAGAGAGTTTTTAATTTAAGCAAACTACAATAGCAATGGCGACAGAAAATGTTGCTGTGCAAATAAGCAATTGACAAATTACATGACTCAAGAGTATATCTATTTGAAATTTCCCATGACATCACCAAGGTTGCTCTAACTCCCTGTTGTTGTACGAAACACTGTTGTGTGAAATGACCACTGTTGAGCAATATTAATCTTGCAGTATTTTGTTAGTGTGTAATCTATTTGTTCATCTACCTTGTAAGGAAAATTGATCACCCAGATCAAAATATTGTACATGCAATGATCACACAGAACTGCCCGCAGAACTGCACATATTGTACATAATGCAATATAACTTACGAAGCTCAAGTGGTTACACTTATGTTGCAACTTATTCCACAGTGGCCAATCTGTGACAAACTCTAGTTACACCTCTTCAATTTCCTGCATGCTTACATGAAATAATTACTACAATACAAGCTACATAAAATTCTTAACATTACCCATCTTTTCTAGCTAGGTACTCATTTACAACTATAGAGTTCTGCTTCAAATATTTTTCTACTAAGTTCTAGACCGCTAAGCAAAAATAACGCTGTATGAAAGTTACAGCAATTTCTCTAATACTTTTTTGACACTTGAACTGAATTGCATTGTCAAAGCATTATTTCATCTAAATGGTCCTCACTGGAGTATCCATTAGGATCATCACCTATCACTTCTTGTTCTTGATCTGATCCACTGGGAGATTCACTGCTTACAGATTCTACATCGTCACGACGGAGTTTTGGGAGAATGCTCTGCTCAGGCCAAATCCAAGGTTTATAGTTCGGTGCGTGTAGAGCTTTCCACGCTTGGTATTCAAGAGCAGCTTTGTGAACTTTGGCTACAACCTAAAATGTGTGTAAGAAAAAAAGAGGAAAAAAAGCATTAAACAAAATTAATTGTCAAGGTCTATAAACCGCAACCTTGTTCACAGAAATGGTAGAGAAGGAAGAATTGTACATGTAGCATTGTGCCTCATTAAGTTATAGTTTTTCTAGTTACCACAGTGCATAAAAAGTAATGATAATAGCATTATCAATTTACCATTATGGTAAATTGTTCGGGAAGCTTTGCAAAAGGTAACTGCACCATGATTTGGACTAGCGTCACATCCAGGTAGGGGGTGAAGAAAAACTTCAAATCACTTCAAAACCTAAGCCACATTGCTCCTCTACCCCATTGGAGAAGAACAGACTTCTGCCAGCCATCATAGAATACCAAATCGATACAACTCTGACTACTACATGAGCATTATCTGCATAGAAAGAGAACATAACTTAAGGTATATTTATTAAAAAAAAACTTTCAAACCTTTGGAGCAATCTTTGTGGAGGCTTTGTTTACCAACCACTTTGGTATGATTCCTGCAAAGATACAAAAACGTAAGACACTTTCTGATGGATGATTAGCTCACATTTATACATGTGCATTCTTTGTAATATAAACATGCACTGTAAATAGACTGAATTTCCATGTTATATATTATTTAGCAATTATTGAACGAGGCTGAGTAGGATACATGTATGAAGACTTCCGCAGATCAAGGAGAGTGTTATCGACAGAGGCTGAAGGCCGAGGTGGATAACACCCTCCGAGATCTGCAGAATTCTTCATATCCTACAAAAGCCAAATTCAATAATTACTTTATTATTCATTCAAAATATTTCCCCGTTCTTAAAGGAATTTTGCCAATTTGCTCTTTGTTTTCACGCTTACCAAAAGTAACACAACCTTCTCGGTCAATGGTTCAATAATCTGCAGCCTGCTGCACTTTTGACATCAGATGATGTCATTGGTTCATTAATTTGCAGTCGGCTGCACTTTCGATGTCATTGGTTCAATACTTGGTCAACAGCAGCTGGTTATGGTGAATTATGTGTGCGGTTTTAACCAATCAGAAACAGGGAAATATTTTGAATGAATAATAACTAACACTTAATGACTGGTCCCCAGGGGAACAGTTAATTTTGTTTCTCGAGAATCTCAATGTTTCCCGAGACGAAGTCGAGGGAAACATTGGGATTCGAGGGAAACAAAAAAAATTCACTGCTCCCGTAGGGATCAATCATTAAGTGATTTGTTATATAGCAAAACAAAACAAAAGCAAATTTTGAAAAACATGCTGAGATTCCAGCAACAGCAGTAAACAGTTCGCGGGTAACAGTGAACTGTTTCCCGTTTGATGTCATAGGTTTCACAATGTTACCCGCTCATGGCATTTGGCAGGAAACAGTTTCATTGTTAGATGTCATGTGACCATGAACTAGCCAATGAATGGGCACGCTGTAGCGGGAAAAACGCCAGCTGTATAACAATTGGATTTATATACTTAGTGGAAGGGCAACAATATTTATAAGTGAAAATATTGACTGAATAATTTAACTGCCTATATGTAGTACAAAGAACTAATAAATCGTAAAACAAATAAACAATTAACAAATTAAAGTTATGCAAATTACCTTTTAGATCCACTTGAGACACATATGTAAGTAAACAACCGTCCCCCTTTCTTTCTACATAATATCCACTAAGAATTGAATTACCACGGATTAAACCTTTCTTTTGTGGAACATCCTAAAAAGCACACCAAAAAATTCAAAAATACAATTTGTTGACATTAGGTTACAGTGTAAATCTTGTATACAGGTATATGTAATGTTTAAAAAAATGAGCAGGAGTGTTTTATTGGGTTTGTGAGGCGCAGCCGAGAGGTTTTTGACCCGATAAAACACGTGCTGTGAGTTGTTTGAACGGCTTCAAAAACATTCGACAAAAAGCATGTGTCTTGGGAGGCCGAACAAAAGTTCAAATTGGGAGGGGAAGACATTAGCATACAAGAAAAACAAGCTGTGCCTTATCAGTATTCTTTATATCATGTAAAGAATACATGTACTAACGAGGAGCTTTTTATTGGGATATAATGCTCATGCACGTGACACTTTATCGGTGGTTTGATTGGTTGTTAGGGTCATGAATTATTAATGAGTCTGGAATATGTTTTTAAGGCCTTCCTGAAGGTGTCATAAAACAGATTTACAAATAACAAGCAAATAATTTAGCCAGTGCCACTATTTGTCTTTCTAACCTTGTGATGCACTGTGTGGTTAAATATAATAAAGTTATCGTCTTCCCAGTACCATGACCTCTGAGTTACAAAATCTCTGTTTCTCATTGGTGATGGACACTTAACTGAAAGAAAAAAAAACAACAATAAAATTTATTGAACTTGCTTGTTGCAGACACAAAAAGCACCAGGAAAACATGGTGTTAATCAGGGTATAGGATGTGTCAGTATTATTGAGTAGCCCTCCCCCCCCTTTGGATAGAATACCAGTCAAGTGCAAGTAATGTTCTTGGAAGCATTTTTGCCAGGTAACCCAAACAAACTCAGGAATGAAACACAATGACACTGCCAGGACCTAAATCTGGTCCCCTAGGCTCGTTTTTCAGCTGCTGTTTGGAAAATGAGCCTGTGCTCCTCCCCTAACCCTTCTTCTCAGGGAGGAGAACAAATGTGAGAGAGCAGCAGAAATCGAGCCTACTGGTCCCCTTGATCTGAAGACACCAAGCTACACAGCACATCAGGGCACAAATGAATTCACTTACTAGAATAATATCCTATATCATTGTATCTGTCTAGTTGGCATATCTCAAAGCATTCCAACATATTGTCATCCCAGCATTTCCTGTAGTCTGCATCATGAAGCACATCATACATCAGAGAGGGAGACACGTCTGCAAAGTTGGTCACCACCTAAACACGAAAACAAATTCATCTCTTTTTAACATCACACTACAGTATACTCTTTCCATCAACTATGAGAACGGCATTTAATTGAGATGCAAGCCAAAAAGATGTTCTACAGTGAAGATGTACAAAGTCGTGTATACAATGGACCAGCCTTACAAAAATGTTTTGTCAGGTGTCACTGTGTTATTCATGTGCAAACCTAATTAAAGCAAACAGCCAAGGGCTGATTTATAACCTAACTGTATTCCAACTTCTAGCAGTCTATGCAAGACAGGGGAAAAAGTTTGAAATTCACTTGCCCAGACTGGGCAAGTCTGGGCAAGAATAGCCCTCTCAGAGAGTTGATAAAATTATTGTATTGTACTGTAGACTACTGAGGCTAATGTCACTTGCCCACCAGGCCACTGAACTGCTATAATTTTCACTTGCCTAAGAGCAAAATTTACTTGCCCCAGGCAATCAGACCTAGCTTTTTTCCTGCCCTGCCATGCACTGTAGGTCAAAAAATTAAGATTCCTCACACTAACAAAAGTATAGTCTTATCAGACAGGGTTTCTTTCTCTCACACCAGCGCCATCTCTTTGTTTTGTTGTTTAGTTGCTCACTTTGTCTCTACCTATCTATCTACTGACCATCATGTGACAGGAGCCAATAGCAAGGAGTTGATGTTTATACCTTCGGGCAAAATTGGCACTGTACCACAATTGTGCTTAGAACTCAGTATTATAGTAAAAACAAATAGCACATTAAATATAGGCCATGCTATTAATTTTGCACTACTGAAAACAGTGCTTAAGGTTAGGGTGTGTTTTAGATATAATTTTATTTTTTTCCTTCTGAAAACTTAGACTTGAACAATCGGCCCAATGGGTGTAATCTACAGCTTTGCACTGAGGAAATACTTTATAAAGAACAACAGTTAATTAATGGCCTACATCAACTCCACCTTGGTAAAATAGATATGTTATCATACAGTAAATTGCTTGTGGAGTTGCATTGGAATTTGTAGACACTTAAATAATTTTGTGGTTTCAGCGAAAACCATTATCACATATCTATAATTTTTCCCACAAAGGTACAGATAAATATAAAACTGTTATTTGACTTCCATAAAAATACCTAAAAAGCGAAAACTGTCGCAAAAACATCGTAAAGATATGAATGGAAAGCCTCTATGAGTAATTCATAAAATAAATATTGACTACTAATCGATAAAAAACTGGAATTCTGTTGCTTTCAGACTCTTCCACTTAAGCTATACATTTTATCTATCGACAAAAAACCACATATTGAAAAATATAATTTTCAAAGCCAGAAAAGCTGCTTAAAACTGAACGTCATTAAAGTATTTTAGGTTTCAGATGAAATGAACAGATATGTTGATTGCTCGATGACGGTTTTTCCTCGATGACAGGTTTAATGCTTCAAACGATCAAAACGACCTTCGATAGCTCTTATGTGAACCTCGTGGATAGTTCAATTCGCCGGAGATTTTTTCTCGACAGCGAGTTAAAAATTACAGTGTACCTCACTGCATAAAAATGACACATCAGTGATATTATTGTGCAACACGACATGACTTTTGGCCTGTTTCTCAATAGAAAGCATAACGACGAACTGGGACTAACGGTTGAATTTCGACATTTTATGATTTCAGAAGTTCTCTTCCTCGTCAAAAAAGATTCAGAATGACCAATATCTCTCCCTGTTTAGGAAAATAAATAACTTTATTGACCAACTGATCCGCTATCGAAAGGTTGTTTTAGGGCTGAAGCTCTAGAGAAGCAAGCTACGGTACTTGAAGACGTCGTGTAAAATACATGTACGTAAACTTAAGTTCAGTACAAAGAACGTGGTACTAAAGAATACTTAACGGTTATCACTAAAAACGCAAGCTTAAGCTTTTTAAACAGTGATCATCTCAAACATATTAACTTGAACAAAGCAAAGAGAATTAATTTCGCCGGCAGAGACTTGTTGAGCTAAAGTATGAGAAAGCTCGAAATAGTATGTTCCGTTCCACCTTACCCCGGGACAACTTCCGCTATCATGGATCTATCGCAACCGCAAAAGGAACGCCAGTGAGCTTTTACGATATTTTCTCTGGAAAGTCTCACCGATAGATGGGGTAATTTTCCAGTTAAACTTAACTCCATCCCTTTCAATGACCCAACTCATCCAAATTAAGTCCCCCAAGGCTACGATGTTCCAATTAGCTTTTGGTGTCGAAAATGTCTGGTCACTTTCACTTACCTTGATAAGCCTAACCGTAGAGCCTTCCTTGACTTTGGAGTAGACTTTTGTTCCCTGTTTATCGTACTGTAGATTCCATCCATCCACGCTCTCCGCCAGTCGACGAAAATGGTCAAAATCGTCTGCCTTCGCAGCTCGGACCTCGCCAAGTTGCATCGAATCGACAGGTTGAACTTTACCCACAACCAATTATCTTTCTTCAACGGTGGTTCGATTACTTATCACAAAGAGAGGAGATTCACTTATCACAGAGAAAATGAGTTGAAAAGCTGAATAAATTTCAAGGATGGTTGCCAAAACTGACTTTCCCTTGTCGGCCAGTTGTACGCTTTTGAGCGAATTCTCTACACGGTTGATATCAAAACGTCACCCAGAACACTGAATGTGTGATTAGATGACGTAACGCATTTCATCACGTAAACCAATCAGAGGAGAGTTCGTGAGACGAGGGGTGAAGATCAATGCACGTGGGCAACGCGCACTCAAGCTGAGTAAGTTTATTGTAAGGATTGACTTGTGTGGAAAATGTTTCAAATTTCAACAAAGGCTTAAACAATGTCTAATAGATGCTCAACTAATACACGGAAGAAAAACTTCAAGTAAAGCTAAAGTAAAAATTGCGTAGGCTGTTGTGGTGGGCTTCCGTTGCAAACCACAATGTGGGAGGTGATTGGAGGTTGCTATGGTAATTTTTACACTGGATTAACATGTCACCCGCAGGTGCTCGAGGCAAATTTCGCGCGATTTCCTTTCCGCAAGAATTAAGAATTTTTCTCAGTTCATTAAATTCTTCAGGTATTAAGTTTCTTTCTCTAAACTTCAAATTTGAGTTAGCCCCCTGATCCTGACTCAAAGACGGTCCCTCGACTATTTACAAACAGGAAGACAATAATTTTGAAACAACAATATATTGACGAAGTGTCTACATTTACTTGTCTTTTTTTTTTTGCATTTTTTCTTTAGAGGTGTCTTGCTATAAGCGAATGACATTAATTAACAACCTCCTCTCTCTCTGGCTTCCACTTCTAGTAAGACTTTTTCTTTAAGAAAAGCCTTCCTTCAGGTGTTGATAAAGAAATGGGTCCCTAAGGCTCTGGAAATCAAGTGCTTTAAGAGGAGTTGTTTTTTCGAAGCTGGGTAAATCTCATTTTTTTAAATAAATGAACCTGCATCTTTATGTTCATGTCGTGTACGTGGAAATCATTGAGAACTCAGCGTATCACTGATATTCTTTTAATTATCGCATTATGTACATCTTCAGTTTAATTTTCTTCAGTCACACATTAAACTGATGCTACCTTCTACAATGTATTACTGAGTCGTTTTTCCATACAACCGGGCCGAGCGCTATCCAAGTTTTGTTAAATAATAACAAGCATGATGTAATGAAAAGTAGGGGGCTGGGAACGATTGCAAGCATAGGCGACAAGGGCGCGGCATCTTTAGGGGGATTTTAGCGGGGCGGGGCAGGAAAATTTGTTTGCATGTTTTCATAGATTGTACCAGTTGATCGAATGATCAGAATCTCCTGCCATTTTTGAAAGGCGGACGAATTTAAGTTACTTTGTTTTCATACAGCTACATCAAAGTTCACCCATCCACTAAACTAATTTTACTGAGCCTAGAGGAGATTAGACGAAATTAATACTTACTTAGGCTAATACAGCACTTTGTCAGTTCATGAACTATCTCGAAACTTAAGTCAGAATTATAATATAATTGGATACATAAATAATAAAATGACTTGAGAATGACTGTAGAGCTCAAATAGCTTCCTACTGATGCGTGCTTACACAAACGACTGGCCGGCGTCCTTTGCAGAGGGTGCGCCGGTTAGCGTGGCGTGAAAAATTCTGGGCCAATATGATTTCTTTTTCAACTTTCCTGTGTTATCTGGCATTTTCATCCATCAAATAATGAAGGCTATGATTTGGAACGCGTCCACGTTCTTTTGCTGTGTAAATTTTCCAGCTCGGTCTCACTCGGTTAAATCAATCAAGTTGTACGTGTTTCGCGCGCCTATCGATTTAATCCCTCATCGCGTTTGTTCTGCTTACTCTGTACTTCCCGCGTGCTATCAACCAAGTGTTCCGCTGAATGTTGACCGTTCATGACCAGATGGACATGACCACACTGTTTATGCTTGTGTTTCTGACCTTGATAAACAAAAAATGTAGTTATTGGGAAGACCTAGTAAAGAATACATGAAGTGTAATTATAATGATGCCATAATTCAGATGGTCAATACAGACCTGATCCTGAAAGGTTATATCACGGCTATTTGCAGCTTGTTTGATAGCAGTAGTCTTCATCAATACTTAAGAAAACATGTCGGTTTATTTATCAACACCTGTTGGTGTGAAGGAACAATTTTCGCCGAAACAGTGTTGTCAGTGTACCTTGTGGAAAGCCAACAGTGGTTTAGTGAGCATGAAAGGAGGGAAGTTTTAGATCGAATGTTTTCGCTTTCGATTTATGAAAATTGAATAAGTAAAAGAATATTGGTTCCTAGCTGCAAACGCCTTACTCTAATCCTCGAGGACAAAGCAATAAGAATTTGCATAAGACTACTATCAGCGATGTTAGAATATGCGAAAGATAAGAAGTCTTAACACTTGAGGGCTTACCCAAATATATTCCAAAGGGGTGATAAAATGTTATTTTTATTTCGTTTGGCTATTGGTTTGCTCAGAAATAAATCGACTTCAAAACTTTAACGTCAAGAAAAACAAAGTAAATATTTTAAATGCGTGTGCCGTGTCATGAACAAGATTGCAATAATTTATCGTTTACTTTCAGAAATTTTGTCGTGTCTTGAGAAGTCTCCATATCTTCTCTACTCAAATCGAGATGTTTCAGTTCCGATCAAATTTGGCGAAGCCCTGGCGAAATAATCCGCAATAGATAAAAAGAATGTGTATAGGGTAGAAGCAAAGGATCAAAGACTGAAAGACTAGCAAATTAATCTAATGAATCTGCCAAACTGTAACACCACAAAATCGTTCGTAAACCAATCTGAAGTGGAATCCGTAACGGAAACAATCGATAAAAAAACGTGGGAAATGTGGCGTGCTACACATCACGATGGCCGTAACGCCTTGGCAAACCAAATGCACGATTTCTTAACAGAACTTGAAAACCGTTAAATAACATGGTTCCGTATGCACGGTTTAACTGGATCGACGTGAAATAATTTACCTATTCCCAAGTCAATGAATCCACATCTATCTTTTGGCTATATATCTAGAACTTTACTTTATTTTGCTTGTGTCACACGCATGCCCGCAAATTGTTATAGCAACTCTTTAAAAGCGTCACATTTGTGTCACTTCACAGCACCATGTGGCTTAATTTACATACAATATGTGACTTCTCACGCAAAAACGTTCCTCACGGTATCCGTTCGAACGGCTGAACGTACGGCAAGTGAACGGATTTGAAACGAGTCCAAAAACCGTTCAAACGGATACATTGAACAGCTGAACAGGTGAGGATGACATTTCGTGAACGGATGAGGTCGAACGGCTGAAAGGCTGAGGAACATATTTGAACGGATGAGGTAGAATAAATTATTTCAAAGGGAAAATAAATTACAAATAGCTAGCTTATTTATTTCTATAACAACTAAAAAAACATAACATTTGTTTCTTGGCTGTTTCATTGACATCTTTAGTTAAGCCCTTCAATCCACATCTGATTTCTCCAAACAAAAAAAAAATGTGAAGTACGCAGATGATAAGACTAAATAAAACCTTCAACCTGAGCATGTGTTGATTTACTGCGAAATTCTACAAAGTAACCATCTTAAACAAAATGTATGGAGTACATTGGAGAATCAAAAATTTTGCTCTTGGATTGAAAGGATTAAAAAAAAACTTCAGTCGAGGAACACACACAATAATAGAAGATAACTCATCATTTATACTGAGATAAAATGTTAACTAATGTACAATTTTTAGTCCTTGTATTTTCCTTATGTCCTTTAACTGAACTGCAAAAACGAGTCCCGCATTTCTTTTTCAGTACTAAAAAGATCAATCTATTACAGCTTAGTTAAATTCAACCCCGATGATTTTTTCTTTACACTTGTGCTTTCGCGCCTAAAGAGGCGTTTCCATACAACTCTTCTATGAATTTTTTTTTCAGTTAAACGTAGGTTTCTAGGTAACCACGCAGTCATTCTGGTGAGGTAGATGACTGACTCGTTTGGCTACAACTCTTGAAAAGTAAGTCATGGTACCAAATCGTCCACTCGGCGCGGTGTCGTAGAAATATCGACAGATTCCCGCCGCGCCACCACAGCTGATTTTCTCGTGGACGGGACGCGCGCAACACGTGGTAGAGTCACCTTTGATGTTCATCTGAAATCATACGACAAGAGGGCACCATTACCAACTGAAAACATTTTAATTTACTTTCACCGTTCGTAGATCAAGAATTGCAAATTATTAACAAGCACTAACACTGTTTCTTCAGTCGTGTAGGTGCAAAAAATTAATATAAAGACAGGAATTTCTAGCGCGTGCTTATTTAAGCAACGTCTTCTCGCGCGAGGATCCTCGCATCTACGCCAGGAACTTGCGCTTTATCCTCACTCTTGCTACGTTTCCTCTGAGCATCACATCACCTTTTTTTTTTACACATCACCTTTATTTCACGTCGGATTTAAAAGAGTAGCTAAGGATAGTTAATTTCTCCGAGAAAAAAATTAAAAATTTAAACCAATCATCATTCATCGTAAAAAGTTAAGCCTGGATGTCCCAAAGATACGGTAAAATGACAGTGACAGTGAAATACGTTATTGCGGAAATTGTGAGAGGAACACGTCCACTATTGAACAAGTTATTCATAAAATATGCCGCGATTATTTGTACAGTTGTACAGATGGCTGCAGCCCCATATCGATCACAAGTGTCCAAAAACCTTAACGCTATGTTAAAGCTTTATATAGTATTGGTTACGTTGATTAAAACAATCTTAATTCCACTTACACAGTAAAAGATGAATGATTCTGATGTTTGCCAAAAAATCTGGAAATGGTTCGTACGGTTCGTTTACACTGCGAACTTGGATTTTGTAGCTTGCTTATATATCCACTCTTAGATAGTAGTTCTTTTTTATGGATCGCATTTTCGGATTGGTTTATCTAATCCGGCTTAGCACTTTTCTGACCGTAAAATAAGATTGGGAACGACGCTACTCCTCTCGCTTAAGCTCTTTTTACTCACGGTGAATAATAAAAATGCATAATAAGGATCTTGTCCAGTCGCACCTGATCTTTAAGATACAAATTATGTCCTTCCCACACCAGGTCATCAACATCAATAGTGTCTCCCAGAGTCTGCTCCGGATGGTATTCCACCACAAGTGATAACACCATAAGCATCTCCACCACCAGCTGTCTGTACTCAGGTTCAGGGATCCGATTCAGGGCCGCTTCAACGCAAAGTGCAAATTTCAGCTCGCCAGGTGTCATCTGAAAAGAAAAATTGAATCAGCGGTCGATTTAGAATAAAAAAATATATATATGAGAAAAAATTAACAAATCCGTGGACCCATTAGTCTGCTTAGCCTCGATTCTACTTCGACGGCTACTTCAATCGAGCGATGACAACACTCTTAATCTTATTTGAAACGTCTAATAGTGGATGTCTATATGCACTTGTGATACAGTGGAATCCCGTTCTACGGACACCCGCTTAATACGGCCACCCCGATATTACGGGCAATAAACAATTATTGGATGAGGTTGAGCATGATATCATGAATGATCAAAACTGAGGTCTGTGTTATCTGCCGAAGCCAAACGCTGAGGCAGATAATACAGACACGAGGTTTTGATAATTCATGATATCATGCGAAAACCGAAGTCAATAATTGTTTTATTATACCTTTTTTAAACAATAGGCATTCATTAGGCGTTCGGCCATTTTGTTTCCGAGGAGAACACTCCAAGGAGCTTGGTAACCAGGCAGACGTTGAACTTGACATGATAAATGCAATATCTGCAGCAGATATTGCATTTATCATGCCAAGTTCACAAGCTATTGTGAATTGATTGAATGCTCTTGACCAATCAGGTTTTTTATAGTACTTATGACGTATAATAATTTCGTTTGTTCCGACGAAAAGTTGATATTTCGTCTATATAATTAACCCGCTTATTACGGACACTCGTTAATACGAGCAAAGGACATTTTTCCGTGTCCCCAGTGACAAACTCTGATACAGTAAATTATCAACCCCGCTTTACAGACAGTAAAAACAACAGTAAAGTAATTTTAGTCCGAGAATACTGAGCGAGTAATTGTGTGTAAGGTTTCCATAGTTTAAACTTGTTGTAGTTGCAGTTACAATTACTGAAGAAACGGCGACGGTTTAAGGCTGTTTAACTGTCTGTTTGATTGCTTGTACAAATTTCTTAAACTTATTATGGCTTATTAAGGCAGCTGATAGAAAAAGGACGCAATAAATATCACTGACCGGCAAGTTTTATTGCGCACATACCTCTTGTACCATGGCATTCGGTAAATAGTGCTTGTAAATTTTCAGACCTCGGCACTACAACAAAAAACATACAAACGTCCATAACATAGTTGATGAAGGAAAAAAAAAACAGTCCAAAAGTGACTGCAGCAGGGAGACCAGAGAAGTTGGAGAGAGCGTAATGCAACGTCAAAGACTTGACCCTGATCAAGATCACCCCCAAACCTCAAACATTTAACCGAGTGCGAGTCACACAGATAATTCAAAGCTGTCATTTAGGGTCGTGTGCCTAAGACTTTTCTCCAGCTACTGCGAGTTCGACCCCAAACTTCCATAGGTGCAGTGCGTAAATCTTGTATAATTAATTAATGCTTTACCGTTCATTCTGATCAGATCATCATGTGCTAAAGCAGGTTATAGGTGAAAGGTGAAGTCAGCATACGAGCCAATAAGCTCATCAGACCGGAGCTTGGGTTTCAATAGCAAGTATTTTTACTCCCCACTGGATGGGATGCGAGTCCATCGCAGGGTTACCCCCCAGCATTAAATTCGCCGGTACCCATTTATACACCTTGGTGGAGAGAGAGGCACTGTGAGAGTGAAGTGAACACAACACAACACAATCATGTCCTCGGCCAGGGCTCGAAACCAGACCGCTCGCTCCAGAGTCGAGCGAACTAACGTTCCAGCTTATGACATTCGTGTTTTAAACAAGTAAGCGCTCATACCTTTTCGAGAACCTTCCAGAATTTAGGATAAAAATCCTCAGGGGCTCGATTGAGGGCCCCATCAAGGCACCTCCTCCTGATCCACTGCCCGAGGCGATCATCTCCTGAATGAGGGTCCTCTTCGTCGTCTTCTTTAGCTCTGTGATTTTCAGTGTTATTACGGTCAGATGATGGGAGCAGTCCTCTGCCACTCATATTCTAATTTTAACAACAATGTCGGGTATAAAATCAATAACGGAAAATCAATGTCAGATTGGAATATGCCAAACATGACTAATACTCACATCTAGTGGTACTATGACAAAAAATGCGTCTTTCCTATCTAAGCTATTTTGAAACATAAGCAAGTAGTCTGCGCGAGAAGAAAAATGCTGTTTACTATTTTCAAATATCTCTTTGCGTTCTTGAGATATTCAAGCTTTTAAAATATGCAAATTAGCCAAGTGATGACGTCATACACTCAAACACATTTTGTTCAAATATCATGAAAGAGATGTCTCAACCAATTTGTATCAGAAATGTTTGATTTTTTCAGCAAGATTCTACTGAATCCACAATACGAGCTTGAACGTTTCATTACCATGGCAACATACTGGGTTCCATACCTCCCCATATCAAAAGCTTTTCTTAACCCATTAATTTGCTATCATCCAATTATAATCCGAGACGGTACGCGCAGAGTGGGAGTGAAATGTCCTGTACAAGAACACTGGAACCCAGGCCGAATGAGCCAGAGTCCAATGCCACAGACTACACACTAGTCGCAGTCGGAGTCATAAGAGATCTTATGACCCAGTGAAAATCGAAAATCAGAGTCGTAAGCAGAGTCATAAGCTCGACGGAATCGGAGTTGGAAGAATCAGAACGTTTCCATTTCTTTCGATTCCGTTTATGACTCCGTTGCTTATTATCCAGTGAAAACTGGGTTGTCGGTGCTGGAAGCAGAAGCGGAAGAACAAACCAATCGCAAGGCCCGGAATCAAGCATTGTGATTAGTTTATTCTTCCGTTTCTGCTTACGATTCCGACAATGCAGTTTTCACTGGATCGTAAGCGATACAGTCATAAGCGAAATGGGTGTTCTGCTCCTGACTCTGTCAGTTTGATTTTCACCAGATCGTATCACTCTACTTTTCTGATTACGACTCCGAATACGACTCCGCCGCTTGTGAAAACCAGACTTCTGGCGACCCTGGGCGCGAAAAGCTAATAAGCGTCGATAATCGTTAGTAGTTTCTTCCACTTATTTAAACACAGCAGTTTACTGACAAGGGTAGCAGTGAGCACCAATAATAACAGCCGTATAGATTGAGGACAGCGTTAAATCCGGGAGCCATGAGACCGTGAGGGAATGGAGACAACAGGTGACAACGCTACCGCGGCTCTCAGTGGCATGCAGTACTTCAGATTCCTGGAAAAATAGTTTCCTGTTACTTAAAATACTGTTGTGTACTTAAAAAAAATTGCGTAACCGCTATGTCCCGTGAACGGTAAACGTATGTTTTGCCACCTCCTGTTGGCTTAAGTTATAGAGTACAATTTGCATTGCAGTGCATTACAAAACAAAAAATTAATAAACATGTCCAACAGCTCCTTAACAACCAAAAATCCTTAACACCTCAACTGAACTATTTAATGTACGAGGAATAAAAAGAAAAGCAAGAACCCAAAGAAACCAAAATAAACGTGCTTTTAAGTTAATCCCCTTCACCAGTTACGGTTAAGTAACACATCACATTACATTACACATACATGCTGTTTAACATACCATGTGCCTCCCTGCAAAGGCTTTAGCCGCACTTATTTTCTGTTAATAAACATGAAAGTGTGCAGTTTAACTGTAAGATAGAAAATAATAATTGTGCAACCACAAGTGCAAAGGGTTTAGTACTTTAACTTTCTGATTAAACCCATAGAATAAAGAAGAAAACTCACAAACTGTGCAAACAACTCTTGTTACATTGAATAACTTGTGCTATTTATCAGAGAGCTTGGAATGGTCGAGGAGGATACTTTACAGGCAGCATGTTAATGAATGCTTCTTGTTACAATCTTAGTTTAATAAGCAAAACAACAAAGACAATGAGACTGCTGTCGTCTGAGTGGCTGGTGAAGGAAATTTTGTTAACGTTTGATGAATAATGACTGACCCTGATTGCACTGGATAACTTTCTGATTCCAACTCTCTTTGGAAGATCGATGTTGACGATGGAGATCTGTTTCTCTGGGGAAGGCTTGTCTGACGAGAACAACAAGGTGTTTAAAAAGTGTAAACAAAGAACTCCTACACAAACTGGATTTAAAACGAATCGCATAAAACGCCAAGTGCTTTTGAGAGCTCCATATCAACTTCTGGATAAATTCCATCAACGTTCCCTCATGAACAGAAACTTCTCTTGTAGGCAAAAAGTCATGACATTAGGTGAAATAACGTTACACAAAATAATAGGGGGGTAATATGTAAAAATTGAAATTCCAGGGAAAGAACTGGTCCAAAATGACGAACTGAGCTGTTAAAGCAGTACCCAATCTAATGACGTAGTTTTAAGAAACGTATTCGTAGCGAAAAGGAACAGAGACATTATCAAGATGCCATAGACTAGAACAGTCAAATACCGAGGAAATATATATAAAAATTTCAAGCTTCTCCTGAGCTCTTGTCTTTCTCAAGTTCGGGGAAAAAGCAGACTAAACAACTGCCTCGCACAAGGATCTGTCCTTACCATTGGAAACAACCAACTCTTTACCACTGAGGATGTGATACAGGAGAGTCTTCATCTCAAAGGGACTCAAGTTCATGAAGTATTCAGCCGCATCCTCACCTGAAACATAACAAGAGTTAACAGAGCCCAGTCACCGCATTTTAAGTTATGTTAGCCACGTAAAAAATTACGTTTAAATTGAAGGAAACCTAAAAATAGCAGTTTACTAAGATAGAAAACACCAAAGAGATAATAATAAACCATAAAAGAACAAGAATGGTTAAGGATGGAGAAGATTAACACGGATTACAAACGACGAACCTGAGAAATTTAGGCTAAACTTTTCAAAATGTTCAGACCGTAACATAACCCCTTTAACACTAGACACCACATCCATACATTATGAACTGGATAGGCGAGGAGAGTTAAGTCAAAACTTCAAACAATACAAATTTAATTTAATTTTGTTTCCAGACAGAATAGAAATACTGAATGTTTCTTACCAGAACAGTCCAGTGATCTAGCCAGTTCTGCCACCATAACTTCTATAATCAGACCAACACGAAGTCTCAACATCTCGTTAAACAGGGACGGTTCAGTTCGAACAAAAATTCCTAGGTAGACCAGCAGCTCCTAGTAATAAAAAGATAACGGCATGTGTTTCTATGGCAACCGCAGTTAAAGGAGCTCAGTCATGTAATTTTGAGTTATTTTGAGAACGTAAAAAAATGCCCTAAATTGGGGAAAACAAGAAAAAAACAGTTTACTAAGATAAAAAATACCAACGGGATAATAATAAACCATAAAGGAACAAGGAGGGTTAAGGATTGAGAAGATTAACACGGATTATAAATAACGGACCTAAAAAATTCAGGGTTAACGTATATAGATAAGTTAGATACAGGAGGCAATCAGAAAAAATGTGGCATGAAAGAAAAGGAGAATGGCAAAAATTAAACTGCATAACTAAGGAGGCTGGTTTAATGTGGTATTAGATGTGAGATTGAAATCCGATAGCTGATACTCGAAGTATCAGGAGTAATTATCACTGAAGCACACTCTACCTGTGTCACTACACCAGTACTCATGTCTTCACCAAACACGTTGAAAATTATATTCTTCATCTCCTCTTGTGGAAGAGGCCTACAACAAGAACGACACAAGCACAACATGTTGTCACCATGAACTTACAAAAACGACTGAGAAAAAAAGTACCCCTACAGGAACAACGGCACTGACCTTGTGATGACTTCTTCATGTCCACCTTGAGGGATACCCACAGTCAATTGCTTCTGATGAACCAAAAGATCCGTGGCAGCCTGGTAAAGAAACAAAGAAGACCATCACGACCAATGAATGACGACCGAATGAACAAGGTAGAAGTCACAAAAACCGTGAAAGTACCATAGAATCAAGGTTGCTTGACGATTCGGAAAAAGAACAGGTTTTTCGTATGTTAAATTTCTTGTAAGTTTTGATTTATTAAGATTATTATGCTACCTCAAGGAGTTTGTGTTCAAGTAGCTATAAATTTTGAAAACGAATTGATTTTTTTTTCACGGCAAAATGGCTATGCTTCCTCCTGGATTCACATTTGAGTGTTAACAATTTAAACTAAAGAACTTATCAAAACAATTGACAAGAAAAACGACACAACAAAATAAACATTAACATTACCTCGGCCAAATCTTCCACTCGCTTTTTTAAAAGCCCTGCTGTGTGTCTCACCAAAGACCACATTTTAATCTGGCAAGCCTACCAATAAAACAACGGAAAGTTTCCTAGAGGAAAATTTCATCACAAATGGCTTTGAACAACAAAGTCCTATAGACCAAAAACAATTTTATTTGACTAGCAATGAAGTTAACAATTAAATTAACAGCTAAACTTCAACGTGAGATTCTAAATTTGACACAGCTATAATGTTTAATTAAATAAGAAACAAATATACCTTCTCGTACAGTTCGCTTAAAAGCTTTGCGACAGTAATTCCTGGTTCACCAAACAGTTGTGTGTCGAAGTCAAGACCCCTGGAGATTTAAACGACAATTGATAAATCACAACCAGCTGGCATGAAAAGATGCATCAATGGGGTAAACGTTGGCGAGTTTACCAACAATGGACACACAAAACAACTTATGATTCGCCGGTATCCATTTATACACCCGGGTGTAGAGAGTAAAGTGTCTTGCCCAAGAACGCAACAGAAAGTCCCCCGGGCAGGACTCGAACCCAGACCGCTCGATCCGGAGACGAGCGCACTCAAAATGAGGCCTCCGCGCCTCCACGAAGGGTAGGAGTATAAAAGTAAAGATTACACGAGTCCTTTCTTTAAGAATAAGAGAACTGTTCGATATCGCTAATGGTAACACCGGCTTGGTACGTCAACTACGATTAATACGTGTGTATAAATATTTTTTATCAAGTCTTGTTTACTTTGTATTGTACAGGAAATGCAGTATATCAGCCTGTGCATCGATGGTCGCGGCTTCTTCCAACTGATTCAGATATTCTCTGGTCTCCATATCTGTTGACATTGCACGTGACCTGGCTGGCGTCCACCCATTGGCTGCTGTATCCTCAAATTCGTCACATCCGGGAACTAGGTGACAAATATCGGCAAAATGACGTCAATGCACTAGCAGAAGTGAGAACTTTTGACGAAAACACTTCGCTGCGAGTTAACTGAAGTTAATAACACTAAACTACTATTCTACCCGGGATTTACAAAAATTCGCTTTGCTCTATTTATTTTGTTTCGAATCTTTACTGATCAAAAGGTCGATTCCAATGATTTGTTCGAAAATGCACGGGGCTACATCACGTACTCAACGTCAAGACTCGAGAATCGTTTGGGCTGGATAGATTCTACTGTAATTTTTAGAGTGCCTTTGTAACGTCTCTAAAATTTCGACGGAAATATTCGCCTAGTCTGTTTTCTCGAACTTTGCTCGTAAAGCATGCTTTATTAGCCTGCGAGAACATCTTGCTTCTACTAGGTTAGTTTATTTCTCTTTTTTTAATTAATTTCTTTATGGGTAACGTTTTATTTACTATGAGTTTACCTTTCTCTGTAAACTATGTTTTCTACTAGGAATTTAGCTATGTTTACCTTGCTTCAAATACAACTATCATTTGCTCGTCCTAGATCATTTATAACTTTAGGCGTTTTAAAGAAGCTACTTTTGTGAGACCAAACTACGAGATATCTTAGTAATGTATCAGCAGCTAATCATCTAACAATGGAGGTTCAGATATTTAGGGCTTTACTGATTTTTTCTGCTTACTTATTTATTGTTTTTTCCTTATTTTGTCTGCTTACTGCTCTCCCTGCCAACCAACTCCTTTATATTAAGACTATTTAATTTCACTTGGCACTATTAGCTTCTAAGTTATTCTGGGCGAGTTTACCTAATTTTATGACTCAATTAGTTTTTCTATTTTGGTAATTGAGTGTGTGTGTGTGTTGTTATATCTGTTGTAGCAGACACTATGTTTAGTCCTCAGAAGCTCCAATATAAAAGAGATGGCACATCTTGCATTTACATAATTACGTTTCGTCCTGAAATAAAATACTAGCTTGCATCCCGCTTAGAGCTGGACTAAACTAATAACCTAAATTAACGCTAAATTCAAATTTAGTTTACAACTCATCAGTAATGTCAAATTCTCTCACGGTGTTCCGCCGACAACATTTTGGACATGTCAAAATGTTAACTAAAAAGAAACACTGGAAGTTTCTTTGAAAGTTGCACATCTTCCTTTGAATAGGCAATTGTTACAAACTTTTAGTCTTTTCATCAACAGTCGTAGAATGGCACAGATCGTTTGCTAATTTGTTGGGGCGAGAATCGCCAGATCTCTCATAATGTACATTGCGTAAAGGAAACGAGCACTGTTCCTGGAAAATGCAAAAACAAGTATAAACCAAAGGCATAGTAAATGATAAACGAGAAAACGTTTGATAAACGTTTGATAATCATTACTTCTAAGGCATGTTCATGGTATCACCTTATTCAGTTCTTCTGCTTCGTAGCCGGTTTCTTTCATTAATTATTGACAAATAAAAACTGTTGGGTTTTTTGGTTTTCCGATTCTTGTTGGCCTTGCAATAAGCTCCTCTTTTCAAACAAACGCTCCACCTGAAGATATTTCGTTGTGTTAATCTCTCTTAGAGTACATTATTTTAAATTCTAAACGATGCCACGTTCAGAAAGTTTCACTTTACAAAGTCGCATAAAAGGACCTTAACTAAACTAGAATAACAAAAAGACACAGAAAAAATTATAATAGACAAAAATAAATCAGGCATGATGCGAAGTGAGCGCTCCGCTGTAATACCTGACTCGATAGGCGAAGGAAGCCTTCCTGACTCGTCACCAATGTCAAATGAAGTCGGGTGGAACAACCTGCCTGGTGCTAAAACCCACGTGATTAGTGCATGCTAATCTCACAGTGCTACTCAAGAAAATACAGATGTACGGGGAAACTGAGAAACTTTTTTTGACTTTAGATCGCTTAATTAAAACCCAACAGTAATGGTCATACTTTATCACACACTGTTCAACAAATGATAGCACGGCTAGTTAGGACAAACTTGCCTGCTATTATCAATCCTTAGGCTATCAAAGTAACCAATATGGATGGTATTCGCGCAATTGCAAAATAGCTGTCATTAACCAGATGAATCTCGAGAGGAAGGCATTCCATTTATTGATCAGAACAGAGAAACTGGCCTAAACCTCCGAGGGAATTCTCTTGATTGTCTCTCAAAACGAATGTTGGACAGACAAGAACTAACAAACAGCCCAGGATTTTCTGAATATCTTCAAAGACCTCCAAGTAATTATTTAAGTTACAGAATCATTCGATACCGCTTACATAAGATCGTTTTCCACACTAGCCTTGTGTTCGTCTCATTTTCGACAACTATTAATTTTCGCAAATAATTTTTGCTAAGACTAAGGTTGTCGCTTGAAACCTCAGCCATTCACAAATTCGTTACGGCAGTAATTTGCTTTCATTAACTCCAAATCAATAATCAACAAACAGCTAAGTGTTTTCTCACAGGAGGAACATCACGTTCTATAGAAACCACTGCGTCTGCTTTATTTGGTTGCATTATTGGTCAGTACAACACACATGCAACACGCACAGCAAACATGCATTCACGTACAGCGAGTGTTTGTTCTAGTATGCTCTGTTAAGTAACGTAAAGAAGGAATTACATGCAAGTATAAACACAAAGCTACAAAAAGTCTATTAGATTATGGTCTGTATGTTATCACATTAACTGTTATTTATTACATGCAAGGTTTATGTTTTAAGTCGTTACTTTAAAGCTTTAACGTTGAGTTATGTACTCAGTTGATATTTCAATGCACATGCATTCTGCAAAATTATACAGTCACGTATACACAGTTTAAAGAATACACAAGATCTAAATTAACAAACAAAAAAACATCGACGCCCGTGAGCAAATGAGACAAAGCTGTCAGCGGTCAACAGACAAAATTAAAGCATAAGTAGATCAACAAGCACTGTAATGAGGCTTGTCAAAATTGCTGACGGTATAACGTCTTTGGTGTCCAATTTGCTTAGCTCTGTAAGTGCATTATAATTGAGATTACAAGCATGACTTCAAGTACTTTCCACATGTTTTGGGTGTCGCGAGTTCTTGATATATGTTTGCATTGGCTTTCTAAACCATTCAATGTGAATGACTCAATGCCTTCTTTCCGTTTCATGACAGTCGTAAGAAAAACATTTTAACGATCAGTTTACGAACTCAACTTTTCAGCCGCCTTTTCAGTTACAGACAAGTCAAGCTATATTGGATAACACTCCTCAGGAACTTTCAAAGTCTTTTAGGTATGTTACTTCTTAAATTATGAATGAATATACGACTCACTGACTGTCTGACTGACTGAGTCACTGACTGACTGACTGACTGACTGACTGACTGATTGACTGACTGACTGATTGACTGACTAACTGACTGACTGAATGACTGATTCACTGATTGACTGACTGATTTATCGACTGATTGACTGACTGACTGATTGACTGACCGATTTATCGACTGACTGACTGGCTGACTGATTGATTGACTGACTGACTGAAAGACTGACTGAGACACTGACTGACTGCCTGCCTGACTGACTGACTGGATGAAGAGTTATATAGTGCTTATCCCATAAATGGCTGATTACTGATTTCACAGACCACAGCAGTAACGGGAAATTACCTATATCCCTTTCAGAAGATATCCCACATTATAGTTCACCATTTAATTTTCCTTTGTCGTCATTGGTCAAACCTAATCACGTGGTACGATCTCGCGCGGGCAGTATCTGTCAATAGAATGCCCTAGGGCGACTATCAGGCGATAGTGCCCGCTCAGCGAAAGTGGCTCATCAAAAGCCGCTTTCTCCTAGAGTTTATTTTAGACAAGATGAAAAAAAAATTATCGTCCCATGTCGATTTTAGTTAGAAGAGAGCAAGAGAATTATTTTTTAGGCTGAAAACTGCAGTAAACTACGGTACAGTAAAACTCAAGCGGGCGTAGAGGTTTCAAGATTCGCGGTTTCCTCTTTAGAAGCTTTCTTCATTAGAAGTCAACAGTTGACATAAAATTGTTTATACTGCATTTATGGATGTAATATCATTTGAAGAGGGTAGAACGGAAAATACGAAACACCTAAGCGCTCCATAGCGGTTGGAAATTTTGATACATAAATTCTTGTCGTTTTCAGTTTTGAGGCATGCCGCCACAGGAAAATTTAGTGGTGAACAATAAAGACAATAGAGTGTTTATGTCTCGGAACTATCGGTCTGATAGTTGCCCCCTGGAAATTTGATGTTCTTAAAACTAGCATATTTGCCCTCGAAGCTTCGCTTCTCGGACCAATATTTGTTTTAAGAAAATCAAATTTCCGCGGGGCAACTAGCAGCCGATAGTTCCTCGACAGAAACACTCTGTTGTTTAAATAATCCCAGCTTGTCTCCTTCCTGAGTTTTTTAACCCATTGAGTCCCGGAGCTTTTCGCCAAAAATGTATTTTTGGACATTTTGGAGATTTTCAGCCTGGAAATGGGCCAACTTAGCTCCCATCTACTCAAAAAGGCATTTGCAACATGACAGCAAGCCTCTCTTTCCGCCAGCACCACCTTTTACGACATTTTTGCTCGGGCATGCGTAGAAATCACAATTTTGGGATTTTTGGACCAGAAAGTGAGTGACCTAGGTTTTTTTAATTTTTAGCACCTTTCCTTTTCCTCCTTTTCTTATCTTTTTGCCGCAGTGATTGACCTTCTACTGGGCTTGCTTCCAGTACAAAAAAATCTGAGAAAGCGTCATAGAGATGGCAAATTTTACCATGGAGTAGCAACGTGTTGTCGAAGGCAATTTTGCTCTGAGTTTTTCAGCCTAATTTGTGAGCATTTTCGTGCATATCTCAGGCTTCACTGACCCGATCTCTCTGATCTGGGTGTCAATGGAAAGATCTTTTCCTCCTGTAGAACTTGAGCACAGATGATACCAAATTTAGGTGAAAGGTGATGACGTCGGAAGAGAAACAAAGGCCAACGCTAAACACCGCGGGTTACGGCCGGCACGGGAGTCAATGGTGCCTTGTTTGCTCCACGAAACTATCGTCCCCACACTCCCTATGAGTCTCAGGGCACGAGAGAGGCCTTGGTTTTTTATTGGTTCTATAAACGCTCTTAGGGTTCATCACGCAATCTGTGCTTCCCCAAGAAGTTCGTTTAGGTGGAGTGCGTGACGAGCCGTAAGAACATCTGCGTAACGCAGTAAGAGGTTAACTGCGTGCCTTAGATTAACTAAATAGCGTGACAACATGTAAGATATAAGTACATACGTGATGTGCCACTTGTCGAATCATAGTACCCTGAGATACTCCGGCTTCTCCTCACCATCCCCTTGTAACTCGCTCTTCTTTTAACAGGACTATGTCCAACGTGGCTTCCAGATCGGCACTGCAACAAAAATAAAGCCAGTGTGATACAACAATTAAAAATTGCACAATTTACGACGTCTAACAGTGTCTGTACAACCACAAATAAACAAATACAACTGAAATCACCGCTACGGTGTTTATAATAATTTTGCGATATACAAAACTGAGTAGCGATTTTCTTCTAAACAAGAAACAAGTGGTTGCAAAGCACGCAGAATCGAAGTGGCACTATAAAATTGTACAAAGTTGCAAAATGTTATTAAGCAAACAAGTGTTAGTGTAACGTGTAAACAAGGACCGCTTACTCTGCATTCCGAATCAGTTCGTCGTAACCTGTCACTAGATTGTGGATTTCTTTTGTGTCTCCTGAGTTCTACAAGGTATCCATAAAAAACAAAACAATTATTAGTGCAACCTAGAGGTAGCATCCTGAAACATGAAAAAAAAGTTGAAAAAGTAAGATACATGAAAAGATGGTCATGTGTCTATGAAGAAAGGAGATTGTGATCCAACGATAAATAAAAATTTACATTGTAGTTAAAACATGTTGGTATGTAAACACAGTTGTAAATAAACATCACCTGTAATGGACAAATTTATATTTCGAAAAAGCACAACAAACTAAACAGTCGGAAAACAATCACTGGACAATTTGCAACCCTTTTTCAACTCTTGGACTAGGAAATTAAGACTCTGGTTACAAGTGTAAAGACTTCAAACCAACTGACCTTCATCACTGTCTGGGATAAAGTGCAGATCAGTGATGCACGATGTACTTAAGAAGTCAGAAAGGTATCCTAACCGAACTCTGAAAATTAATAAAATAAGTTATTGATAGCATTGTCGTCATGTCCGGTTGGTTTGCCGATTAGCGCTTAAGACTCAGAGAACTGGAGAAACATGTTCTTGTGTTACATTAGTATAGGTAATCATACGGTTTCGAGTTCAATCTGGAATTAATTTGCTCGAGTGAGTCTTTCAAAAAGCTGAAATTACACGAGCCGCTTCGGCGAGTGCAATTTCAGCTTTTTGAAAAGCTCCCAGTGCAAATTAATTTCAAACTGAACGAGAAAAGCCGTATGCTTACTTAGTAATAATAAAAACATGAAAAAAATAGCGCGGGAAAAGTGCCTGAAGATGTTTCTTAAAGCCATTTTTTTCGCATTCGAGAAAACTTTTTTTCAGAGTTTCCGTACAAGATTTTTGTCACTGTTTGTCATGATATCATTGGCCTACAAAATTTCGCATTGTCTTTCTGTCAATCACATTCCAGAATTACGATGTGTAATTTGCACTGGTGTTACACTTGAACTGCACTGCTCTCAGCCAATCAGAATCGAGCAATTTTTTCATGTGTATTATTAGTAAGTTTACTTGTGAGGAAACAGGAGACTTTAAAAATCTTCTATTATACAGTTACAGGAATTTGTTGCGAGATTTGTAAAAGGTACGGAGAAAGCAGTGATGATTACAAAGGGGAAAACAAGGTGTCAACCGGGAGTCCATCCTCGGAGACCCAGGGGCGGTTAGTTGGGGCGAGAGGAAATAAATCGGGCAAAGAACTGAAGCGTCGCAGGTTTCAGTTCTTTGCCCGATTTATTTCCTCTCGCCCCAACTAACCGCCC
>CM042754.1:247536-273823 GCA_022496165.2 Catalaphyllia jardinei | reverse complement strand
TTCAGTTCTTTGCCCGATTTATTTCCTCTCGCCCCAACTAACCGCCCCTGGGTCTCCGAGGATGCCGGGAGTCTAAACCGCTTCTATTAAATCAACGCTTCTTCCTTTAAACATTTATTACACGTACTGTTTCATGTTTATTATTGTCGTTTTCCTATCCGTATTTCATTTCCCTTTATTTTTTACTCATTTTTTTCGCACTTGGAAAAATGTTGTATGTTTTGACAATGCGAGAACCTTGTTATAACCCACCTCACTCCTGAGATGTAGCCACTTCGTAACATGACAATCATTTTGGCAATAGATGATGAAATCGAGTCCTCTATATAAAGAAAAACCAATGTCATTCAGTTTCCGCTACTCCCATTTGTGCCCAAATGAATACATAATCTCTGGAAAAGTGCGAGAACGGTTTCTACATGCTCTACATGCTCTTGTCTTGAGAAAACACATCTCACAAGAGACAAAAAAGAGGCCACAGTGATTGACTGAAAAGGTTTGCAAACATGAAATGCACAGTGACGGGGAGCTGCACAAAACATCTGCTAGGCCACAACCAACAAAGTCAATCTGTGACCGTGGAAGCTACATGTCTAGCAAAGGCAAAAAAGCAAGCTATGCGGGCACTAAATCAAAGGCATTTCTGTCCACGGCTGGACGACTTTTTCCGACAAGTTTCAAACAGACTAGGAAAGCCACTGGATATATCATGCATCATTATAATGCATTAATGATGTTGGTTAAGTACCATGTGAGTTGTCATGACAACCTACCAAGCATGGAGTGTGTGATTATCATTGTAAGAATCGGCCTTCCAAGGCGCCTCCAGTTAGCGCCGAGAAAACCCACAAGAGACTTGATACGATCCGCGAGAAACTCATTATCAAGAGCCAGGTAAAACTGGTGATAATCCAGAATCTGCAACGAAAAAAACTGTAATTAGTATCTGTCAGCTCAAACAGAGATCTGTTCAAAGACAAGATTTGAAGTTAAAGTTAAAAAATATCTCTCCAACCGCTTCTGCAATCGGTTTAGTGTTTCACAAAAATATGGCATACCTTCGTTACAATCAGCCTGTAAAGAAAAAGTCTAAACTTCTTCACTAAAGCAATAGACCACAAGTTTCTATGGGTTATAAGCTGATAAACCACACGGGATGTTGGTAGAACACGAGACGAATTTGTAAACCACGAGCCGCAGGCGAGTGGTTTACGAATTCTTCGAGTGTTCTACCAACATCCCAAGTGGTTTATCAGCCTATAACCCATAGAAACCTTGTGGTCTATTGCTTTTATATAATAATTCAGAAGACGCGCGATTTTCGCGTGGGTTTACCGGCACTATAACCCACAGCTGACTGACCAATCAGAGCGCGCGCATTGGTTTGCTTATTATATAAATTCATATATAACATTGCTACAAGCAGATACAGTTTTAATTTTCATTGATTTTCTTGAGTTCACCTGAGGCGTAAAGGCCAGAATGGAGCTTCCAACATTATACAGCATGCTTGTTCCCAGGACTCCAATGTGATAGTTTGGTCTGCAATGAGAATCAATAAGTCAGAGCAGAGCTGCAATTTCCATCACTTAAAGATTGTTGAACTGAAGTCACTGAATTAAAGAAATTGCGTTCACATTATCATAGTTAACAGAGGGGAATGGTTATGAAACTCAACAAAGTTCTTACTTGTATGTTTTTGCTCTCTTTTTGGTTTTGACCGTAAACAAAACACAATAATTGTTTACTACTGGCCAAGGAACTAACCAATAGAAATGCTTTGATTACGTAACTAACATGCATAGTGTATGTGTGCAAAACCAAAACTTTTTGGCATAATTCTTGGCATCTTTGTTAGCTCCTTTGATACTTGCCGGGCTTCATAGCCATTCCCCTCTATTAATTATGATATTATACACTACCTGCCAGTCAGTTTTAACTTGGTATTTTTTCCTGCAATATTAAAGACAATCATATTTACTTGACGGAACTGCCATTAGTTGTAGAAGTATAAAAAAGATGTGGGGTTAGGCAACAGACAGCATTTTGAAAGTACTATTGACACACAACATTATGATTGCTTCAGCACTAATTAATATTATGTAATTTATCCATGTGTCCATATGCCCATTCTTACAACACATCTCCAATATCTTTTACATACATGTAAGACCCACAAAACTTAAAATACCAAAGAAAGACTTTTCAAGAGCTGGTACCTAACTATATAATGAGATACCATGATCTCTGAGAGAACTACATGTCTTCCAATATTGTTTGGGTTATCCTCATCTTGGCATCAATATATACTGAATCACGCACAGTGACTGTTCTTACCAAGCTGCTGATACATGGAGCTCAGGGTGCGAGCTGGAAGGACTTGTATTGGATTAAGGTGCTGAGTGACTTGCACAGGAACATCAAGGCTTCTAAGCTGTGTTCGGACCAACTCATCTTCAGCAAGGAGGGACACTGGAAAATTAAAAAGCAAAACAAGAGAGCAATATATTTCTTCAGCTTTTTTAAGGCTTAAGTTTTGTGAATTGTAACCAAAACAAAATGTTCAAACCATGAAATTGCACCATTTGATCTTTTATCAACGAAAAGTGAATGTCGGTATACAACTGTAGAACTTTAGAACTAAATAACAGGGTTTATTAATAGTGGTAAAGTGTTATGTACAATGATTTTATTTTAATCGTTTGAAATACATTAAGGAAATACAGTACCTTGTACCACTACATCTGGTCTCTTGTCAGTAGAGTGTCTCCGATTCAGAGGGTCAATCTCTCCAACAGCAATAAAGTTCTGTAAGTTGTAACATTATAAAATAAAACCATATTTGTCTCCGATTCAGAGGGTCAATCCTTCCAACAGAGATAAAGTTCTGTTGTCATGTTATTGAACCAAATCAGCTAGTTGCAAATGTAGTTACTACAACTACAGTCGAACCACTTTATAATGGCCCTGTATTAAGCAGCCACCCTCTATTAAGCAGCCAGTTTTCAAAGTCCTGATTTTTCGCTCCTACAGAAGCTGCATTTGTTACTTGTATTAGGCAGACACCTCTATTAAGTACTACTACTGTTGGTAGCCAGTAAAGAATGGCCTGCTGAAATTTCTGCTTACTTTTCATGCTAAACCATTGAACAATCTTGGTCTCAAAGTTAATAGGTTTATATTCTGCTAATATCAGTGCAGTTTATACTGTACCTCTTTAAGTAAGCATGCCAGGACATACAGAGAGTGAGACCACAAGTGTAGAACATGTTCACCACATTTTCTTTCCACGCTGTGGGGATTGGCTTTTTCAATATCAACCTGTTAAAAATGGTGCACCTGCTATACCATTATTTATAATATTAATACTAGACCTGAACTATATGTTCAAGTTTGGAAAATCAAGATTGTGCCACGGGGCTAGTTTACAGTAAGTGTCTTCTAGCAAAGATTGTTGCTGTTGTTTGCTTTTCAAACACATACACCCACATGTGAAGGTGAATTTTAAAATTATATGCTACCTTGTTCTTATCAGTCTCCAGAGCAACCCAACCTTACAACCATGAGCTACAGAATAATTGCTAATTAAACATAATGCAACTATAAAATGATCAAAATGTACCTTGTCCCTGGGCACATAAAAAAATTCTGGAACCAAAGGAAGGCCTGCATTATCTCTCACCAATAGAGGTTCCAGTAAGTCAGTGTAGGTTTTAACCTGTTAAAATCATGAACAGTATGTTGACCATGTGGACCAGGCAAGATTGAGAATTATTCCATGTATATGACTTATGTTTGTAGCCGAAATAGCCTGCTCTGATTAGCTAATTCTAGGGCATTATTCTCCTATAATGCCCATAGGCCAATTATGGGCCTGCAAGAACAAAGCAAAAACCTACATGGTATAAAATAAACAACTTAATAACCTCGAATGCTCGGCCATTGCCATATTGACATCACTACCGCTTGATCAACATGGCAAGGTCTTGGTTTGAGATTCTGGTTACCATACCTCACTTTTGGTTACCATATGTATTTGATTAACCGCCCTGGGAGATTGGGCTGAAGATGAGAGAAAGCAAGATTTCTGCAAAATACTCTGAAGAAAACTGTCTTCAGGGAAGTCTCTTATCAGCATTATTTTATTCAAGTTCAATTTCAATCTCATTGTCACTTGAAGTCAATAAGTGGTGGGTGAGGGTGGGCGCTTATTCAAGGCTAGGCGCTTATTAACATTCACTGCCAATAGGATGAGAACTTTTTCAAATAAATAAATTCATGAGTAGTAATAAGTCCTCACTTAAATTTGTTATCAATAAATGAAGCGAAATCAAAAGGTTAAGTCTGCTGATTGGGCTGGAGCTTATCCCAGTTTCTGTAGCATGAAGCAGTTAGGAGTATTTCTACTCCCCCCTGGATGGGATGCTAGTCCATTGCTGGGTTACCCATTCATACACCCGGGTGGAGAGAGACACAGAGTAAAGTGTAAAAACACAACATTATGTCCTCAATCAGGGCTTGAACCAGGACCACCCAGAGTTGAGTGCAATAACCATGAGGCCATGGTGCCAGAATCAAGGCCCTGGTTATTTTTACAAAAACACTGATCAAGTGGGACTGGAAGACAGATTATCCCAAGACAAATGCTGTAAAAGCTCTCCTTAGCCTCACTTCTCATCAGTGTTTCAAGAGCCACCCCCCCCCCCCCCCCATCCCTGGCACATGGAACAAGCTGTAATAAATGCTGCTGCATACTAGCCAACTTTTTGTTGGGGTCAAATTTGATTAAAATTTGTCTGACTATCAGCTTGCTGCATACTAGTTGAATTTTTCACGACTAACCACATTGAAGATAGAGAGATGAGATAGTGGCTACACTATATCCTACTTGTGTGACTCACGTGACATTTTCTAATTGGTCACAGAGTGCATGAGCCCTGACAAATTGTCTTGGTCCAATGCACACTAGCCGACAAGGCCGGACAAAACATTTTGAGATCTAGTGCTGTCAGAAATTGTCCGATAAGCCCCGATCTTGTTGCAGACTTCACTGAATTCACTGCACACTAGCTGACAAGTAAAGGTTTTTTGTCCACCAACAAAAAATCAGCTAGTGTATGGCGGCCTTAAAACTAACATCAATTTTATTAACTTGAAATATGTAAACTTAATACAAAACTAAAATTATCAATTACTCACAGGGCTCGAGACCAATGGTAGTCAACTAGCCACAGACTAGAAAAAAATCCCATTTTGGCAGAGGTTTTCGCACTTTACTAGCCATTTCGGCTATTGAAAATTTGTGACCATTGGAGGGCCAGATGGAACCAATTAGAAGTTAATTTCAAATTTCTCACAAAACAAAAGTGATTCAAAGCATGCAGAATTTAAAACATCGGCTGTAACAAATACTGGTATATATAATTTACTGACTCAAACAAGAATTTTAAATAACCAAAATGCAAAGAAAGATTTACTTTGTTGTTTGTTTTCCCCTTAGTATAAAGCAACAAACAACAAATGAACGGCTTGCCACTAATGATAAGTCATACGTGAGATCATGCATGAAATCATGCAGAACTCTAGGGATCAATTTTCATGCATGCAGCATCTGGAAGTCATGTAGACTTTCAAAATTAAAAAAATTTGCAGTTGTTCGAAAAGTTGAATGATACCTATATAATATCGATGTCTATGCAAGATGCAACAAATGCAAGATGGAACAAATAATTGTGTTCATGAGAAATCGTGAATCAAGTCTTGTGAGAATTTCTCACGTTAGCGAAAAATTCAGTTTTTGCTGTTGAACGATGCCTGTAATCACAACATCAATACCTTTGTTTGAAACATATAGAGTTAAGGTGGAACAAACTACTTTGTTTGTGAAAATCATAAATCGGTATTTTGAAAGAAAAAAAGAAGTTTTTCGGGTTACAGTAACAAATGTCAGCATCTGGTTAGTGAAGAACTTGTTTTGGCTAGTGAATCAAACCTGTCACCAGCCACTGGGCTAGCCAGCTGAAAAGTTAGTCTCCAGCCCTGACTCATAAACAGGTATTTCCTGCCATAACACCCCAGCCTTTATTTAAGAATAGCTTCTCCCATCCCATTACTCTATGTTAACCTTTACTTCTTGGTGATGGTGTATTTATTTAAAAAACTACAACAGTTTCCACAATACTGTGGAATGACTGATTTATTAGTTGCATTAAGGCCTTCAAAGGGTCCCCCAAATGAACGTACATACAAGGTACAGTCATATGCAATACACGTGGTAAATATAGTATGCATTAACAATACATCGCAATTAAATATGAAATCACAGATTTAACTCATTGGTTGTGCAAGACAGCTGTATTGTTGCACTGCAGCAGCAGGGTTATTAAAACGCTGTTATACAATTTGCTTCTGATTACAAAAAAGTAACATAATAGAAATGCCTTACTCTGGTAAAAAACAAAGAAAAGGAAATCACTTTATGCTGAAACATTAAATATGAACATTCTGTCATAATAGCTTTTCTAATTGCTGTAATTAACACCTTAATAACAAAAATGCTTTTAGGAAGGCTAATTGAACCCCACTGTTTATAGCTTGTAAAACCTTCATATATTATTGATTTCAGTTAGTAGCTAAGGAAATGAGCCACAATGAATAACTTAAGACTCTGTTTCTGTTTCTAGAAACATCAGCATAATAAAAATTTTAATAAAATTATATTGCACATTCGAACTGGTTCCCTATATGGTTAAAAGCATGATTTATCATGTTTTTGTATTAGGTTCATACACAAAGCAGGATTGAAAAGATTTGGCCTCCTGTACTGGTAGACATTTTGTTTACAAATTATTTTGCTTTTTAAAAGGAACACTCAGATATACAGTAGAACCCCAATTTCTCAAACCCTCATTTTTTTAAACCTCCTGATTACTCAAAGCAAATGGTACTTCTCCCTTCTCATTGAAACACTGCAATTTTATCCCTGATTTCTCAAACTATTCGATTTTTTTAAACCAATTTTCATTTCCCTTGGAGGTTCGAAAAATCAAGATTCCACTGTATTTAAAACACACAAAATGATTCTTGAATATTTCACAATGTCCACTGTATTAAACACAGTCATTAACCAAATGTCCATCCATAATCAATAAAGTGTACTTGAACAGAGGCAATACTTGAGACCAGTCATTTCTACACTGCTGTGCATGTTCATTGCACTGTACATTTCTGAACCTTCTGTGTAAACAATAGCTACACAATTTCAAATAAAAGCTACATAATTAAGCAGACAAAAGGGATTAACAGGAACATTAATTAACAATGACTATGGGCACATTTTGCATAAAAGATTTTAAATTGCTTCAGATCAAATCTAAACTACACTCCACATCCTGTGCAGTTTCATGGCAGAGCCAACAAACAGCACTAACACTACTGCACATCTGAATTGAAGACTTTTTGAATAATTCCTTTCAGGGGGGCAAGATTGTTTACAGAGATAGCAAAATGTCATGTAGCACATTTGTTTAAACAACAGAAAAGCAATATCACTGTGGTGAACCTATTGTCAATTAAATAAATGTTTAATTGGATGAACATAAATGAATGCAAAAGACAGAGGAGTCACAATACAAATTGAACATTTTGATGTTTACTTTAACTTCAGTCCCAGAAAACATTTGGCACACTAGTAATCCTTTTACCTGTAGCATGCAAAATGCCACAAAAATTTCAAGATTTTCAGTTCTAAAGCCTGTTAATACCTTTGCTGGATGCATGAAATTCACGGAAAACATAACAACAGCCACAGAATCTCATATATGTAAGTAGAACTGGATCCAGCTTCTCTACATAACATTGCAGCTAAGCACAGATTGAAGACTTTTGATTCGATAAAGGAAAAGATGCCATGAAAGAACAAGAGGACAAAATGGTGCAAGTCTCTCTTCCATGGAATAACTTCAGCACAGTTTGCACTCCTAGAAGTATTCCAGTGAGTTCTACAGCACCTAAACACTTTTCTACAGAACAAATCAACAAACTCGAGAGCCGTTTTTCACACCAGAAGTGGCCTGATAAGACAGGAGTTATAATTATTGCAATGGAAAGCAACTTGCTCTGTAAAGATGTGGAGGTTTGTAGTTATTTCAAAAAATAAAATTAAAATCTTTTGAAAGTCGGGACATGTTTTTTGACATGTACAGTCTGCTTGGCCTAATTTTATATGTCACCATGCATAATAACAAGTTAACCAATATCTTAACATGTCTGACTCTTGAGTGGCAGAATAGTGATGAGTTTAGCAAAGGCATTCAATATTGGTTGCTCTTCATGTAAACACTGCTAAGTTAACTCCAACAAAAATAATTTCATTTGGGATTATAAGTTCCATTTTTTAAGAAACTGAACTCAGGAAGGCTGACCGTATGGGTGGGGTTAACTGTTAATCACCATGTGTTTTTTTTTTCATTAGCTTTGGTTCCAAGCCAGAAGAGAGAAGTGGATACAAGGCATAATGGCAACCATTGATGCAGCAAAAGATTCCTTATCAGAGCAGCAATAAGAATAGAAGTATACAAGCGTAATGAATTTATTCTATGTCATACAGAAACGTTTTCCTGTGTTTCTCGAATTTAATCAACAAATTAGGCATTTCCTTGCAAAGGACAAGCACAAGTAATGCTGCACTTGGAGATTTGTTTTAGGAAATCAAAAAGCAATCCACTCATGGTATTTTTCTACAACTTCAAGTTAAGTAATATTTTGTTTGACACTGTTTTTACAGTTTGATGACATCATCTCAAGCAAGTCACAACCTACATGTACTTGTAGTGGTAGAAAATCATGGTAAAAAAATTTACCATTGTTATGGTCAGGCACAACTTCCAAAACCATCGTGGCATAGATTTCATTAAGGGCCAGGTGGAAGGCAAATTGACCGGCTGTTAAAGGAACTTTGCCCGGCTGCTTCGCCAGTTGAACAGCACTGTTGCTGTCCCATGCTACTGTATTTCCCTGAGGCTAACAGTCTTGTAAATAAAAATAAGCTAATAGCTTATTTCCAGTTATAGAAAACACAGTTTTGCCAGTTATAGTATGTACTGTAGCTCCATTGTATCTTCAAATTGTGAAAAAAATTCCCCCCCCCAAACTGTTAATTAATACATTTTTAATTAGTGCTTTTGAATTTCTACATATAGTCCTATTTCTTTAAGCCATAATTTGTAAATATTGTAAAGAATCGTAGTTAATAAAGTTGTTGTATATTTTGTTATTTTTTGTTACTATTTTTTCGGAAAAATTAGCTTTTATATTAGCTACTCTTAAATTCGAGGAAAAATAAAGTTTATATATGTATGTATGTATGTATGTGTGTATGTCTGTCTGTCCGTCTGTCTGTCTGTATGTATGTATGCATGCATGCATGCAATGCATTGTGGCAATATGAGTTGCGCATGATAGCCCATTCGAAATGTATCAACATCATGTGGCAAATGCGTCAATATGTTTCTGCTCTGCTGGAATACCCATATCCCCCTTGCAGCTTCACATTTTTCCTGCCCGGTTGTCATACCCGCATGGTAGAAAAACTTCATACTTATTTTATTTTATTGAAACCCTTGCCATTATCAGTAGTGAACAGTTTCTTTGATTTAAAAATTGAGGAATCAACAGCAGAGAAATTGCAATACTTGTTATTATCACAGAAATGTAATGTATGTTAGCAAAATGGGTCAGTCAAATAAATGAAGCACATACCTGCTCATCATCATCATCAAACAAAGCATCTAATAGAAGATAGCAGTAAAATAACGGCCATTCACACTCAATGTTCTCAAAGATTTCAAGTTCAGCTGGTTCATAATGAAGTCGGAATGGGTCCTGCAGTAAAAATGAAATAAATGTTAAGTTATCAAACCTCAGTTGAAAGTTCTATTAACTCAGCGCAGGAGCCCATTACTTGAAGCCTGGAACTCCCATAATAAACCAATGCAAAAGCATTTTTACAGACCAGTCTGTTTTTAGATATTTTTCCCACGAAATAGGCCAGTTCCAGTCTACATGAGCATGCTTCGGTAAGGATAAAACAATGCGGCCTCACGTGAACATGTCCACATGTCAACATTAGTCCGTGCTCGTGATTGCAATTGGGCACTGAGGTTCCTATGGGTTCTGAATTCGGGATAAATTCAAACTAAAAATAGATCAGTCTGTAAAAACGCTGTGACAGGAATATGGGGTAGTTGCAAGCTCCTAGTGATGGGCTCCTGCTCAGCGCTACTTTCTGGGATTGAAAATTGTACATGACCCTGCAGATGAGAGAAGGAGTGGCCTACAGGTCACTGCCTTGGACTTGGCATTGAGTATCCAGTATCTATTAATAGCAGTTTAAATTTCACCAGGGGCTTTTTCATAATTATTCTTTTCTTTGGATTAAAAATTATAAATCACTCATTAAAATACATTCAGTTCTCAACAAAAAAAAGAATTAATATTTTATTATCTCAATGTTACAAACCTCGAGAGGAGTCTTGTAACCATCTCGGATGAAACGAACCAGGCCATAGCGCCCCTGTCAGATAGTCATTACAAAATCAAGACTGTTTATAGTAACAGGCCTATCATAGTAACAGGTTTTATCATTTTTAACTTAAGGTTATTCCAAAGACAGACATTATTATGTTCTTTGCTACAAGTACCTATCAGACAAAACTCTGATTAAATGTTCTCTGATTTACACTTGAAACTAATATTAAACCACCCTTCTGCCAATCTTTGTCATAATGTTTGAGTTTGTTTTTCCTTGGACTCACCTAATTTCATAATATGAAAGAACAGAAAATGGAAATCTAATCAGTTAACCTAACAAATATTAAATTAACTTGTAAAATAATAGACTGTTTAATACCTGCAGTTTAGTGATGATTTTCTCCCTGCAGTCCTTTACAAGATCGTCATCTTCAACAGCAAAGGCTGGAAAACTAATCACACTTAAAACTGAAGCAGCAATTTCCTGTGGAGAAAAACGTCCATTCAAATGACAGATACTCATGTAAATAGTGCTCATACATAATTGTACTGCTTGATTGTATCTGTAGATCTCTCTTCCCCTTGAGATTCATATACATGTACTTAAGTAAGCAAACTCACTGTGTGGTACAGGAAAGTTTTTTTAAGCTCTCCCACTGTGCCGGAACATGAAATAAATACATTTAATTGTGACTGTGTAACTTTATAGTGTAGAAATATTGTAGTCAATAATCTTCTTCATGGTAAAAACACCCAGTTTTGCTGGAGTAAGTCCAGCATTCATAGAGAAATATTGTTTCAGTTTGATGTATAATTATTATATTAAAATGTTTAAGAACAAGCATAATACTGTATATTACATTTGTACAGGAACATTTGCATACCTTAGAATTTGATTCTCTAGGTACCATTGATTGTAAAATAGCCTGAAGGTATTTACAAAACAAACTGATGTCAAGCAATAATGTGATAAAAGTTCATTCTCAATACTAGTATTAAATGTACATTTCAAACTAATCTTAAATTTTGTGATCCATTTGTACTTTTAAGTCTCCCTTTCATCTGCTTTTAAAATTCTTGTACATGAATTATAAATTTTATTTAGTCACAACTTATGCAGGGCCCCTGTTAACACCAGCCAGTGGCTGATGGGACCACCCTGCCTAAATAAAGTTTGACTTGAGTTGACTTCAGTTGACAGTGTATGCAACATACACTTGATGCCTCATAAGCGACTAAGGTTGACTAACAATCAAATTGTGCAAACCTTGCACTGCTGAATATCATCAGGGAGAATATGAATAACAGAAGAATGGCCACCTTCAGGACCAAATAAATCCAGACCGTCCAATGCCTCTAAAGCAGCCTGAAAACAAAAACAGACAATGAACAAAATAACTGATAGATCTACAAATTATGTTACAAAGCCCGGTGTGGTAAACACAGCTACACATACCTTGAAAAACCCACATCAACTTACACTGTAAACAGTACAATAATATTACACAGCTGATAAAAGCAATACATGTCGAAACAAATTTGAAATTTAATAACCTTTGCCATTCCAATAGAGCTTGCGTTCAATTCAGGCATGCCATGATTAAGTTTGTCGCCTCTTTCCCAAATCCCATAGTCCTGAAAACATTGTGAAAGTTACATCACTGTTATAATATTACTACAAAAGTTTTAATTGTACTGGCTGAGAAAAGATCTTTCAATTCATGTCCCAGGGAAAACCAACATCCATGTAGTCTGAGACAATGAAAGACAAAATACTACTTACATTGTACAGGCACCTTTTGAGATATGTCTCTGAAATAAAAGAATACTTGTTCCAAGCAGGGATTCAAAACTAAGTCTCCTGTATACTGGCCGGGTGTGACATCTACTAGACCATAAGTAGTCACATATCCAGCATGTTTTCCCCAGTGAGTGTAGTGGCTATCATGCCTGACTAGTACACTGTATGTGGGGAGACACAGGTTCAAATCCTGCTTGGGATGCAAATTTTTCTTTCATTTCAGAGACAGGTCTTGAAAGATGCTTGTAAGTTATTTGCATATTATTTTCTATCATTGTTTCTAAGGCTTTTCTGGCTCAAAATAGTTTCAATTCCACCTGTTAACTTTAGTGCAGAAGTCAATTAAAATCTGCAATGTCTGTACCCCACTTGTACATTAACTTCAAGATGTCTTATGCGACAACTCATTTTCAAAAATCCGCAACACCCTTTCAATTACACCGTCACATCTAGTAAAGTTTTAGCTGTTATACAGATAATTATTTTATAGTTGGATAGAACTGACTTACTGGAATACAATATGCCTTTTCGATGTAGAACACCAAATTTTGAATGAAGGCCACTTCATCAAGGGTGAAAATAATCTGTATTCCTAATGAAAAAAGTCAACATTTGTTCCAGTAGACTATTATTAATCATAAGAGATAATACTGAAAATGGTCCAAGTAAACTGCTGGGAGAAAGTTGTTCAGAGCAACAAAGGTTTTATGTTAGAATAAATCTGTAACTCAGTGATTGTGAACAATGTTTCCTGTACATGTACATAGACTTAATTTGTACTTTACCTGAAGCAGTCATTTCTGCTAACATAAGGAGGTAAAGAGATGTAGCATCAATCTGAAGATGTCCCCATGCATGGTCTCCAACACATGGACTACAGGTTTCTATAATGAAGTGTACAGGAAATTTAAACATACAATTGGTCAGTGTTTCATACAACTGACGAGAGAGCTGGACCACCAGGCCCTTTTGAAACATTTTGTAGCATAATGTTTTAGGTTTTAAATTTTTTCTTCATATACTGTACAATATCAATTAATTAATATATAGCTCCACAAATGTAGAGCATTCTGCGACTCAGTGATAAAGTTGTTACGTATAATTTGTACATTTGTATGTACAACAAGTCATGACGGGAAAAGTTCAAAAGGTGACTAACATTAATTTCTATGACCAAAGAAGAATACTAGTTAAACATGAGAAACCAAGTTAGTGACAATGAAATAATTTATAAGCCCCAGTTGTTGAAAGTGAAAACATAAATATACAATAAAACTGTGAAATGCTGTACACATAAATTTGGTGCATTCCATTTAATAATAAAAAGTCAAAACTTGCAACCACTCACTTAAGTTGTATTTGGCATGCAGCGCATCTTCTTTGGCTTGTGACCTCTTGAATTTCTCAACCTTATTAACCTGAGGACAAGTAAAAGCTAATTTATTACCAGCGCACAATCAGATTTATGTATTTCACTTTGTCCCATGCTACAGAATTTGACAGATAAGACTCCTGTAATAAACCAAAATGTACCTGTCTCATCATACACAGCAGCAATCCTCTCATACACTTCACAACAGCCTACAGATAGCAGAAAAGGTAAGTACCACAGAAGTGTTTTCTCTGAAATATAAACTTGTACACCTTGAAAAAAATAATATACTAAATGTTTTGTTGTACATGCTTTCAAATTTCAAATGACCTAGAGTAAATGCTTTCTGCCAAACTTCATGATTTTGAAGAGGTACGATTATGAAAAGGTATAGAAAACTTAAAAAACTTTAAGGTTGTTTGAAATCTGCATTTTTTTTTACCTTGAAAAACCTTATTTATCTGAGAGTACAGTGTAGCTGGCATGTTGAGAGCCAGTTGATAATGCTTACTGTGAACACTGACATCTCTACTTATCATTATAATTAATTTATAATAACAGGGTTAGATCTGTTTATCTTACCTGAGTAAGTTCATGTGCTCTTGCTCTGTCCTCATCCATATCAGCATTCTTGTTGTATGCCAGGGACAGACCCCAGACAGCCAGGATACTATAAACATTGTCCCGCACCCAAGCATCCTTACAGTCACTAGATCCTGATTTGTATGTCTCCCAGTTTATTTTGGGAGGTAAGAGTCCTGTTACTGGGTCCTGGTTCACATAATACAGCAAATAACATGTAAGACACCTTACATGTACACGTGTAGCAGAAAAGACTTCTCCAGAGCTTTTCTTTCAAGATACAAAATTGATATATTTTTATTTACTTACACAGGGTTCTCATTAATTTAGCGAGTAGTGATCTTCAAAATATAATTTGGTTTTATCAACTGAGTTGATAATGTGAATTAGCCACCGAATCTCTTTACGGTGGCTAATTCACATTATCAACTCAGTTGATAAAACCAAATTATCTTGGAATACTCCCACCGACGCAGCACCACAGTTTCTTTAGAAACTTACCCCCTTTTCTTCAAAATATGTCAGTTTAAAAAAATTCTGCAGGGCAGATGAAAGAAAAAACCTGCTTTTCCACTACTGATTTTTGAATTTTTTCCCTCCTACAGAACTTTTAAAAGAATGGTATAGCTACGACGCATCTGAGTGATCTTAGTTGTCACCAAAAATTTTGACAAAATTCACCAACTGGAAGTAGAAATATTGGCACACGAAGTTGGAAATATGGAAAAAGTCATGGTCGACTAGATCTCACTTTACGCATGCCAAACCACCGGCATTCCAACTGAACATATTCTCTGTGAAAAAGAGATATTTTTGCATTCGATTGTTTAACGGGTTACAAAAAAGTAACCAAAATCAGTAGGGGAGAATTTTACCATTTGCATTTATGAGCTACAAGATCTATCTATCTCTAATATGCACCATTGTAATGTTCTCTGGAGCATGCATGTTAGTTATGGCGGGTGCAGATTCCTCCTTAGTTAATGTGTACCTAACCCCAAAATATGTTTTTCGCTTAAACAAATCTTTGCACCTATTCAAAACGCACTGCATCTTTTCAAACTAAATCTTGACTTTTAATGGGCAGTAAAAGTTCTGAAATCTAGCAATCATCTGTTGCAAGACCAAGCTAGTGAGGGGTATGCGTCTATTCCTTGTTTGACATCACATATTGATTTGCATCATACTAAGTCTTTGTAAACATGCATGCAAAGAAGTTTGTGACATAAAACTGGGAATAGACCCATACTCCTTACTTGCTTGGTCGTGCAACAGATGATGGCCAGATTTCGTAACTTTTGCAGCCTGTAAAAATAATAATAATAATAAACTTTATTCAAGTCAAAAAGTCAAGTCAAAAAGTCAAGATTTGGGTTAAAAAGGGGCAAAACAGCGCAATACGTTTCAAACAGGTGCAAAGATTTATTTAAGCGAAAAAATATTTTGGGGTTAGGTGGTCTTTAATAAGTTTATTAACAAAGTAAGCAATGGAACTGAGAGCAGAGTGACACAACTTAATTATACTTTTGGGTTTAAAGTTTTCTCTTGTCAGTGCATAATGAAATACTTTTCATGTAAGCTTACTTAACAAATAAAGAAGCCTAGACAGTGCTCTGTTCTGCTGTAAAACATGCAGGAAGTGATAGAGCACAAAAGAAGTGTAGGGGAAACACGAGACGCAGTTGAATGCTTTCCCCCACTTCTTGAGTGCTCTACTGCTTCTTAAGAGCTTTATAACAGAGCAGAGCTCAGTCAAGGCTTCTTTATTTGTTTTATGATAAAGAATTCAATAACTTCCCCACGAATTCGCTGAATTTTCAAACCAAATTTTATTTTCCAAAGTGGTAAAGTAACATCAGCTGTCTACTAATCTCTGATAAAGCACACTAAAATAAGCCAATCACAATCCTTGTTAGAATTGTTCAAATAATTTGATTGGCTAACGACACAACAGTTGTCAATCACAAGCTGACGTCTTCTGTGATCTATTACTGAATCAGACGCACGGCAAAATGGAATCTATTTGTTTTATATAATAACAAAAAGCCTTTTTTGTTTCAAAACATTTTAACATAACGCGAAAGACGGCCTTTTGCCTCGCCTTTGCACGAAAACAAGGCATTTGATGTGATCTATACATTCAAAATGAAGCAGTTTCATTGGTTGCTATGCGTAGCAAAGAATTGTGATTGGTCGAGAAAAATCACGCCACTGTCAAACCTGACTCAAGCGTCGCTTCTCATGGAATGAAAACTTACAACGAAAGCAGAATTGAACTGCAAAATCTACAAATCTTGAAGAAAATGCTGGAATAATCAAGTCAGTTCAATCAAGTAGTTTTAGTTGCGCTCAACTGCCGACTGAGGCCGTAGAAAAGTATTTCTGTATCATTTTTTTTAAAAGAAACGGCCTTATCTTTCGTTTTCTGGCTTCGAAACCTGTTCAATTCCTCAGCAAGACTTTTTTTGTACCTTATCTCTTGTCCAGTCACGTAAAATATCATCCTAATTCTCAAAACTTTCCGTCATTTTAAAATGGCAGAGGGAAAAACTTTGTAATGATGACGCCAATCATGCACCTGTCCTCTAATAGATCATAGGTGAGAACCAATCAAAATGCGAGAATAACTTGGGTTATTATATAAAATATGAGTAAAAATAATAAAAAGCCACCGTCACCTACAGTTCCCCCGCCAGAAGAATTGGTTTCTATGTTTTTCAAATGGGCTGATCCATCTGATACTCACAAGGGTTTTGCATGCCTCCCCTACATCACCGGCCTAACTGAGCCTCTCACGAGATTACTCCGTAAAAATGAAATCCGCGTTGTCAACAAACCATTCAAAACCCTTCAACAAGAATTCCCGTCTCCGAAGTTCAGACAACCATCAGATCTCCAATCCAATGTCGTTTATAAAATCCCATGCAAAGACTGTCCATGGAACTACATAGGAGAAACCGGAAGATGTTTTCAAACCCGAAAAAAGGAACACCAACGAAATTTGAAGAACTATGCAAAGGGCTCAAACGTTGCAAACCATGCGTGGCAAAACAATCACTCCATTGACTTCGATAATGCTTGTGTAATTGACAAAGGCAATTACCGCGTTCGAAAAACACTAGAATCATGGCATACAGCAAAATCTTTCGACGCGGAAAATAACTCCAAGCCGTTGCCTAGGCAATACTCCATTTTATTGTAATTAGACTCACTTTTTTACATTATTTTTCACTCCTTTCACACCTCTTTTTGTATTACACTTTTACAAAAAATTTTTTCGCACCCCTTTTCGTATATATTCCATCCACACGCTTACATTTTTTCATTCGTTAAAGGCTGTAGACTGATAGCCGAAAGCTTATGATTGTTTTTAACCTTTTTTAGCCAGAGAACGTTTTTATAATTTAAATATATAAAATATATTAAATAATAACCAAATCAATGCGCACGCTCTGATTGGTCAATCAGCTGTGGGTTATTGTGCCAGTAAATCCACGGAAAAATAGCACGTCTTCTGAATTATTATATAAAGCAATAGACCACAAGTTTTCTATGAGTTATAGGCTGATAAACCACTTGGGATGTTAGTAGAACACTTGAAGAATTCGTAAACCAAATTCTTCTCGTGTTCTACCAACATCCCGCGTGGTTTATCAGCTTATAACCCATAGAAACTCGTGGTCTATTGCTTAAATAAGTTCTCTTTTTCTGTATATAATAATACAAACAAACTCTTTGTTTCAACAAGTTACGTTGAATCTAGATATTGTTCATGTTGTGATAAACATGATACAAAGATGTAAATAGCGGGATTAACACTTCACGTACGTGAGAGAGCTGAAGGTTAAGCTTGAGCTTTAATATATATTTGTGTCAACTTTGCACGACATTTTTGTCGGGACGCGATGCACCGCACAGGCTTGATTTGCGACAAATTAAACCAGTGGACGACAAACGACAAAATGGACCAAATTAATATCTTGCCTGTTGATCATAAAGATGAGCTGATCTCAACCAAAACAAGTATCAGGTCAATTTAATAGACCGAATGTCGATGTACTGTAGCCATCAGCTATGAACTAAGATACGTAAGCTTACCTGAAAATCCAAAATAGTGCGATTAACAAGACTGTGATACCAGTCTAGACGGACAATCGAGTTACTTCTGGCTCTCATGGCTTCTACGTTCTATTAGTCATTCCTTTTGTAGTGTTAATTCGTTCACAAAGTCAACCATTCTCCCAACTCTCCGCCATGTTGGATCAGTCACGACAACTTAACACGACATTGCAAATTTAGGAGTGGAGGACTGGGGATAAATGGTGTCCAATCCGCGCGTTTTGCGCCTAATTTGACGCAATCAATCGTAACGATGGAAACGCGAGGAATAAATAAATTTATGCTGAAGAGGAGCTGAAGAGGTGCAAACGGGAGGATTTTCCTTGAATCGCTCGTACGTAAATCTTACAGTTTCTTCGAAATCTTTAAAAAATGGAAGCAATCTTTTAGCCCGCTGGAACACGACTGGAAAGAACCTGTGCTATGGTTTTTAGATCGATAGCTAATTTGGCAGATTCATCAACGCACATGTGATGGACACGAAAATGGCGGTATATTCAAATCAGCTTCAAGATTCCTTAAATAAGGTCAGTTATTGAAAAGGGTAGACGTCTGAAATGCATTGAATGAATGATGGTTTCTATCGAAATTGTAAACTATCGGCTGCGATTTATCATTAAAAATGGGCTAAAAATGTAATTGGGAAAGAAAATTATTTTGTTTTTATTTTGAAAAGAAGAGTTTGTTATTGGCTTTCACTATCGAAGACGATCCTGCTGATCCTGAAAAATAATTGAAAATTTACTTTGCCCTAATTCTCTGACAAGTAAAAGATTAAGAACTTAAATATCTTGAAAATATAAGCTTATGTTGATTGTTTAAGACTCAAACCAACTCAAACCTATCAATTTGTTTCAGAAAATTATTACAGATAAAGCAGGTAACTTAATCTTATATTAAAAAGCTTAATTATTTAAAGAAAACTAAATTTCATCTCTTTTTGTTAGGAACTGCTGAAACTGGATAACTGCCTAGAATCTACAAAACAGGTAAAAATATGTGTAATTTTCAAAGTTTTTTTTTCCACTGTACTACTGTTATTGCTGATGAAAATGTTATGTCATCCATCTTCTTACCTCAAGCAGAACAACAACAAAAATAATAACAGGAAAACCACAGCAACAAAAGCAACATACAACAATCAGCTGTTTTACTATTAGTGAATTTTGTGTCCTGGGGTGGGGGGATGGAGGTGCGAAAAAGGGGGGGGAAGTAATTTTTTGAAGGTCTGGTTGATGTTCATGGCATAATTTACTGAATGTTTATCAACTGAAGGTAATGTGTATGACTGTTGTATCATCCAGAAAGAGTAGCTCTCCCCTGAGTTATTAAAATTTAATAAATTCCCAATTTGTGTTGGCATACCTCTTTCCAATTTCAATATCATGTTATAAAAGACAAAATGAAAAACAGTGAATCATTACAATAATTAATTGTCATATCTGTACTGTACTGTTAGCATAAATAAGAGAGGCTTGGATATAAGTAAACAGGATTGGCTGGAAGACAAGGTAGAGATGGGACCCATGCCCTGCTGTTTGAAAATAGGAAGGGCTAAGGGCTGGTGGGGGAGGAGGAAGGGATGAGACCTGGAGTGGGAGGGGAGGGAAGGAATATGGGCTGTATGTGTGTGGCCCAAAAGGGTATGGTTTTTGTATGTATGTATGTATGTATGTATGTATGTTTTTCAGATGTTAAATGTACTCTAGTCATGAATTGTGTATGTTTTTTTTTAGAAGGAGCTGCAACAAAAGCCCTTCATAAATAAATTATGCTTAGAGCAACTGTGCCAGCTGCAATGGTCATAAGTAGGAGATCAAATTTTTGGTCTGGTCATGTATAGAGTAGAGTAGGAGAAATTGCAGATTTTTTTCATAAATGGTTTTCTGGGAGTTACCTCCCTTTAAATTTGGGAGATGAGAACATTTCCTTGTCTTTTCAAAATAGCATAGAGTAGAATATCCCTGGGGGATGTTCTCATGTCCCTCTGGGGGTTGAAAACTTTTCCTGTCTTTTCAAAATAGGAAAGGATGGTTAGGGAAAGGTATTTTTTTATAATTTATTAATACTTATTTATTAATGATTTTCCACACAACAAAATTCAAAATGATTACAAAGGAGGACATTAATTTAATACAAATTACTTAGCATGGAAAGAGGAAAAAATTTACACATATAATATATTATAATGATTAAGTGACAGGGAGACCTCCCCACTAAAACTAAGTCACTTAGATGTAATATTAGTTAATAGACGAATTTCAATATATTAAAATTCAGCCTAAAACACTAGACCTCAGTACGAGGCTCTGGGGAATAAATACAGAGTTTGTGGGGTTTATTCCCCAGCTCAGAGCCTTGTACTGAGGTCTTTTGCGTTAGGCTGAATTTTAATATATCGAAATTTGTCTATTACTGTATACATACATAGCTACTGAATTGACACCTCTGGAAGTGCCGGATCTCAGATGGCTGCCTGTTTTATAAATAATTGTCAGAAAAATTAAAAATGTTTGCTGCTAAATTTTAAGAATTTTATTTTAAGTCCCATTGTTTGTTACATGGAGGTCTTGGCAAGCATTGTTTTGTAATTTCCTGGGGCATGTTTAAAATACTCATGAGTTTAAATCAAAATTATTAAATCACAAGTTACAACTTAAGAGGTTGTAAAAAAAGTTGTTTGCTGAATAATGACAAATGTTGTGAATATTCAAAGTTCTCTATAAAATTTGAATTCTAGGACCGTTACTGTGTGCACAAAGTATGCTTTGAAAGACTGATAGATGAGCATTCAACATATAGAGATCTGCTTACCAGAATAAAGGTAGTAGAGACAAAGCTGTAATGAAGATTTTTCAAAATAGAATCAGTTGCATTTTAAACTTAGTCAACAATGTCTTGTTGAAATGATGCATGTCCAGTTACCTTGGGTTACAATGTGTTTTGGTTGCTATTTTCTATGTAACCAAGTGGACGGCTGTCAGGTTCATGTAATTTTTGACTGTTATGGCTGACAGATGTGAGTACTAAACATGATGTCATAAGTCTAGTAATGATGTCATAAGTCTAGTAATGATCAATCAATCAATCAATCAATCAATCAACCAACCAACCAACCAACCAATCAATCAATCAATCAATCAATCAATAAATAAATCAATTAGTCAGTCAGTCAGTCAGTCAATTAGTGAGTAGGTCAGTCAGTCAGTCAGTCAATCCTTTATTTGGTGATGTAGATTGTGGTACAGACAGGTATAATAAATAAGGCAGCCAAAGGTCGATGTGGACCTCCAGAGAGTATGAGATGGTCCAATAGTGAACTGGTAGAAGGAAGGTGTTACTTTCGATGACCTGTGATGCATATTGTTTACTCCAGCATTAGACAATTAACTTGTAGGTAGAATATGAAGAGTGCATTGAGGCAATGGAGAGAGGTCAGAGAGAGGCCGTGTATTTGTCAGGAAAATTAGCAGCAACTGTCCTGGAACCTGAAACAGTCAGGTGATGAACTAATTTTTAGCAATTAAGGCTGAAAAAATAATGTTCTCTTAAAATAGAACAAAGTTAGTAAGATGTAAGCATTGATGTTCAGTTGATTGAAATGGATGTTACTGACAGCGATGTATATGTCAGAACATTGAATTAGAAAGGGGCGTAAAATAATATCATAATTATCCCTTGTAATGGCTACGTATTCATTTGAAAATCATTGTAAAATGTATGGCATAGAGCATTAAAATGTACGTGAAGAGAGCTAAAGGAAGTAGAGCAAGTGTTCCGAACATGACTGGTTTTTCTGTTAATTCAGTCGTGACATGCAAAAAAACTATTTTTTTTTCCTGTACAGAATCGTCAAAAAACGCGCAGATGAGCTGGAGCTTAAAGTTGGACTGCTCAAAATTATTAATCACAGGTTTGTATTAGTTGCAACACTTTAATAATTTGATCATGAATGGAAGATCAAGAAATATGCAATACTTACAGTGCAGTGCAGCGCAAACGAGTTTGCAGTGCGTTTGAATCTCGTTTGCTTGAAACGGTTCAACGCGTCGAGCTTTTCTGAGACTGGATTACTGGAAGCAAGTTCATGTCTCTCGAACTGATCTCTGAAACGGTTTAATCTGTACATGAAGGTGTGACCTAAAGAATACCACTTAATAACTGTGTTCTTTGCAATGCGTTCGCTTCACCTAAAACGATAAAAGTCAGCCAAATTCCCGACACGCAGTAACTATAAACCGTTTTCAACGAAGATCGCCGCGTTAGTATTGCTACAGTTTTTATTGCAAGTCTCATCAAAAGAGTAATCTAGGCTGACCAAATAGAATAGTAACAAAATTAACGACTTATCTCCCAAATGATACCGTGCAATTCCGAAAATAAGCCCCGGGGCATATATTTTTCAAAGGCCCTTTTCGAGGGGCTTTCTTTTAGAGGGGCTTATAGGAGGAGCTTATTTTCGGAGGTGCTTATCTACGGAGGGACTTATCTTATTGGGCTAGCCTTATAGTTGTTTTTGAGGGCAATGTTCTAGGCACAAGCTCCCGGGGGGCTTATATTGAGAGGGGCGATTTAACGGAGGTTTTTTCCCGCTATCTCTTTTTTTTGGTGGGGGAGCATATTTGGAGGGGCTTATTTTCGGGAATTTTACGGTATCCGTTCCTACTTTCATGTATAATACAAAAGCCCAACAGCAATACAATCTAACCCATGCTGTATAAAATGCTACAGTTATCGAAGGGTACATAATCATATGTTTGCCACTAAGAGAGATCCTTGATTTGTAGTTTCACATATGTTTTTTTTTTTTTGGTTTTTAGGCTGGAGTCATCCTTAAAATCATCATACAGGTACAATATAGCCGGAATTGCACGCGTAAACGGGGAAGGGATTGGGGAACTGAAACGAAAAACCTGAAAAAAGAAGAAAGAATGGAAAGGAGTGCCTGCTATGAAAACCAGACTTCACATGATGACCACCAATTTCTATCAGTGTAATCCTAATGCACGGGTCCAGTGCGGGAAAAGGTCCCCCACATACAAGCCCCTTGGCATACTTTATTGCGAGAATTTAGTCGCTGTGCATTGCTTCCCTGAGTAAGTTACCATCGAAAGGTGAAAACCGAGTAAGCATTAATTTCAGGCTCTGTGATATCGAGTCCGGGACAAAAGCGAAGAGCGTCAGTTTCAAATATTTATTTACAAAGTCGGCAAGAGAAGGGATTTCAAAGACTGTGTTGGCCGACCGTTATTTCATTCGGTTCCCTTTGTTTCATTCAATGCAAAAGTTGTCTCAGCTGAGAGCGTCAGAAATGCTGCAGAATTACACTGTTTTATGTTTTATGCAGGGATTTGGAAGCGGGTATTGCACTGGGTTAAAAGCAATGCGTGCTGGTATTGAGTGTGTTTGAGAGAGAGAGAGATTGAAGTATTGAGTGCAGATAACTGAGCTATGATCTTTTTTAAGGATGCAGCTTTCTCTTAGCATCAGCATAAAGTTAACTCAACAGCATAAATTTCGCTTGAATTAAACAAATTAAGATCAGTGCTTTATATTTTCTATCTGCTAGATAGCCGTTGAGAGACGGCGGGCAAGGAATGCAAGTCATATGCGAGGTGATGTTTGTTTGGCCCGCTCTATTTTCTTTCCTCTCAGTTTCTTGCCCTGAGGAAGATCCGAGTTCCCGGTTTGGTGTTCGAGAAAATCGAGACCTTACACGGGACACAGGCACTGTACTGTTCCTGAATTCTGGTGTTATGCTCACTGCATAGCATTTTTGTGTTTCTTTTATTTGCTAGAGTATCATCAAAACAGAACAGGTCCAGCTATCTCAGTTCAACCAGCCGTGTATCACCAGGTATGTTTGACGAAACACGAAACAACAACGTGGTGATTTACTGTTGTGTTATTATGTAAACTGTCGCTATAATTAAGGGTGCATGGTCTCTGCGTTCATTGGATATACGCATTATTGAATTTTGTAATTGTCCTGGGTTGTTCTAGGCGAAAATTTTGGAGAAAATAAAATAAGTTCGCGGGTCTGCGTCAGAGCGTTCCTTACGGCGTTTATCTTATATAATTTCCTCTCATTGGGTAAAATAAGTTCTAAGTCGTATTTTATGACTAAGGAAAATATCCTGACTGAGGAAAATACAATTTCCAATTAAACTCGGAAAACGGAAATGATTACAAAGAAATTCCTTCAGATCCTGTCAGTTCATATATAGGTGTACGTCGCTTCCCTTCCTTTATGGTCATCCATCCGTTTTACTGAACAACTCACATACTTGTTATCTGTGGTCAGCAGGTTTTCTTCTACTGTGGGATCAGTCAAATCATTCTTCGCGCTCAAACTTCTTGCCGAATCTGACTTTGGAGCAACTCACGGACACAGCGTTTCTGACAAGGAAGGTATCAAACTTCGTTTCTTAGTTTCACCGCAAACAAACTTCATTGTTTATGTTGTTGGCGCGAAAACCACGGAAGTATTGGCAAAGACGCTGTCGTTCATGTGCACGTCGTTGCCGCGAGAAAACGTTTACCTGAATTTTGAGTTTTGAGATCTCGGTTCTGCCTTTACATTTGCCAATATGCGCGCGCATGTGATTACAACTAGTTTTTGCAATTATGACATCATAAAGGACCATATAACTATCGTGAAATTCATCTGAGAGTTACAACATGAAACAATAGGCAAACGGCAAACAGGTCTTTTAAAGAGAAATGCTTCTTAAATCTATGTAAATTAATTTATTGGTTTATAAAGAAACTGCTGAGCTAAGTTAGCAGCAAAGTGAAACACCGAATTGATTATCAATTTGAAGTTTCTAAACGGCGTTGTAGTAAACTCTCTTGCTTATCTACCGTTATTGACGTTAGTTTGATAATGGTTGTAATTTTAAAATGATGATTATGATCATGGCGATCTTTTCGCGTACTCTACATGTGTTTTCTTTCGTTTTAGTTAGCTGATCTCCAATCCAAAGTGGCGCAGGTGAAACACGAGAACGAAACCAGGTAAATTGTGAGTTAAGGTGGGGATACTGTTTTCACGTCGCTTATATGGCCTTTTTGCCAATATCTTGTTCACGTCTAAAGCAACGCCAGATTCCTGCGCTTCAAACATTAACCAATGTTTTGCGGTTTTGTGTAAACTTTTGGCCAGTTTGGAAAAGAGATATTTCCTCTTAAAGGATAGGTTAAATTGAGGAAGATGTGAAATGTTAAAGATTTGATGGATTTGGAAAATTGAAATTGGAAGTGAAGAATTAGTAGATGGACACCGGACAATCCCCTACCTACCTGGGGCTCTTTTTTTTCGGGGGGTGGACTGTCTGGTAGTGTTCCCGACCCAGATTAATCTTAACACTAGACCTCTTTAGCTTGGGGGATTTGTTTCCCCATTTCAGAGCATGTGATGATACTCTTGAGTAATCTTGCTTTCATAGTTTCAAATAGTCCCGTGTGTATGAATGAATAATTTTTAGATAGGTAAAAGATTAATTCTCAAGAGAATATCACGTGATCTGATATGGGAAAACAAACCGCCCGAGCTAAAGAGGTCTATTCCCTTTTAAAAACTACTTTAAATTTCACTCCTACTCAGGTGAAACCCCGCCTTAAAATTTGTAACCGAAGTCACACTCTACTCTTTCCTGCACATAACAGAGGTCTACTAAGGTGCTGATTCACATTCAGTTATTACAAATAGCTGGTTTCTAATGCCAATTGCCGATTGCAGGTTTGTTCCAAAACAATTGAAAGGCCAGCTTTCCAATCGCCTTCAAGAAAGGGAGGTGAGTTATAAACCAGAGGCATCCTGGCATTATCATTATCATTATCATTATCATTATCGTTATTATTATTATTATTATTATTATTAT
>CM042754.1:225028-237264 GCA_022496165.2 Catalaphyllia jardinei | reverse complement strand
CACGTAATCAATGTTTTGAAATGGCAGGTTTTTGACACATTACGGTTCTCTTGTCACCTTTCGAAAGCATCAAGACTAATCGTCGCCTCTAAATGTGCGGCCTTCGTTTCCTTATTTAGTACAGCTACCGGCCTTGTAGGATTGCAACTTGCAAACAAATGGCTTAACACTTTTAAATTTGATATTGGCGCCTTTTTATAATCAGTTTTATCTTTCATCTGAAAGAAATCCATTTTTAATGTTATGAGAATTCTCGTTTAATTTTTTTGCTTCCGATCCAGTCATCTGACTTCCTTGTTTACTTCTGCTTGTCTTGAAATCGTCAAGGTTATTTTAAATTAAATGACTTCACTTTTCAATATTTACCTTAGCTCACGTCTTCGATATTTAGAAACAAAGCTTGTTATGTGAATAACATCAAATTCTATCTAGAATCTTATTTATTTCCAACAGCTTCAAAAGGATTTAAATCTTTCAGTTTCTGAAGTCGGGAAACCAGTGAGATGATAGACTTGCTTGAACTAGTGCCTTGTTTTGTTCTGCTTATTATATTCACTTTGTTGTCTAGTCGTGCAGAATTCCGAGCCCTTCATACTTCCTTCTCAGCAAATTACTGATCTTAACAGTGTACAAGCCCTGAAACGGAGCGTCTAACCCTAATTATTTCCTGTAGAGATCTTATTTGTAGCGACAGTTACACAGTGTAAAATAGTTGTGATCTTGAGTTACTGTTTCCTGATCGAGTTAAGAATCGCCCAAGTACAGGAATTGAAAATATGAACGGTTAAACACACAGCTCTGTTTCCGTTGACAGCAAAATTTGCGATTTTTTTCACATGAATTACTACAAAATATAACAGTTATTGACTTGCTTCTATATCGCTTCCCCTATACATTGGCACAGAACGAAATAGGCCTTTGTAATCAAATTATTTCCTGCCCAAGGCAAATTGAGTTCACGTACCGGCCGAACATATACGTATCTTATTAAGGTCTCACATGAAAAGCTTGATAACCTTTGAGAGCAAAATAGAACAACAACAGAAGCAATGCCACTAACCCTTACGCAATACCGCTAGCCCCAAAACAATAAGAGATGTTTAACAAGCTAAATAATTAAAAGTTTACGAGAATTCATTATTGCCGAACTTATTTGATCATTCTCATTAGATTCTATATGTTAAAAAATTACGGTGCGTATTTTCTGGTAGGAACCTTGTATTTAATAAAAGAAAGTCGAGGTTGACAGTGTCATCCGCCTTTTTCAAAGTTAAGCTTTTTTTTTCTTGGCAATCGCGTAAACGAAATAATAACAAACTCGTATAATTACCCAATCGTCAATAACAGCTCAGTTCTATTTCATTGCCCACTGTCTCTTCAAAAACCTTCAAGAAATTCTTTTATTGTGACTGACGTGTTGTCGTGGCTTCAGCCTTTTATCACAGGATATTCACCAATGCTATCACCGTAAAGCTTCCCAAACAATCATTTCCATTTGAGAACAGTTTATTTGTTGTTCAAGTGATAGATTATTTCATTTAACACCAAAACCCAAATTTTCAGGATTTTCGATTTATTTGTAGCTTGGAAGGTTTAAATCGGGTAAGGATTATATCAAAGCTGAGAACACGATTATTTCCTGGTCCGCCCCCTTCTTTCACTCAGCAAGATATTTATCAGGTGCAAAAGGTTGGCAACAAAAGCTTAAACACTTCTCAGGCTACCTTAAGCAATCATTATGAAGTAATATCAAGTCGATTGCATACAACTACTATATTCGTTGTCAAAAACGAAAAACTAGCAAGACAGAAAACCATTCGATATTTTTTTAGTTTGCTTTTCTTAGAATTTCCCTGCGCTCAATTTGCCAAATAAAATGACATCGAAACTCTGCTGTTTTTTATTTATAATCTCCTGCGTGTCCGCCTTTAAGACATCTGTCACGACCTTGTGATTAGATGTCTCCTTTTCCTTTCTTAAAATTTACCGGCGCTCGCATTTTAAAAAGTCTGAAGGAAAACGCCTTAGTTTTCTTGGAACTTTTTGAAATAGAGTAATGCATTAAAAGTGAAGTTAACGTTCATATACAATCGCTTCAAACACTTTAACACTTTGTATTTTTATCTAGTACCGAGTTATTCCTCGTAAAATTTGATTTTGGAAACACCCTCAGCGCGCCGATGTTTACAGTTGTTTCAACAAAGGTTTTCTCACAAAAGCTTGAGCGAGTACGCTACAATGCCGATTGGTATTATGGGTAGTAACAGTTTGGCGCTACTTAGTTGAGGTTCACGACGTTTAGCAAGGAGGAAAGACAAGGCATGAATACACATATTTGTGTTTTTTCCTTGTCTATCGCTGAAATACCTTGAGTTTTAATCAAGCAACTGTAAAACTACCGTTAGCCAATCGGCATAATAACTCTCGGCATTATCGCGTTTGCTTTTACGCTTTTGTGACACGACCTTTCGCGAAACAGCTGTATACTGAAAGCCAAAACATCACGTCCGCGTCCCAGCACGTCTTGATTCAGCCCCAGTTTCAATTACCGAAACATTTATCAGGTATTAAGTTTAGACATTACCGAGAATATTTCTCAATTTAAATTTTGCCAGAATTTTTTGTTGCCTCTTATGAAAACATGGCACCTCCTTCTATGTCACCTTGCACCATTTTCAATATGGCGAAACTAATTGCTCTATTTTTGCTAGCAATTTTAGGAACGACGTCACGAAAGAGGCCAGTTTTTGTCAAAGCTTGTCGTTCGTAATGGATCTTGATCATTTTAAGTCGTAGTAATCCCTGTTTATTTTGTGGTTTTTATGACTTTTTAGTTATTCTACCTTTGGGAATGATTATGTTCAGGTGATCGGAAAAAATTGAGACTTAAAATATCATGGCTTACATCCTTTAACTTTAACCTAGTGCGAACTGTTTTAACGAACATTAGGAAAAATTAAAGAAGTGACTAGCATGTTGTGCTTCGTTAGGCTTTGCTCATTTCCTGTTCAACTGAATACAGCTGCAAAATGTTTACCGTCGAGTGTTCTGGCGATGGCAATTTTGTCTCGTCTAAAACGAAGTGAAGTGAATAACAGTACTGTCACACTCTCAGAATGCACAGATAGTTGAGTGCCAGGAAAAAAAACGACGGACAAGCAATGTCAACAGACTGAAAGGCGGGAGAATGAAGCAAATAAAAGCTGCCATACGAATTAACATTTACTTCCAACTAACCCCGGGGGCCTTTCATAGCTACTCGCAAGTACCCAGTCTGTATGTTTTAGGGAAGCGTCTCGGCACTTCAAAGCCGGCGGAAAGGAAACATTTGTAAGAACGTCGATTTAAACAGCCAACTGGATTGGCTTAAAATAATAAGATATCAATCGATTTGTGTTCCTTCCCAATTTTAAAAGAAAAAAAGACATAAACACCCTTCGTTGGTAAATTACTTATACAAATAAGCTTCGTAACACTAGACTCAGTTTCAAAGTTCTCTTTTGCCTAATGTAGGCCTATGAAAATTCGCATAACTAGAATTCCCTGCTGGAGTGGTTTTTTGAAAGTGCAGTAACATTCAGGCTGGTTTGATATTCCAACTTGACAATGCCACGGGAAATTAAGGTTCCCAATAACACCGCTTATCTTCAAAGTCTTGATTGTCTGGTACAGACAGGTGGAAGCTCTTTGTAGAGACCAGAGACTACGAACTCTACTGAAATAAAAATGTTAATGAGTTGTGCGGGCATCCCACTGAGGATCTGGATGTTATAATTTTAATATTTAATAATAATCCCGCAGTTTCAGAATGTCACCTGATGGAGTCTTTGGTTTGTCTCGACAAGACTTCCTTTCAGTTTGCTCTTTCCTGGTGAGCGTTCAAGTGTTTGATTTGAGCAGCGAGCTGAGATGCATTAGCAGAATTGCATTTCGATCAAAATGCTTCCAATTTAATTCAGTAGACTTACAACTCCCGTTCATCTTGAGACGGTACTTAGGAAAAAAAAACTAGACTGACGCAAGCAATTTTTATCATAATCGTACTCTCGAGCTGTTAAACGTGAACAGAATTTAAGCTTAAGAAGCGCCTTTTTACACACTAAAAAACTATTTTTAAAACGTCAAATGTGATAGTTAATAACGTTCGCTTATTTGCGTCGACTAATGTAGAATAACAACACAGTTTTGCATTGCACATTAATCGACCTAGCTGGATGGTAACATATTCTGTAATGAATTGCGGGGCACTTTGAAAAAAGATAAATTTTGTAAAAGAGTAGCAAGTTTATTCCTCAATAATCGCCTTAACCTTCCTTTTTAAGCTACGATTTTTTGATTTCGGCGTCGGTTGTATTGTTTTCTTTAATAAGAAATTTAGTCATTGGCGAAACCACAAATGAAAGTTGTTTTTCATTTCCTTTTGGGCAGCAGGTGTAACCATCAATTCATTTATTAACAAGGTGTCTGGTATCCCGAACATACATATCAAGAGCAAAACAGGCCAAGGGTACACCGCTGTTAAATGTCGCTGCATTCGCTATAAATTCGCATCAGTGGCTCGAAGTCTGCCCAAACAGATACACCAAGCGCCGCGAGACGACCGCGCTAGAGACCTTTCAGCTCTGATGAAGGGATGCGATGTCCTCTTGTACTGCGACTCGGGTTTCAGTAAACTTATCACTTGGTAACATAAATAGCGCTGTTTAGAACCGAACGATCTGCCTTAGGGTATATAGGCTTCAAGCAGGGCTATTTTTTTATCTAGCTGGCAAAGTATTCTATTGACTTAAATGGATACAAAAAACTGCTTTCCAACACACGGAAGCTGGCGTGATTCGCTTTCGAAACGAAATAATGTTGGTATAAATATCAGTGTCCGCAATAACGACCTTCCTTGAATCGCGGTAGACGAACCTTGTTCAAAGTTGACAGATCTTCAAGAAAATATGGCGAGGAACGGCTCTACTAATTCAATTGCAGACCTCAGCAACGTCGAAGCCACTTTTCTGGCCTCAGTGAATGTAGTATTCAGCCTTTGTGGCATCCTTGGAAACGTGTTGGTCCTCTTTGTGATAGCTCGCAACCGGCAACTTCACACTGTCACGAACATATTCATCTCGAGCCTGGCACTGGCAGATCTGCTGGTGTGCACCGTTTCTCAACCAATGAACGCTGTGTTTTTGTACGGACTGCCTCCAAATCCAGTCTACGGCATGACACGAAAGACATTTTCCTTCGTCTCTTTGCTTGCATCGATCAGTAATATGGCCGTTTTGACAATAGATCGCTATATAGCCATCGCATCGCCTATGCAGTACCATCACAAAGCGAATTTCAAGAGCGCTTTTATCCAGCTTTGTCTCATCTGGGTTATCTCCTTTGGGCTGGGGATACCTAGTGGTATTATACAATCGGTTCAGCGTATCACCAAGTACTACACACTCGCTCTACTGGTGATCATTGTCCCAATTTACATCCGTATTTATTTGATCGCACGCCGTCAAGCGCGCATCATCGCAAGACAAACGGAACACATCGAAAAAGACCCAAAAAAGAAAAACGTCAGAGAGAACTTAGCCGCGAAAACCATCGGTAGCGTCTTAGGCGTCTTCATCTTCTGCTGGCTTCCTCTAATCGTCATCTCGATGATTTTTCGTTACAGCTCCGCCAGCCGGATCGTCAGGCGAGCATTAAAATGGGCGCAAACTGTCGCTCTGTGCTCTTCGGCAGCGAATCCTGTGATCTATAGCTTAAAGACGCAGGTATTCAAGAAAGAGGTGAAGAAATTGTTCAGAAGCGCGCTGCGGCGGAACTCTTGGGAAGACAAACCGATAGCCCTTGTCTAAACTTATAACCTCAAGTGTACTTCATTTAATTCAGAAAACTGTAAGGATTTGGAGGTTCTAAGGTGGAAAACCTGTTGTACAAAATAAACTGACCTGTTGTACATTTCGTTTTATTAATGTAAATATTACTTCGTGAAAAGATAGGCAATATTATGACTAAAACAGATAGATCTTTTAAAACTTTGAATTTTGTAAATACCAGAATAAGGAAGTATTTCATTGCCTATAAGATCGATTACATATAATCGATTATATGTAAATGTTTTGCTAGCAAACGCTATTTGTTAACTTCGATTGATAATTGAGTAATGAATTGCGGAACTCATGTTATGTTCATATGAGTATTGTGAAATGCTCGACTTATCATATTTACCTATGGAAATGCCAAACGGAAACAATAGACTTAACAATTCACAATAGTCAGACTAGTTATGAATACATGTTATGGATATTTTGACAGCAGATTTAAATACGGTAAACTGTTCCCACCTCTGCAATTTTCTTCAAAATCAATTATGTACCTCCGTTAATTTTAGATGCCTCCTTGTCACGGTTTCTTAAATTTTTGATGGTTGATTAAACTTTGGCTGAAAATCAGTGGGATTCTTGATCTCGCCATGAAGCAATAGGTTTAGCCAGACTGTTTTACTTAGACTCAAGATAATGTGGTTTCTACGTAGCATTGTATCATCCATTTGTAGTTTGATTAGTTTAATAGGCGAGGTAGATTTTTATTGAGTGTATTGATGACCAGAATGTAACAAGATATGTCAGACTTTCTCCTTTGGCAATAAAGACGATTATTATTATTATTATTATTATTATTATTATTATTATTAATTTTATTATTATTATTATTATTGTTATTGTTGTTGTTATTATTATTATTATTATTATTATTATTATTATTATTTATTTAAAAAATGTCTCCCAGAGAGATAGAGAGAGACTAGTCCAATAAAACTGTGAAAGTTAAAAACGGAATCCTTGATGTAAATACGCAGACCCTTCAAATGATCCACCCTCCGTTTCTCCCAATGAAGAAATAGGTTCATACCAGAGTCTTTTACGTGCGTTTTTGTCCCTATAAGTTGTCTTTCCTGGCCGTGTCAGCAACTCAGAATTACACATTGATACAACCTAAACACCTCTGAAGATAGATTTCCTTACAATGACACAGCCGAACTGCGATTAATCATTGATCCGAGGTCATCTTTGTGCAGAACAGAGCTAAAACTATAAAGACTTGTCTAAAACCATAGAAGTAGGAAAAGATGATTTAGAGAGTCACGTACGTGGAACTTTGGTCTTGGAGGAAAACACCAAAGTGGCATTTAAAACATTGAAAATCGATTCTGAAAGACCTGAAAAACAGTATTTGCTAAGCAATGCCGCAAAACTTTGATATGCTGAAATATTCCTCTAGTTGCGTCCGTGATCGTACAGAGAAAACAGACATGGTTTTTACAGGTATTGAAATGGCTAAAATGAAAACAAAAAAGGAAATCGAAGGGATTGTTCTCCATGGTAGAATTAAAATATTCACGTAAGCTGACTACCTCACTCGGCTCAGCACAAGACCATCACTACTCAGATCTTGAACCCATCTAAACTGTAAGCATACAAAAGTCGTAAACTTGACATTCTAAATAATTTATTAGACTGGCGAATTAGACATTACTAGAAATTTAACATCGACATACCAGCATGGTCTCGTAACATGGATGAGAGACAGGAGTGCAAAGGTCTCCTCACTCAGCACTAATTCTCACGTGCACTTTATTATCAAGAGTTACGACAGCCTAAATTCTGACTCAACACTTTGTTTGTAAAATCGCAATCTTCTAGCCTAAACACTGTATATGTTTCGATGTCGGCCCAGAACTGACCAACCCTCTCCAGTTCCTGTCTCCTAAGAGAGAGCATTCAGGGGTGCACTAAAATAAATAAAGATACTTAACCTGAAGCATCAATCGCTCGTTTACTGTTAAATTTCACTCATTCTACAATTTGTTCTCATTCAGCGGCTTTGTCCCATCAATTTTTTTGCATGGCGAAAATGATTTCTTTAGAACTGTCCAAGACCTTTATGTATTTAACCACTCGGGAATTTGAGATTCGACTTGAGGTTGCCCTCCTTTTGACAGTCTTCGGAAACGCAGGGGACTTCTTTCTCAATCCGGCAAATGTCAAAACTGCACTGACCGCTTATATCTCTGTTTCCGATTCCTCGAGTGTTGGAGAGGTAAGCCCCGCCCCGTTCACGTTATCTAACAAAAATATTCAAAACTTTCCACCCTGACAGATGTATTTGTCGGTGAAGGTGATTGTGGGAAACCTGCTTTGAATACCCATTTTGTGGTTTTATACCCATGTTTTTCCGCCACACCGAGTCGTGTACTTCGGCCACCATTTCCGCAGGCGCTTGTCGTCAAATTTAAAGTTTTGTGGTTTGTGGTGTACTTGTATTAAAACACCGCCAATGAGCCAGAGTTGCATTTTTCTCTAATTATGAACTCCTCATAGCCTTCCGTCGTTTTCCTTCCACCGTAGTAAGAAAACACAACAAACAAGCAAACCACATAAGCCTATATAAATGTCTAGTTTCTGGATGATCTTAGTGCGTCGAAAGTTTTATTTCTGCGGGTTAGCTAGGAAGCTCGAAGATTGTATCCGCGTGTTACTAGGTAAAAAAGTAATCCGTAGATATCTAACTACTGGCCACGATAAAATGGAAAGCTGCAGTAAATATTCTGGCTAGAGATGGCTAGAGATGCACTGTACACGACAAAGTAACAAACATTTTATTTTAGAATGTTTTTCTTTTTAAGAAAATTCTGTACGTGAATTCACGTGCTTTTCAGGTCGACCATGGTTATGTTCTGTTTTGTGTCTTAAAGGAAGCTCACGTTTTGTGGCCGATTGCATGCTTTCATGACCTGAAACTTAAGGGGTCGTTCCTGATTAATCTTCAAGTGCTTTCAGTTGGTGATTACTTCACTGCATTGATTTTGTTTCAAAAAGCTGAGGTCTGTTTATATATTGATCAAGTAATCGATGTGGCTTGTTTCTAAGGAAATCATAGTGTTGATGCCGCTATTAAATTTTACTTCTTTACTTCAAATAATAATTTTTTTTGCAACAGCTTCTGGGTATTGTGTTGTTCTTACTGTGGGAGCTTGGTAATTAGTTAATAGAATGTCCTTGGATAATCCAGTGTTTAATAAATGTCTCTTTAACCTGCCTTGCAGCCTTGTAAATGGTGCCCTTTGTTTTGAGCCTTTCATTCGATCATGAATTCTTATTGTTGTGTTACTGTTATTTTGGACATTGTTTTGTTATTAAATAAATATACGTAGTATTCTTCTCGAGAACAGACATGCACTGAGTAAGATTGACTTGTCTGTGAAACTCTCGTTATCATGGCAGTCGAGCCCATAAGACGTCATCGGAAGGACTTAGCTGATTATCCTTAAGTTTGCATAGATCTTGTACGTGTGCCATCTCACGTTCTCTTCGTGCTGTTGTCTGGTGTTCTGCCGGAGACAGTTCACTGCATTTTTGCGTCAAAAGTAAGCACATGGGCTGTTTTCAACGTACGTTGGACGCGACATTTCTGTGTCAAAAGTAAGCAAGAGAGTCGTGTTTACCGCGCGCTAGACGCGACATTTTTGCGGGATAAGCTTTATGAACAAAGAGTTCCACGAATTACTCATAGTTAAGATCAAACACCTGGTCATGCGACAGAGCATCCCAGATTTAAAGCTGATCATATCCAGAAGCATTTCGATGAATACTTGCTGAAAACAAGGCTTCCAAATATAAGTTAAATAAAAAAAAGTTAAATAATGGTATCGTCAATTATTAACAGAGTTGTAGCTTGATCACTTTTATACAACACACTTAGGTCCCGTTTCCCACTTTTTTTTTCGCAAATAGTTCTTATCATATATATACACCAGCACATTTAGTCTAAATTACAATCTAAATCATGTTATTTTCAATCATTCACGGTTCCTCCGTAAACGGAAATTGATTTGTTCAAATGCATGGATTCTTCAAAAAGTAAATACACCAGTATTTATGTGACAGATAACGAGACCACTTGGCTCTTTATGATAATGAGATACTGGTCATGTAGGTGAGATGTAGTGGAGGATTTTGAAGGAGAATAAAGTAATTGGTTATGCTTTCGTGGCATGGGCGTAGCCAGGATTTTTCAAAGGGGGGTCACACTGAGTCATACAGAGGGTACTCACTAGACTGTCACCTGAATATTGTAGGTTGTTTGCTTACAAAAAGGCTTAAAAAGGGGGGGTCACGGGCCCCCAGGACCCCCCCTGGCTACGCCCTTGATTCGTGGTAATCGAGGGGTTTTTAAGAAAAAGTGTTGTTGTAAGTGGGTGAACAAACCGCCCAACTCTCGCGCTTATATGGAAAAAGAACTAAGGCTTTGCTCTGCTTAGGAAAACGTTTAGACCTCCGTCGTGTTGTGTAGATCATCTACAACCACGAGGAGCAAAATCTTGACAAACGTCTTAAACTAATGCGGTGAACGAACTTGACTTTGTGTAGATGGGTTTTCTTTCTGCCCAATCAGGGTGGGTGCAGTAAAACTCGGCCCAAGTCCTCCTCGCTTTCCCTCTATTTACTTCTTTGTTTTTTTTTTTCGCAGTTGTAAATGTGGATTCATTGGACTTGCAGAAGTTGTGTTCGGGAACGTTGGTACTTCTAAAGAGGTTAACGTATGTTTAATGTTATAACAACTGAATGCAATTTAACAACAAAGCTAATACTGCAAGTATAAAATGAACATAGAACGAATCAAAACAAATTGATGTTTTAATATTCATGTATGTAAATAAAAATGTAATTCACCTGCTTAAATACGCTAAATTACTGCATGCTTTTTTTCCTCTGGTAGATTCTGGCTTGTTTTCTTAGGCAAGGACGATTCCACCGAGCCATGGATTTCTCAAAAACCAATAACACCTTAACACGAACAGGCGAGTTCTGAATTCGTGAGACTACGATTTGATTCAAACCGGGTCAAGTCTAACATATTTTTCTCCTCTCTTTCCTCGCTTTTCCCACATCGTAGATTTCGTAGACGCTTTTCAAAAGTTGCCATTGACGAACGAGATGCTGTCGTTTTTGGGCGATGAATGCACAGAACATCATTTGCTGTCTGTTGACGAGGTACGTTTTGAAGACTAACCGTATAGAGATATTAACACGAGTGTTTTACTGGAAAATACACCGCTCGTAAAATTCAAACGAAGCTACATCTGGGACTCGAGTGGCGTATTTTCCGTATCCTCACTGGTGAAGATAGATATCGATTATTTCACTGATATCAAGTTTGTTTCTTAAATTGTACTTAAATTCGTTCAGTGGTGTATGATCGAAACATCTTCAGGTCTTCCTCGAACTTTTTCGGCAATCTTCGGAAAATGTTCGGGAACTTTCGTCTGGCCTTCGGATCAATTTTGGAAAATCTTCGGAAATCTTCGGAAAGGGGTCAGAAATTTTCGGAAAATGGTAAAAAACGCCGTCATCAGTATGTCTATATAATAAAAGGAACATTACACGTTAGCTCGAAGATATGAATTTTACGTTCTCGCCACCGTGTAATATCCTCTATTCATTAACTGTCTTAGCCATTATATGACTTATGAGGATTAGTTTGAAAAAAGCTGCCAACTGGCTATTCTATTTGTGCTTGCAATTTCAAATTACCGCGGTATATTCAAATAAAAAAAGAAACGAAGAAGGGTTTTTCTCTTTCTCATAGATTGAGGATCTCTTGTCCCGGGTGGTCGTCAATAGTAGCTGCTGCCGTGTAGTCAAACGAATTTCTGAAGAAAGGACTTTCCCCGAAAGACAGATGTAGTGGAAACAGGCTGCATCTAGTGAAAGAAAATGAGCTCTTGTACTTTGTAATACGTTTTAACACGGGCAAAATATTGAACAGTAAACCATACTGAACACAAGCAACTTTACTGGGCCATTTCCATGTCAACCGTGGTAAGATGGAACTCCTTTCAGCCCGTTTCATTTCTTTGTCGAGTGTAAAACCTTGAAGAGGAAAGACAAACTAATGCAAGTCGGAATTTGTAGAAATGTTAGCTTTTCAGCATGTTGTACTGTACTTAACGCCAAAGGTGAAAATTGCAGTAAAGAAAAATAGTTTTTTTCTTTATATTTGTGATGTCGACTTTTGTTATTTCAAAAATAAATCGTGACTTTCATTTTACCTTTGCGCTTTTTGTAAACAAAATGTAACGGGAAACATAATTTTGCCAGAAAATGGTTTTTCCAAATAAACATAGCAAAATGTAGTTAATTTGATCAAAAATAAGACACAAACAGCAGTGATAAACATGTTGA
>CM042754.1:191466-224390 GCA_022496165.2 Catalaphyllia jardinei | reverse complement strand
TCATAAAATGTATAAATTCAACATGTTTATCACTGCTGTTTGTGTCTTATTTTTGATCAAATTACGATGGCCCAAGAACAAAAGTATTTAAAATGTAGTTAAATTTCGACAGAGCGATTTTAAATTAATATAAGCTTCATAGTTTCCTTTGGGTCTCCTCGCCGTTGTTAAATCTATTTTTTCTATTTTTTATTGTTTTCATTATATTCGTGGTGTGGCAAAAAATTAAATAAATAGTGTTTCTGACGGATCCAAGGTGCTCTATATTATGGAGAATAACAGCTTCAGCTTACACGACGACTGAATGCTGGACAAGTCGGCGCCCGCAACACTCACCGCTGTGACTGTCCATCTTGTATTTAGGTGAGTAGCATGTGCAATGTCGTAAGTTTGTACGGGGGTTTATACACTTTATGCCTTATTTGTGCTCTCTTAAGGGGGTTATTCAGTTCTTTTCATAACGATGGTTATTTAATTCAACTTAGAGAAGTAGCTCGATATATTATAACGGTATGTTAAAGCTTGCATCGTAGATAGTGAGATATATATGCCCACCGCTTCCTCTGATAAAAGTTTCCTTTTGACTGGTTCTAACTGGAGATCTATTTTGAAACTAAAAAACTTGATAAGCAAATTTGTTTACCTAGCCACGTCGTTTATTCCAAACACTGCGTAACCTTTAATGCAGTTTAAAATATCAAGTAACTCATGAGTGACATTGTCATCCGGGAGTAATTTGCATATTACAACTAAATTCATGTAACGCTACCTCTTGCTCCTGTCACGAGGTTAAACATTTCAATTTTTCTCTACTATCAAAATAGTAAAAATAAAATAAATCAGCATTTGTCTTGTTATAAGAAAAGCAAACCCGTTTTGAGCATTTACGGAAGGCGAGCCGCTTAGATGGAACTGAGTTTTATGAAGATTTAGAATTGAGTTTTATGAAGATTTAATCGTATCCGACTGTTAACGTTAGTGTTCCGTCGAATTATATCATGGCCGAGTTGGTACCTTGACGTGTATGATACATATGCCAAAGGACACTTTAACAAGTCAGCTTGGATCACTGTATTTGTTTATATCGTTACTTATGTAATCGACTGACTGGGTCTGACTGGATCTATGGGTTACATCTCAAGTGGCGTTGCGTTACATACTTTGATATCAATATACATCGGAGACAGTTGTAACTGTTGCGTTCAGGTCAAAAAATATTAATTTTTGGGAATGATACATAAGCCAAAAAACATATAAAATTTGAGTAAACTGAGAGAGTGTGTTATGACGATAAGCGCTGCGTACTGTCCAAATAATGGTAACGAAAAAGACTGTGCATTGTCCTTGATCAGGAGACAGGCAGTTAACTATTTTAAAATTAGTGTAGATTGCGAAGACGTAATGCGAGTAGCGTGGTGTTTAATCATAAAAAGAGTAAGTGTAGCGTGGGATAATCTTGAAAAGTGTGGTCTGTGTGTGTGTCTGGTCTGGCAGACAGGTTGAAGATTAGAGATCACTTCTGTAGAAGTCTCTTTGTCGACTTGTTCGGTTAACACTAAGCCAGGATTAAATTTGATCGATGTTGTAATTTCTTTTGTATAAAAGACGTCTTCGTTACTAATGTTCTGTGGAGTTTGAAGTCTTTGAGGTTAGTCGACGTCAAAACTGGATAACGGTAAATATAACAAAAAAATTCAGGCTAAAACCGGATTATCGGGCTTTTAACAACCGGTTTACCAGGACTGGGGATAACAATGGGAAAAGGACTAGTAATCAATACTCTAGAAATATGTACTCCGGAATGCAAACGACAGCAGTACTTGTTTAGCTAACGGCTGCGTTGGTCCAGTGGTCAATGAACAATAGTAGATGCACCTGATTCGCTGTCATTTTTAACTCTTCAACAGGTAAAGGGCGACCTAAACTGACTGGAACGGTTTGTCGTGTTATGGCACAAATGGAAACTACCAAAACTGCCAAAGAAATTCTGGAGTCGCTGCGAAAGGAGCCTTTCTCTTTGGAGACAGACTTAAAATTAGCCAACCACCCAGTCGTTAAGGAGGCAAAAGCTGGAACTCTTCCTTTCAAGGTCGTGGAACGATTCCTCTGCGAACAGTATCACATCATAGCAGCTGACACCCGTACTCTGGCGCACCTGGTCAGCAGGTTTGATGGCAACCAAGTCATCCGAGATTACTTCCAGTTCTTTTTAGACGGAGAGAAGTTGGGTTATGGAAAATTGCTAACCATGGCAAACGCCATGAAACTTTCAGAAACTGACCTTGAGAACTACGAGCCCCAAGCCCTTGCACAGGGGTACCCGTCATATCTATGTCGACTGGCTCATTACGGCGAAGCCCCACAAATCGCGGCGGCCATTGCAGTTAATTTCCCCGCGTTCGGTAAAATGTGTGCAAGTCTCGCTGACGCTCTGAAGGAGAACTACAACATGAAAGAAGAAGACGTGGATTTTGTTCGATTCTTTGCCGCTGGTGACCTGGACGAGGAAGCTGTGAAAGTGATAGAGGCTTATAATGCAAATGATAAGGGCAAGCTAAATGAAGTTCACTACAAGGATATTCAGAGAGCAGTTCGTCTTCTCCAGTCTTACGAAGTTATGTTTTGGGACAGCATATACGCTAGTTCCTGAAGGCTTGGTGTTAGCTGATTCAGATAAAACTCCGAGTTGCTATAAATTTGACAAAATATTACTGAACATAGCTGTAATCTTATCATGATGAAATATCGTGACTTGAACGTTTTAACGACTTCATAGAGGAACATCGTGTTAGCTATCATTGAGCTTAGCCAGCATTCAATTGACGAATCAATCAATCAATCAATCAGTCAGTCAGGTAGTCAGTCAATCAGTGAGTTAGTGAATTAGTCAATCAATGTGTCAATTAATCAGTCAGTCAGTTATTGTCATATGTTTCTTCAAAAAATAGAAAGCTGTTCAAAACTGCTGCCATCACACGTTATTATTTCTATTGAATGCCCCTCCTAATTCATAGCTTGTAGAGGATTTGGTTTTTTTTACAACTTGCAATCATTTCTGGGGGTAAAACGAACATACCTCCATTACGAGCACGCATGCGTGTCTGCTAAAACTCGATGAACGAGCAAATATAACTTTGGTAACGAAGGCACCTTACCTTCCCAGCATTCCCCCGGGCTGTGTTCTGCGATAATGTTTTGAGACGGCCGTAATATTTAAGCTTACCTTTGTTCGTTATTGGCCATTTTAATCCATAATAGCTTACCCAACAAAATTTCAAAGCTTTTCGCCTTTCTACTACAGTTTCACATTGGCCAAAAATGGATATAATTGTCTCGTGCGGCTGCTTCATTTTAACAGACTGATACATTTTCTCGTCAATAAGAGGTTTGACGGAAACAACATCAAAGTGTTGTAACGTTTTTCAGGGCTGGTTTTAGGGTTTTCGATCTAACTAGCCTGACTACTGGTTTGGCCGGTTGGAGATCTCATTCATTTCATTCACTTAACATTCGCACCTGCTTGTATATACACTGCCAATCAACAAGTCGACGACCATCGACCATATTACTCCCTGCTGATCATTAACGGCAAATGTAATATTGCTCGAAATACGAGCAAAAATAACCTGGCTTTGTTATCACAATTTTCGCTAAGTCGTAGTTACGTGCCTTGATTGCGATATCTGCGTAAAACGACTTTCCACTTTTAAAAGAATTCTGCAGTTGTACAAGATTTGTTCAAGACTTCTTGGTGTTAACTCTGAAACAGTCTGCGAGCCGAACAGTTGTCAAAATGCCTGTATGCAGACAGAGAAAAGACGCTTCTCCAACAATACACCGCTGGATAGGTTGAGGATTTTGCGAACAATAAACTGAGTTATTCCGGTTCGACGAAAGCGAATTGTCGCTATATAGCTCTGTGTTATATTTTGGTGGGTTAAAATCTTCAGAAGGTCGGCAAAACTGTATTTAGCTTGCACCGCTCAAAGCTGTTGGAATATCTTTCTAATGGTAAGTGTTTATGTTTCTTACAAAACTAACACAATATGAAGTCTTATGTTTATAAAACTGGTTTATTTTAAGCGACCTGCGTTGAAATACGTTTCTCACAGCTTTGATTCAGCTAAAATACACATTCTAATTGTGGCCCAAGATAAACGATTTCAAGTGACGAAAGTAAACAGTCGATTCAAGCTCAACCGAAGTGGAGCACAATCTCGAGAAAAATAATTATGCCAAGTGTTGGACAATCTTCTGACTTTATCTTTAGCTTTTTGTATTAATAAGGTGGTGTGTTTTCTTTCAGCTGAGACTTTTGTATATTCATCACAGCATGGGGTTTCTCAAAGTTTCGTGTTCAAGGTATGCAAATCTACGCTGCTATTATGCAATAATATCATCACCCAATTAAGTATAAGGAGATGGGGTCGCAAATAATCGTGGAAATTTTAAGTAACATATTGCAGTATTTGAGATAACCGTGTTCTTCAAAATCTTTTCCTGTCTTACTCCACTAAGCATGCTTGTAGCAGACCATGTATTTTAATTTGAAAAACACAACCTTACGACACAAAATATCTTGAATAATAATAAAAATAATAATAATAATAATAATAATAATAATGTTTTATTCAGCTCATTTTGAAGTTTATATTTTATTTTTAAATAAGATTTCAAAAGCATTCTTTTAGTAATTTCTTTTAGTTAGTAGGTTGCGAGCTGGGTTGCTTGTAATTAATTGTAAAAGTTATGATAACAGAATACTTATCCAAAGTTATAAAAATTAAAATCACATCTGGATCTTTTTTCTTTCATTTTGGGAATATTCGGATCTTACAATAATGGAATTATTATAATTTTTATGTCTCCACTATGATTTTTAATTTTTTCTTTCTTTTAATTTTGTGACACGAAATAAGCAATTATGGAGGTATAATTTTTCCTCTAAAATATCATTTTTCTGTTCAGTGAGAGTTTCAGAGTTATGTATTCTGTGAACTCCAAAGCAAGAGGCAAAAGCAGTGTGACTCGACCGTTAAAAGCAATACAAAATATTTGGCGTGGCGTTTTATACCGGATGCCTACTTTGCTTTTAACCTGCGGTTGCGAAATCGTACTTAGTCCTCCGGGAAGTCTTCCAGTCTCTCGTTTTTTTGCACCTAATAGGAACTGAGCTCCGCTTTTAGCGTTTTCTGTCGAGAATTTTCTGCGGTTTTTTTGAGCTTTTAACGGGGGTAACCTATCAGTTGGAAAGCATGGGAAGACAATACGACTTCGCTTTCGTAGTTGCCGGTCAGATCGGATAGTAAGTATGTAGGTATACGACTCTACAACTAGGATGTGTTAACTTTGTCTAGGTTGATGTTAGATGGTTTACTATTGTTTGAACAGAATAACCCTATATTGTACGGTGAACTGCAAGGAACGTTAAAAAGATTGAAAAACATTGAAGGAAAGAGCTATCATAGCGGTTTGCCTCAGTATTTATCGTTTCAGTTTGAGTAAAGAGACGTTTCCCAAACTTAGGATAACCTAATTCTTTTGACATTGTACTGAAATTGCATCATACTCCTCCCGAGAAATAATCTAAGACAAAGTTTTGAAGGGTCCCGTCACCCCCCTGCGCCGCAGTTATGAAGTTTAATTTTAAATCCCAGTTTTTTTTAATTTCCTCTATAAGTTGTGCTGTGCGTATTTTAAGCTCCCTATAGAAAATAAAATATTAATGAATTGCTCTTATTTTTCCACGCAAAACATATTTATATTTAATTACGGATGTTTTATTTTGACATTTAGCAGGGATATATAAAAAAGTAATTTTAGAATGACTAAATTAATGAGTATTCTTTCTCTTATTTCTTTGCGTCCTCGCAGCTGAGAACACTATCTTTTTTGTTTCGCTTATTTACTAGTGTTGATGGAAACTGAAAGATGCTTGAATCACGGCATTGCTATAGATATTACCGATTTTATATAAACGTAAGCTAAATTACGAAGCCGTACGTCAGAACTATACGCTATTACATTGATAAAAAAACGATGAGGACGAATAGATAACGAACATTTAAAAAGGAAGGGTTAGAAATCCTGATTTTGCTCTTTAGTTAGACCATTATATGTGATTAATATCAAAGGAATTTATTCTAATCCTCCTCGTTTTTAAATTGAAAACCTTTAACATCATTCAATACCAATTATGGTCATACTCTCCTCTGTGCAGTTCTAAAACTATCTATCCTTACAATCACTTCACAGAGTAATTTTCATATAATTAATAGCTTCCGTACAGGAAGTATTAAACAGTGCTAGGTTATCCCGCCGATTTGTAAAAATATCAAAATGGTGAAAAATATGAAATAAGAAGATTTGTTTGTTTTTCGCAAACATGCTAGCTGAAGATCTTATCAAACTCTAGGTCGCCGTAACAATGCACTCATGAAAGATTTCTTTGTCATGATTTTTGTTTCCACTTATGAAGACATGAATGATCGTTACATGAAATGCTGGTGAGAGTGCCCGCCTGTGTTCACAAAATGAGTTTTTTATGAAGTTTTCATGCGTCCTGCTGCTATGTTGAGCTATTATTAGGATTAGAAAATTTCTAGTAGGAGTATTCTGGAAAAAGGACAATTTGTGATTATTACGGTAAGTGAATGACCCAATTTTTTTTTTCTTTTCAGGTGTCAGAAGTGCAGTTTTTTTTCTCTAGTACTATTTTTTACTTTTCCTTTTTGTGCTAATTTAAAACAATAAAATGTTTTAGACTTTTGTGATCAGTCAGGTCAAATAAACGTAGCCTCCCTGTTGGTGGTGTAATCATCTAATAGATGTACATTTGAATTGCTAATAGACTCCCGTTATTTATGTACTGATCGTTCTTATTTCATATGATAAAAAGAGGATAACACAATAAAGAGTGCGCCTTCATCCATTAAAAGGTAAACCGATATGATATCAATAGCCCTCTAGCTATTCCAGTCTTTTTGTTTCGTTTTGCGACATAACATAAACTGTTTACTTATTTTCTTTGTCCAACCTCTAAAGGATGATTGAAGCAATCTTTTTATTTAAATATGCCACATTGTAGAACGAGAACATACCGCAAACTTACTGTGCTTTGAATAAAAGTTAAGATATAATGTTGAAGCAACGGTATTTACATGCGATTATGTTTTAACTCTGGAAGTTTCTGGGGCCGTTTATTAGGAACAAATTATAAATAAATGTTTACTTTTTTATTGCTTACTTGAATCATTTACCTGCTTGGTTTTGTATGTAAAAATGACTACAGTCAAAGGCAAGATTTTGCAGGCCGAGCATTGGAAACCTGAATTGCCACAACGCGCATGCCACAACCAGATAGGTTTTGTACCGTTTTGTACCATCAACGTATTGTGCATGTAGAAACTAGAATTTTTAGTTTGTTCAAATTCAGCATGTTCTCCAGCTTGTTAAGTCGTCAATGGTTAACCTAACCAAAAATTCTGTTAGCGTTATTTTTGTTAATTTACCACGTTTGTAATCACTAACTTCCATTCACGGTTTTAGCGTTTATGGATTTCTGGGCTTATGGATTCCCCTTTTTGTGCATCAAATTGTTTAGTATTGTGCTCAGTTATGGTAATACGTTTTTTTTCTTTTTTCATGTATTTAGTTCTTTATTCATTGATTTATTTTCGTTGAATCGCCAATAAGACAAGGGTTTCCATGACTACAGAATTTTGTATATGTTGGCATCTAGTGTCTGCTGTGGTGAGCCTTATTCAGATGACCTGTCTTGATCATCAACCTGTGCAAATTTATAGGAGCCTTAAAAACTGTGACCTTGCGTAAAAAGGCTTAAAGGATTAATATCAACGAGCATGTAGAAACTAAAGTACATTTTTTGACAGAAGCTATTTTTGACATAAGTCTTTTTTAACGTGCACAGAAACTTGTCTTGAGGATCATTCAATCCAGTGCTAGTTAAGAAAAGTGAAACGCTACATTGCCGTTTATGCTCCTTTCATTTGACCGATTTGCCAATGTTGCCTAATTGCTCGCCAAATACCCACTAGCTAAATCTTTGGTTGAACTTCTTGCAAAAGCATAGTTCTTCCTAATGTAAGAAAATACCAATTGTTATCTTTTGCTTTGAGTGCTTCATGTCTTCAACTTTCGACCGTTCTAATTTGGCACTAATGTTTATGTTAAGTGCATCCGTAGTGACGAAATGTAGATGATAAGTAAACAAAATTGTAAGTTCCCGTGTGAAAACATTCACGTGAAAACATTCATGTGAAATTGATATTATTTTACGAGCAAGCTTTACATTCATGACCGTCCAGTGTGAAATAAAAAATTAACAATAACATTGTTCATTTGAAATCCAGCATTAAATAACGAGTCTGTCATGTATTCTTTTTAAATCCTGGCGATAAAATCTTCTGTGGTTTTAGAAAAAACATCGACCAAGAATATTTTTTTTGGTCACTCGAGAAACAGCTTCTTTTACTTCAAAACTTCATTTGTCCAACAATAGAGTATTTGTCAGTGATGTTTTGTTTTAGCTTGAAAGAGGCAAGTAACGATTGTAGGAAGCCGTGAACCGTCAATTTTATTGCATAAGGGAAAAATTACAGGAAATTGATAAAACCTCATTCCATCCACTGCGTCTTGTATCACTTTTAATATTGATTGTAATCACTACCATTTTGTGTGAAATAATTCTTTAGGATGCTTACAAGGTATTCAGCGTATTGCACATGCAAGAAAAAAAGATAAGATTTTCTTGTCAGCTTTTGTCACTGGGTGGTCGAACCAAAACAACGGACACTCATGCATGAATACAGGAGCTTTCGAATTTAATTATAGCGGTGGCGAGATAACACGCGTCCTCAATGAAGGTTATTAGAAAGACTACATCAATGGCATGCATGTTTGCTTTGAGCTTAATAAAATGTTAATAATGCGGGAAAGCTATCTAAAACCAACAAACTTAACCTCGTTTGAAACTTTCATTATTCTGTTCACCGAAGTGGTATTAAATTTGTTTCCCTTGTTAGATGGAACTTTCTTCTGATAGTCAGGATTCGCTGCGTTAGCTCTTTGTCTTTCAATATTCACCGAAATGCAAAGCCATTGCTATGATGAGTTTACATTGCGATACAGCAGGTTAAAGCGTCTTTAATTAAAGTGCAAAAGCATAAAAATCTGTCGGTTTTTTTGCTTTCTTAGTTTAATTCCTCTAAGACACTGCGCGACAATCTTTATGAAGATATGTAATCCTGGTCTCATTTCCATAAGGTGGTGATAAAACTGTTAGCTAATTGCCCACGCAAGTGGTTCAGCAATAATTGAAACTCTTTGAAATCGTCTTACTTTTTTAGAGGCTACTATGTTATCACCGGCTGATTAGTACGAAGATTGAAGTCAAATGTCTGTGGCAGCGAGTTTAGTTGTGGACACACTATAGAACACAAAGAAAATAGTTAGTTAGAACTCGTGGGCCTAACAGAAGCTTGTGGCTCCCTGTCGTGAATCACTCTGTGGAACTTTGCCTGATTCGTAAAAGGTTAGTGAAACTTTTGGATTATTTATTTCAATCGTGCGATTTCCCTGCACTAATGCCTTTAGCTTCAAGATGTTAAGGAATTAGAGGTCAGCTGAGAGGGAGGTTTTACCACGAGCAATATTTTAACAAAATATTTCTCACCTAGTTATTTATAACATTTTGCGTCAGCAAATTAAATTTGCGAACATCAAGCACCTTCTCCCGTAATGTTCTGCATGGGCTTATGGCACAAGAGGTTTTCAAGTTATTTATTTTGCTTTGTGTTGGACTTTTTAAGACATATACGGGTAGTAAAGTGGTCTGTGATAAAAGTAGAAAAAAAATCGTAGTATGTTTTGTTCATTATTATTTTCTTACGAAATAAAAATCTCGCTCTAAACTAACTCAAAATTCAGTGTTAAAGTTTATTTTGAAAGCGTACTTCTGTAATCAAAGGTTCAGCGTTTTTTCTCTTCTATTGCGGCGGTCGAAGTTTTTTTTATTTTACCTTTTCTTGCTTGTATTTCATTATTCATACAGAATATATAACGAATGAAAAGCAGTAGTACTAATATCACATATTGGATTTTATCTAGAAAGCATTTCAATTTCATCTTTCAAATTGTGAACCAAAGAAATGTAGTGGAGCAGTATAGTTTTCATATCACTGGAAAATATTGTTTCTCCCCTTACTGGAAAAAAGTCGGAAAGGAGCGACATCTCATAAAAAACCTATATCCGGACCTAATTAATGATCACCGCTCTTCCTTTAAATTTGGCAAAAAAAAAAACGTCGCTTTTTGTAAATTATTTTTTCCATCATTGATACCGTAGTTACAAAAAAAAGTATTTATCATCGTTATTGAACTATATTATGCCTCTCTTTCACTTAAGTTGTCGTCATACCTTCGCCTACGCGGAGTTTTTCAGGGGTTTTTACTATCTTACTATCTTTCACTTCATTTCTTTTCTAATTAAACTTAAATTTGCATATGCTGTGTCGTGAAATAAATTTGTTTTGGAAATCTTAAAAGTGATACCACTCAGGCCGAAATTTGGAGTCTAAGGTGTTGTTGTATTAATTGGTAACCGCTGTTTGTAGATTAGTAATTAATACCCATGACTTTGAATGCAGACGAACTCTAAATATTTTTTAGGGAACAAGTCGGGCATTACTTAGTAAATTTAACCTGCATTTCAGCGGTTCACAACTCGTTACGAAAATGTAACCACATTCCCGGTAATAAACTTAATTCCGAATTTTTTTTATGTGACTTTTAAATTTCTTAATTTTGCTTTAGCGTTGCTTTGAATGTCTTTCTTTAAAATGATTACAATTTTATGTAACGCAGCGAGAAGCTGTTGAAAGAGAAATACGAACTGTCTATATTTAAAGTTTTCAGGCATTCGAGTTATGTCCTGTCAAGATTTGTGCGTTATACTCTGAGGTATCCAGGGTTAGGGTTAGGAGCTGGACAATATCAATTTCATTAAGATGACCCCGCTATTTTATAGCAGCAAGATTCCAGCAGAGTAGTTTAATGCTAACATCAAATTTGGAATGTTACATTACAATCTCCTTTAGAACTCTTTGGTGTCAATATATATTTCCCACGCACTCGCTTTTGAAAGAGTTTTGTTCTCTTGCTTAAGACGTTTCGAAAGTGTTTTTTGTAGATTATTTATTATTTATGTCATACAAGGCGATATCATTTACATCGGCGTTTTGTTTGTCTCTTTTATTTATATCTATCGAAAATTAAATTTTGCCCCCGCAAACTTCTATAAAGACATGATAAATTGTCAGGGACTTTGGTATTTAGTTGCCGTGAGAGAAATACGTTGAATGTCCAACATGGAATTTTTCCTTTAATTTCAGTTTACGGAGGTTGCAAGGGTTGCTAATGTTGCCAGTGTTGAATCTATCATTTGCATGATTTTACCCAGTCTCCTATCGTAGTTTAATTCTAAGCAGCATCCTGGTTCTAAATCGTGAATGCTGTTTATTTTTATCTGAGTTGCATTCCCTGAATAATTGAAATGTGAGATGTAAACAGTGACTTCAGGAAGGGTCTGCAAGTGATAATGACCCATGTAAATGAGCTGTTATTCTATCCAAATGGATGACAGCAGTTTGCTCATGCAAAATTGATTAGGTCGACAAAGAGCTTTTCGACAGGAATTTTAGGCTGACGAAGTAAATTTGAATCCCCCATGCGGCGAAAAAACGTAGGCAATCTAAACATCCACCCAGGGCGATATACACGTCATTCTATGTGTCTAAATAGCACTTTAAATGGACGAGAATGGCCACAGTAGTTCTAGTGTTTGTGATCACAGAAGCCATCAAAATCAGCAAGGTCGTGGTAAGCAATTGTTTTTCTTTTTTTTAGAAACAAACTCTTTTTTTTGGCTTTTACTGATCTAGTTTGGCATGTATGAGCTAAAGTTTTGAAGTCTCCATGGTGAAGCTTGTCTCGAGATTTCACTAATAGCTTTTAGATGTCTCTGTAGCCGTCTGAAAGCGTTTTGTTGTTTCCTTGTTGTCCACAGTGGTGTTTTTATGGTAAATCTGGAATGAACAGTATTCTGTTTGTTTTTTCTTTGTAGACTCGCGCGATTTAATTGTACGACGTAAATATCATTTTGTGCTCGTTGTAGGAATCAAACGATGTTTTGAAACAGGATTCCGATGGTTCAAAGGTAGTTTCTTTAAGACTTTCCATTCATCACAAATTCATTTTCTTTGTGGAGACAAGCGTTAAGCTCTTTTATGATCGCTACTATCACTTACTTCCTTACCATTCACTTATCAGAATTTCAAAATCTGTTCAATGAAAACGGCTCAACGTCAACAAAAGTGTGTTCATTAATTAAGACGACAGACAGGAGAAAGGTTTCGACCGAATTCAGAATTTACAAGGAACGTATCGCAGAAAAAGTCTTTGTTTTAGGTTCTTTACTGTCTTTTTTTATTTATTTCATTCTTTTCCAAGTTTCTTTAAAATATTTCCTCGGCTGTGTTGAGTTATGTTTTCCTCGCCGCCACACCTTATAGTTTAAAAGCAAGAATCTTAAGGTTTCATTAAATTTAAGGTTTTATTAAATTAATTTTGAAAGTAAATGTTATCAAGCCAAAGTCCAGTAAAACAAAACCTTTTTTCGATATTCTTTAAAATATGTACTTATGCGTTATATGAAGGTTTATCTTATTTAGCGCCACGTGTATAACTGCTTACTTACTCTTCTTCATTAGGACAATTCGTTCATGTGCAAATTTTCAACGTGAGACATCAAGGGAACTTTGAGTTTTCCATAACAAAGATGTTTATGCGAAAGGAATTCTGGTACAGACAGTCAAAGCTACGTTTTACGTTACAAATCTAAGCGCTTGCTACTTTATAAACTCTTCTATTTTACTTTATGTGGTCTTTCTTTCAGTGCAGTGAAGCTAAGTCACCAGTATCGCTAAGGCTACGAGAATGTTAAACAAAAATGATGGACTACAAACTGCATTGATGTTGATGGCCATTCTTGTTTGTTCATGCGAGCAGTTCTCGGCAAACTTTTCCAGGTGAGTAATGCTTGTAACTCGTACGCTACCCTTACGATCCGGTTACTGCAGATTCCACGTTGCGAACGAACCCAGTGTTAAAATGTGTTTTTATTATAATTAACAATTTCCAGTACAATCCATTCCGAGAAAAACTTGACGTTACGGATTACGCGATTATGCCGGGTTCTAAAATTGCTGGTAGAGCGCTACATCGTTGTGTTTTTTACTGTAAGTGGGTTCAGGACAGAAATTTAATAAGACATTAGAACTGAGCTGGGTCAAAGTTAAATCATTTTAGATTATACGATTGCGAACACTTGTCGCTATGGAATCTATTGTCTCAGTTCAGTAATTTTGACCACCTCGAGGTACTCACTACCAAAACTAACACCACAGAAACGCTTCACAGGTTAGGCGAATGTTAAAATTATTTATTTTCCACAAAAAAGAAAAATGTGACTACGAAAGTTTGGAGAAAACGTAGTTAAAAGGCCAAAAAGATGTCGTGTCTGGCAAATCCAGCCATCACGGGAGTTTGCTGTATGTTTAAATCAATTAAGCTGCTTTTCGCAGAACCAAAGTGAAACTTCCTTTTTATCGCATTTCCCAGAAAGGCTGTTCTGAAGTTAGAAATCTAAAAGACAGTTTAGTTCTTTGGCAATCTTTTTGTATAGAAGCCTTCTTAAAGGCCAATATTTTTATTTTCAATTGCATGCAATCAGTCCATGTCGAAATACAGTTTTGTTCGACGCATTGTGTTTTCAATAATTCACAACCAATTTACAGCTTAACGGTCGTCTTATGCATGGCTGGTTTTATTGTTTTCTTTTTGTTAATTGTTTGTGTAGTCAAGATAATGACCAGGATCGCTTTCATATGTCTAAGTACAGTTAAAATATAAACATATAGTTAACAAAAAAAATGCATATTTTCACGTTTATTGGTTACTGAAGATGGCTCCAAGTTGGAACTGTGTAGATGTAATGCGTGTAACATGGTGCCAACCGTTTTCCTACGATATGGGAAAACGGAATTCAAACTTCCAGTTTCGTTTTTCCTTTACCCGCGATGTCGGAAATGGGAATTCCTTTTTTTTTTATTTCATTTTTCATTTTCCTACTACATTGAAAACCAAATTGGAACCTCTATTTTCGTTTTTCCATTACTTCGTACAACAGAATTACAATTGCCATTTCCTCTTTTTATCTTCTGTTTTCGTATAGCATTGAAAAATGGAATTTGAACTCAGCAAAGCAAAAGTCTGGAACACGAATATATTCAGATAGACTGAGTGATAGAAACGATGACTGACTTTTCTTAATTTCCGTCTGAGTCATTGATGAAAAGAATATCTCTTGTGAACGAAAAACAGAAAAGAATCCGCCGTCGGTTTGAATCCTGTTGTAGGGTATAACCGAATCTTGCTTCAGGGTGAAGAGCGTTTTCATATGATGTCACGGAAGCAATATTAGTGTTTAAACCAATAAAACGGCGCCCATGTTACTCTCTACCAAAGCCATCTTGTTCTAGTTGAGTTGTTTTCTTATGTAAACTCTTCCTTTTGTTCTAGTACTGATCTGTATGGGTGCTAGCCTCATGAGTGATATTATCCTGGGTGAACAATCGTTTTATCTTACTGTTGCGTCTTCTAGTCATAACAGGTCGTTCAAGGCTTACGAAAACTCTACCTGGATTGTGGAAACCCTTTTGAAAGACTACGACAAAAGAATCAGACCTGGTGTGAAGGGTTAGTAATTTAGTGCTGAGACGAGTGCTTACCACAATACATACAGGAAGAGAATGTAACTCCAGTTTATATTTAAAGCCTGCCTGTGAAACGAAGCTTAGTCACAACACATACAGGAAGGCAATGTAACTCAAGTTTTTTCTTAAAGAAGATACGTCACCATTTGGGCACATTGAAAAATTTAGTCTACATTTTTCGAATTCATTGTTTGCAATCCGTGTAAATCTCCATTCTTAAATCTCCATTTATTATGATCTCTTTTGGCTTTTCTGTCTAAACTGCTATTTTCTGATTTCGTTGAATTCAAAGGTTAATTTGTACATGGTCAAAAGACAGTGATTCAGTTTCTTCAAGTGGCATTTTCCACCTTTCCTGTCCCATCAGGAGATGCCGTACTTCACAAACGTCTAAAGCTATTAAAGCTATTAAACGATGGCGTATGCTTCTGTAATGCCGCGTTTTATCACGTGCATAATATTAGAAGAATTAAGAAGTATTTATCTCGCGATTCGTTATTAACGCTTATCATGCTTTTATCACAAGAGGTTTAGACTGTTGTAATGGCCTATGTATTGGCTGCCTAAGTCGCAAATAGTTGACTTGCATCGTGTGCAGGATGCTGCGGCTTTACATGTGCGGAACTTAAGAAAGTATTCGCATATTACTCCCGTGTTCATTTTAAGATCTTAATTTTAACATCTAATTTAAAGCTATTCATGTATTGGCACTTAAGTATATCATAGAATTAGTTAACATTATGCCTAGATTCATATATAATCTGAGATCAAACCAAAGTTTATTGTTAGATCCTCCTAATTGGGAAATGCTTGTGACTTAAGGTGATAGATCTTTCTGTTTTATTATTCAGTCAAAATGTTGCCCGTTGAAAAAGGAGTTTCGCTCTTTGTTTTTCTGCTCACCAAAAATAACACAACCTCATCCTTAGGTTTTCTTGGTCAACCTGCACTGGGCTGCACTTTTGACGTCATTGGTTTAATATCATAAAACGTTCGACGTCACTGGTGCAATATGACAAAGTTCTTTCCAAGTTTGGTCAACAGCAGCTGGATATGGTGAATTATGCGTGTGGGAAATATTTTGAATGAATAATTTTATTAATATACTTGTAACAAGTTTTCTAAATTTGAATTTTATCGTAGTATTTTAAGTTGTGAAGCGCTGTTGAAACGTAAATGTAAATCAGTAGCACTCTAGAAGTTATTAAATTATTATTATTATTACTTCTGAAGGCATGGCGCAAAAAACATAAGAAACCTAATTTCAATCCGTCTGCTTTGAGGGTTTAAATGTTTTTTGTTAACCTTGCGCAAGTAAATCAAATATATCTTTTTAAATAAGACGTTCTTTCAAATGTTATCTAGGTTCTCCAGCCGAGGTGCGAGTCGACATGTACGTTGCCAATATCTGGGCCATGGAAGAAGTTAAAATGGTAAGAGTTACTCACTGCCTACTTAAATAAACGTGATTATTAGCAATGCTCTAGATTGACCAAGGCAATTTTAGGAACAGTTTCTGATTTTTAGTTCAGGGCTCACTCCAAGATTTCGTTTTCCTCCTTAATCGCGGGTAGAGGTGAGCACAGTTTGGTGTGAAGACCACAATTTCCTCTGTCATATTCGTACCAAATCTGTTACGACAGTGCAAACCCAAAACAAAACAAAACATTAACCAAAGCTAAACAGCCGTGTTCTGTATGCTGTTGTTTTTAGGACTTCACAATTGATATTTACCTGCGTCAGTACTGGAGGGATGAACGCTTAGCTTTTGCTGATCTGACCTCTGACCCAGTCCTCACGCTGAGTAGTAACATTAACAAACAGATATGGATACCAAGCACATACTTCTTAAAAACCAAGAAAGCGTATTTCCATGATGTCACCACCGATAATTATCTGCTACAGATTCGGCCTAACGGAAGCATCTTCTACAGTGTACGGTGAGTTAAGAAGCTTGGCAACATTTTCCAGTTCTTTTGTAACAGCTCTACTTTGAAGGATTGATTGATTGATTGATTGATTGATTGATTGATAGATGGATTGATTGACTGATGGATTGATGAATTAATGGATTGATTGACTGATGGATTGATGGATGGATCGATTGATCGATCGATTGATCGATCGATTGATCGATCGATTGATTGATTGATTGATCGATTGATTGAACGATGAATACTACCACAAGTGATGCTACAATAATGGTATCACACAAACGCCCAATCATTGGTCGTCCTTTTCATATGACAGGTTACCAAAGCAACAGTACAACCTGTTAAAAACACCATTAATTCTAGCTTTAGGCCCTCATAGCTCCCAAACGAGCTGGTTGACCCCCACTTTTTATTATCGAATTGTAATAAGCATGATAAGATGCAACATTTTGAAGTTCAAAAAACATCTGTGGAGAGGCTTTAGAGTCACCCTGCCCAGTCAAGGAATGACTTAGCATCGAATAACTCTAAATAACTAGTTACACTTATTATTTATAATTTTTTTCAGACTCACAATAACTACTTCATGTACGCTTGATTTGCGTAGATTCCCTCATGACACCCAGACTTGCACTTTAGCTCTAGAGAGTTGTAAGTATTATCAGAAAATTGTATCTTCTATTAAATAGTGACAACTCCATCATTTGTTTGAAAATTTGTTTCAACTCCGTGACGAATCTACATTTTATCGATACTTTTACAGTATTTTACAGTATATTTTATCGATACTTATCGATACTTTTACAGTCTCGATATTCATGATCTTCACTTTCAGAGACTTTCTTTGGCATTCTCAGTAGATTCATATTTACCACTCATTTTAGATGGATATCAAACAACAGATGTGTGGTATGCGTGGAACCCCAGAGACGACAACACTTCAGCTATCTATGTCAATAACGAAGTAGAGCTTCCTCAGTTTGAGTTGGCGAGTGTAGAGAAAACATCATCGATAAACAAATACAATATAGGTAGTTATATGTATTATACATATTACGATGGCATTACATAGCACCGATATTGCGTCTTATTGATTGCTATTCTTTTACTGAGGTATGGAACTCCAGGTTCGAAGAGAAGAGATGTCGTGCCTTTGATATCAGACCCGCTGGGACGTGATGAGTTGGTGGTCTCGCTGAGCCATCGTCGGATTTTAGGGTTTCTTAGCAAGGTCACTTTTTGAGCAGAAAAAAAGAAGAGTTATTAAGCAACCGTTACTGGCAATTCATAAAGCTACTCATGATAAATTAGGTCCTGGCCATTTTCGCAAATACACCTTGACCTTAAAGACACATTTTATGAATGAAAGGCTAATTTAGTAACGAATTTAGGTTTACTGTAGCAATCGTCCTAATCTTATTCATGTATTCTTATTTGTGAGAAACAGAGACAGTGAACTTGTTTTGTCACCCTAGGTAACCACTCTTCATTGATAGCCATTTTCAAGATGAAGCGTCGTATTGGCTACTTCTTGATTGACACTTACGTGCCGTCTACCATCATCGTCATCATTAGCTGGATATCATTCTGGATTAACCCGGATACAGCGCCTGCGCGTGTAGCTTTGGGAATTACAACCGTTCTTACGATGACAACGCTCATTTCCAGTGCACGTGCGTCGCTACCGAAAGTGAGCTACGTGAAAGCAATAGACTGGTACCTACTCCTGTGCCTTATCTTTGTTTTTGGGTCCATTTTGGAGTACACATTTATTGCATTTATGATCAACGTTAGGAATAAAAACAACAAAAAGGCTTTAACGAACGGCGAGTTGAGCTCGAAGGTGAGAATTTTTTGGATTTCTTTCAGTGACATTTAAGACTGCAATTTTTTCAGGTTTCTTTGTAACCGATGCGAGCCATGAAATGTTGTTGTTTTCTTAAGGTGATTCCCGAGTTTTGCATTGCTACTGCGCACGATTTTTGCGTCATCAGCGCGCGCACATGAGTGCGTGCGCGTACAAAACATAAGAGATTTACCTCAAACTAAGCTCGATAGCGAGATAAAAGCTCTCTTCTCTTAAACGAGCACGGTGACCCCCACTTTTTATTTTATAAATTCAATGAGAGCAATATCCGCAATAACGGAGAAAAAATTTGGCAGAAATCTATGGCTGCTTTTTTGGCAAATGAAATAAATGCTATAGATAGAGACGTAACGAGCCCAATAGAGCAAGCCCAAATTATGTTTCTTTTAAAGGATAAAAATATTAATTAATAATGCAGGGTATTTGAAGCCATTTTTTCTGGGACGTCGATGAATAAGCAATCAAAGAAAGTCGAACTCTGTGTGATATAATTAACAGGCCGCATTGAAAAATAATCGAGCTTATTTGTTACGCACGGAGATAACCAAACGTCACCTAAATAACCATATTTGTCAGCATCATGGCATGAAAACAAGCACGGTGACCCCCTCTTTTTATTACGTTTTTAACATCTCCTTGTACTGTAATGACACCATACCAAGTTTCATCGGAAATCTATGGCGGGTTCTTTTACTCGGGAATCACCTTAATGCCAGTTCACAATTACATCTGAACACCACTTTATAAATGTCGTTTGTCAATATGTGGATATGATTTAGTTGTTGGGTAAGCAAGTGAATGTACATGAAAAAATAAACCACGCTTAATGGAAGAAGAGGAGAGAATAGCAATTGTGAAATCCAGATTGAAAGTAGCTAAAATCGTTTCAACCAGTCATACTTGTCGTAATTGTGTGTTTTATTTTTCCTAAGGAAAGGAACGAAAAAAGAGAGCTTCTGTCCGTGTTCGGTCCAAAGTGTTCTCCTCGACGAGGAGCTGCCTTAAAGCGAGTGTTCAGTCACGCCGAAACAGACTCTCTGGGCGCAGACACGAAAACGTTTCCGGAAAAATCCGAGAGAACGAAATGGTACATGATTGGTGACCCGCTCACTATTGACAAGTGCTCTCGAATTGGGTTTCCTCTCATGTTTTTCGCATTCAATTGCATTTACTGGCTAGTTCATAGCAAAAGTTAAAGTATGGCGTGGCATTAAAAAGGAAAAGGTTTCTCAGGATCGCGTCAAAGACAACGAAGACTGGAATAAAAGAAAACTGGGGCGAAGTTGAAATAGAAACAGGTGGCTGCGTCAATTATTTTCTACACTGTGATGCTGGCCATTCAGTGATTTGTACTGTTAAAAAGAGTATAGTTTGACTATTGTTGACAAGATTGGTTTGCCCAGGATTATCCTTTAGAAGATTTTCAGGATTAAAGATTTAATCATAGAACTATTAAAAACAAAACTTCTCAGTTGAGAAAGACGCATAACCTTTAGAGCATTTTTTTAAAAAAACGTATTCAGAAGGTGGTTTATGTAAGTTAACTTTTAGGATACTTAATAAATGTAAAAAAAGTATATTGATTCTTGAGGCTTGAATCAGTCAATAACTTCCACTCCACTATTCGCACTATTAGAAGAGGAAACCCTAGTGATTGTGCAGTACTTTTATGTGCCACTGTTTTTTTTTCTTCTTTATTTTGTACACTAAATCGGTATCGTCTGGTATGTGACCATTTAAATGAAAACATTTGAGGTTTTATGTTGTTTCACTGTGGCTCTACCTTTAGAATGGTTTGTTTTCTAAAATTGCCCTCAAAATCGTCAACTTGATGAAAATTTGTCATCTTTTTACTTACGTCAGGTGTTAATTTAAGAAGTGGTTATTATTTAACTGCGCGTTTTGTGTATATTTTTAATCTCATTTCTTTTTATGCTAAGTAATAATGTACTGTAAGATGTCCTAACAAAGTGGAATTAAATTCTCTTGCTTTGCTAGCATCTCCATGTTGTTTATCGCACATCATCGAACAATTTGCATGAAATCTAATTGGTACTAAATATTAATTATATTACCAATAAAATTATATAGTAGGACGTATTTTATTGACAATAGTTTTTCTTGATCATATGTTAAAATTAAAAGAGTTTTATAACTTCATATGATTGCTTGTAGACCATAATTGACAAAGTGATAGAAGCAAAATGTAAAATTCTGTTTTACAATTTCGGTCGTTGAATTTTGATACTGCTAGAAAGAATTTTAGCGATTGAAAATTAAAAGTTATTTCATTTTCGATTTGTCTTTCAAGTTTGGAAATTCACACAAAAAGGTATCAGATATCTTAACTACTGTCAGCAGAACTCATTACCTGAATTAATCATATCCGTATTTGTTTTGTTTTGGAAATGTGGGTAAAGTATATATGTTAGTTGATTCCAAAGTTTTATTTTGTTAATACAAAACGAAGCTCTGAGCTATGAACATAATAAAAATAGTTATTATATACAGTTGTATAAAGGCTGTTCAGGAATAATGATCACTATTTAGCTATAACGATTAAGGAGTTTTCCTTGGAATAAAAGTTGGCATAAAAGGTTTTGGAAACTTTCTCTTGTTGGTTGATTGGTTGTGATTTGGTTAGTATTCAGTAGGAATGAGCAAAAAAACTCATGCGATGCGTGACACTGTCGAAAAGTCGACTATAAAGCTAAAACGCTCTGAAAGCGTCAAATTTGTTCTAATAAACTAAACGTTTCGGGATTTGGTTAGTTGTTCCGACCGACTATAGCTACGCGATAAATGACAATCTATAAGTCACCATGTTACAATAAAAAATATTACATGTAAGGACTTAAACTATCTCTCACTTGGCTGCATGTATATTCAACTACAAAAGCCGTGTTTATTTTCACTGTACTCGTTATTGACCACGATCATAGAGAATGTTTAATTTAAAACTTTGACTGCAGGTAGAAGATGATAAGATTAGATTAAAAACGTGAACAAAATCGGGGGTCATCGAACTCGTCTTGAAGATAAGGCGTAGCACAGACCATAGCAGAAATAATATACATACTGCGGTTACAAACATGACAAAACAACGCATGTTGTCAAAAGCTTTGATTAATTACTTAACGTTTCGTATGCCTCAACACACATCCTCAGAAGTGACGGTTGGATAATACAACAAGATATTCAAATGCTAAAGAGAAAGGCTGGAAACTAATTAAGACAATTGTGAAAAAAAACTGATAACATACAGACCTATTTAAGTCTGCTGGACAATATATAAAAGGCTAGTAAAGTAAAAGTTTCTCGCTGTCCACATTTTCGTTTAAAGGTTTTAAATCCTTAATCAATAATGATTCTTTAGTTCTGCAATGTACATCAGTATGCCCGGTTGCTAAAATTTCAAAATGGTCCCATTTGATATTGTGTCCTGTTGAGGTCATGTGATCCGCTATGGCAGATGCTTGACCATTCTTCGTGAGTGCTTTGAAATGTTCAGTTTTTCTGTCGTGTAAACGACGCTTCGTTTTACCTATGCGGGCAGCGAGAAACGTTACCAGCCTTTTATATATTGTCCAGCAGACTTGAATAGGTCTGCATATTATCAGTTTTTTTTCCACAATAGTCTTAATTAGTTTCCAGTCTTTCTCTTTAGCATTTAAATATCTTGTTGTATTATCCAACCGTCACTTCTGGGGATGTATGTTGAGGCATACGAAACGTTAAGTAATTAATCAAAGCTTTTTACAACATGCGTTGTTTTGTCATGTTTGTAACCGCAGTACGTATATTATTTCTGTTAAAGCTGAAATGGCCGAAGAATAAGAAAATTACGATTCAGACCATAGCATTTCTAGGATTTCCAGTCATTCGAGGCGATTCTGGCCGGAGACGGACCGTCGCAAAATCTCACTCATTTCTCTTATTTGATAATTATCTTGTGTTAAAAGATAAAAGATCACTTTCACCGATAATTGAACTTCATTTCTTCAAACCTCAAGGCCAGTATTTGGTTTATAAATTTACCTTGCTTGGAAAAACTAAAGCCATCCAGGTACATTTTATCGAGTTTCACGTTGTGTGAAAACGAAGTACCGTGGGCATTATATTTGCAAAATAATTAAATTTGATATATTAGATATCAATATAAAATAATCTCATCTTTAAATAATTCTCTTTAAACTTATTCATAATTTCTTATTTTGTATTTTGTATAAAAAGCTTTCTCAAAGGGATCTCTGTCAGTATTTATCATGTCTATTTGTCGTCTCGAGGCGCCACGCACCTCTCGTAAGGTCTAACAGGATTGGCCGAGAAAACAATAGAATAAACAACAGAAACAATGGCCCTAGTCCTGAAAACAATAGAGGTGGATGACTCCGGGAGCAAATAAAATTAGAGGTTCCGAAGAGGTGCATGACTACTGGTCGTCTCATGCATTTTAGTGATTCCATTTCTTATCAAAGAAACTAATAATGTTCATATCATCCATACGGAGACAATTTGGTGAATGTTTCTTTCCTCTTTCATTTCCCAAAATTGATCAACATCTTACAACTGAGCCATTGTCAACACGACAGGTAGCAAGTGAGATGAACAAAGATCCAATCAGGAAACCACTCTGAATTCACGTGATTTACTTCAGTGGCCACGTTGCCGGTATTCTCGCGGCGTTTAAGGACGTTCGCGCGAAAATTTTCCAGTCGATAGAATTTTTTAAAATTTTTACTACAGGCAGATAATGAGTTACTTGTGCCAGAAATGCAAAAAAAATGGGGGTCATTGTCTTCGTTTCAGAGATAAAGTGTGTGCTAAACTATACTGATTTCGAAAATTGTCTCATATAATTGAGCATGATCTATAGGGGTTTATAGTTAAAAATATCAAAGGTGAGTCAACGGAGGCAAACGATCTTAGTCATATTTTGTACAAGTGGGTCTGTTGCGTAAATAATTCCAAATGTTACTAACGTTTTCACAAGCAATTAACCCTTTAAGAGGCATTTGAAACCGCCGCACAGATGCACGAAGGGCTAATAAGAACGGAATTCGATGGTGCATTTCAAATTTCTAGTCGCTAGACGAGAGATTTTTCTTCATTTTTTCCCTAAACGTAGAAAATCAGTAGAGAAAATGATCCATCGAAAGAAAATTTGGGTTCACCGAAAGTCCAAGATCGTTAAATCCAGGCAAAGCTCTAGCAATGGCCATCTGCCCTATCATTTGTTTATTATATGACTTAGCGCGCGCGCTCACGCATGACGTGGCATGTGAATTTGCGTGCACAGTAAGGATGCGCAGAAACAATCAGCGCGAACGTCCTTAAGTCGTATTTAAGTCGCAAACGGCAAACGGCAAATCTCAGATTTCTTGAGGTTAGCGGGAATGCAACAAACCCGGATCGAGAAATGTCTTACTAATTATAACAGCTTGGCAATGAAAGAGTCAAGTGACTGGGTTCCTGGTGACGTATTTTCCACCCTGCATGCCCCAGGTTATCATCCCGCGCGGTCGATGCAGACCGAGTTCACTGTCAAGACTTGGGAGATAGAAACAACGCTTCCGCCTCATGCACCTGCATGCTCAGAATATTACTTTATCTGGCGCATAAACAATCCAGTATATAGAATTCAATACTGCAAAGGTGACAGGGAAGTAAATCCTGGCGTATTTGTCCACAGTATACGCAGGCTCTGAGGTCATAAAAGCAGTTTCATACGGGTCCCAGAAGTAATGATGGTGCTTTCTGGGAGGCTGGGAATCACTTTCTTCCAAGTCATCTGTTTCCTGTGTAAATGAAAAAAAGTAAACTAATATGTAATCATTAGTTGTACATATATGAAAAGTAGATGTACTATCTCACTGGGTCACCTAACTGTAGGCGAATCTGTCTTCTACATCAGAATCGTGAACTTTTTTTGTTTGAAATGTGTTTATGGTTTTATCCTATATGCCTTTGACATCTTACGAACAAAATAGCTCTTGAGCTACAAAGCCGTGAAAAGGCAGCATTTTACATCTTACAACGGGGTTGTAAAGAAAGGAAAAGATTACATAATAAAAGAAGGCTTTGTAAAATTTTAAAATCACGACAGTCAGTTTTTAAGATGTAACGGGGTAAGGACGCTTTAAGAACAAACGTTTTTCGCCTCCTGTTGGAAGTTGCACGCGGTACGATACAACTTCTCTTGCGTGCAACTTTTTTTTTGCCGATTTTGGCTTTAAATTGTCGTTCAGACTTGCAGAAAATGTCGTTTGAGTGCACAGAAAGCGACGCAACATTTAGGGCGCGTTCGTTTGGGATCAATCCGGAATAAGAATAATTGGAATAACGCGAGTAACCGTTTGTTTGGGAGTTATTCTCACTCCGGAATACCTGAATTTCCATTCCGGAGTGTATTCCGGAATATATTCGTATTCCGGAATATCCCAAACGAACGCGCCCTTACATTATGCTCCTGACCTTTTGTCGAGATCGGCGACCAAATCTTAATTTAGGATTTTTTTTATTCAGTTGCCCTCGAGGAAAAAATGGATTCTTACTGTCTCTGAAAAAAAGACAAATGTTAATGCTCATTATCAAAAAATAACACATCGTTATATAAAAATTTCATGGAATCAAAATCCCCCTTCTTGAGAGAACGGTTGGGTTTAATTTTACACTTTTTATCGTAATTGTGACGTGTGGTTGGCACTATGACGTAACCTAATTCGCTTCGAGACAGTTCATTGCGTACGCGATGATAACTATTGTAGTAACAGAGTAAGAATTGTTTTCTTTTGGCTTACAGAAGTCGCTGTTGTTCATTCTTAATAGATAAGACAAATGTACATAGTTTCTATGAAATGGTAGTAATAAAGCCCGGCTGTAAACAGGTTTGTAATAACTGCCTTGTCCGACACATTTACGTTGAATACATAAAACTAACTTCAAACTTACACGACAACAGCCAGCCTGTAGCTTCCGTTGCTTTCACTTTTCTTGAGCGAACCATTCAGATACGAGCCGGTTTTGTCTTTCTCAGATTCCTGTTCTAAAAACTGACAGGAAAACGCATGTTTAAAGCTTCAATCCCACAACAACGATATTCTCCATCAAAGTACAAGCAATCATGGAAATCATGTTATGTTATGATAAGTGAATAAAGATGGTGAACTTTGTGCTCGGTAATAAATGTGAAAGATGAGTTAATCTCAGATTTTTTCTTTGTCCCATGCTCGCGTCATGTAGATTAACTCATCTAATTGAGCACAAAATTCACCATCATTATTCACTTATCACTACTCATGATGACTTCGACAGTGCTAATCCTAGCAGTATGGAGGAGGCCTTGAACTCAGTTAAAATGACCTTGCTCTCCATGAGTTCTCGTAGCTCAGTGGACAGAGCACCCACCCGGTGTTCGGGAGGTCATGGGTTCGATTCCTGTCGGAATCCTGCCTTTGTGCCATGCTCGCGTCATGTAAAACTCATCTTTCACATGTTATGTTATGTTTAGTGGTGACGCATTTCTAGTTGCAATGGTTCTGCGAAGAGGCGGTTAAACAACAAATAAAGTGTCGGCAATTTTATGATTTCCATGATTGTCTGTACGTTGATTGCGTCTACTGATATTCTAAATAGTCTATTTACTAACCTCTTTTTCAGCCTTTCTTGTGTCTTTCTGTCTTTTGTACTGAACTTTACACGAGTAAAAGTTCACAATTGCATATTCCATGAGCGCACCGAACACGTAAACCAAGCACATGAGAAGGAACCAATCAATGGCCTTGGTGTAGGAAACCTTAGGAAGCGGCGCACGCGCACTGTTTGAAATCGTGATCATTGTCAACACTGTTGTGATACCCAGTCCTACGCGGGCCGGTGGTGAATCTGGCGAAATCCAGAATGAGAACCAGGATATTGTCACTGTTAACATAGACGGGATGTAAGTTTGGATCATGTAGTAACCAAGGCGACGGTGAAATGTGAATTTTGCGACTAGCGCCGAGTGAGGCCCTGAAACATAACATAACAACATCAACCTTACTCTACATATCTTCAAACAGGCAAAAAATACTTGACATACCGATATTGTAGATATTGGTCCTCTCTTCCAGTTCAACGTTGGTGATCATGAACTGAGGCATTTCCAGATCCTCTGCAATGTACACTACGTCACCTGAGGAGTTTCGTGAATTCCACTTGTAATAGACATCTGTGGCTTGATAACCATCTGTACAAGACACAAATATTAATAGTTTCTGAAACTTTCGGACCTCTCATGTTTACATATAAACAAATGAATGAACTACTGTTCTGTAGGGGACTCTTCTGAGGCTAAAATGTTTTTAAATCAAAGTCCACGATATTGAGCAGGAACTACGGTGGGTTAAGAAGAATAGTAAAACTGCCAGGAACGGCGAGTTTTAAAAACATTTTAACCTCAGAAAAGTCTCGTGTAGAACAAAATTTACTCTATATACTTTGTCAATATTGCTAGTGTCATAGGAAAATCAAGGTAAATTAAGCGATTCCTTCAGGACGACGAAAATCTCGATTAAGAATTTAAGGGCAGACCAGACAATTAATACCATCAATTTTACTGATCTCCCTATGTTGGAACTTCCTGAATTGTTGTTAGTCGAGAGGCAAGGAAACGGTTGTACTTACAAGACTCCAGCATCACGGTACAGGTTTGTACGTCATGTGGAAACATCTGAAGATTGAGTTTACAGGCCATTGTCACTGTTAGTCTGACGTGAAGAGAGAAACGGGTCTATCAGTTATAAGTGGGTGGAAATTATTTACAAAAAGTTATATGCTTTTGCTAATTTAAATATAGTTAGTGAATTGACCTGAAAGAACAAAAGTTATTTTTTTACTGAGCTGCGAAGGTTGCAGTTGTTTTACAGCTGCAACCATGTTATCAATCCGTTGTGACAAAACTGCTACTGACCTCACGCTGTAGAAGATGTTTCCGTCTGGTTGAATTTGGAGCAAGTAGTTGTCCGTTGTGACGTCATGAAAGTAAGCTTTCTTCGCGTTGAAGAAGTAGGTGCTTGGAACCCAGATCTCCTCTATTGTTTGTCGATTTAATGTCAGTGTTTTCTGGATCTCATTCTCCAGGAAAGACAGGCGGGGATCTTCCCAGTATTGGCGAAGATAGATGTCAATGGTGAAATCCTAACAGGAAAATTATTTTAATTTTGTTAAGAAGTCTCGAGTAAAAAATGTTCATATTGTTATAAATAGGACACTCGTAATTACAAATTATACGGTACTAAACAATTTTCCATCTGATGCCCCCATCTCTACGGGATATGGAAATTAAATTGTGCAATTTTCTTTTACAGCTTACTCCTCACTTTTAAAAACTGACAGAAAAGTCTCAGTAGAGTTATATAAGTAAAGATGAAAGGTAAGAAAGTGAGTTTACCATACAAGCCTTATTCTTAAAGTAATCTGTCACACGTTAGTTTTAGATCAATGGCCGTTTGAAAAATCTTGGATGTGGAGAGCGGAAGCTACTTCACTCCCATCTACGTGAGGCGCGTAGTAATATCGGCGAGAGAGCTGGGTACCATTTCCAGAAATAACTTCAGAGGGATAACATTGAGATTACGGCCTGTGTGGGGTAAACTCTGTTAATCTCATACTCTCTTGCTATATGTAGTTACCATTCGTGCTTCTTCTATCGCCCAGATGTTTGACACCAGCATGTCAACTCGAACGTCCATCGGCAAAACTGGAATTAAAACATACAATTTAGCGCACAAGATTACGGTGATATTGCTGCATTTTTCTCGAGACAGTGCTAAAATGACTGAATACCTACGCTCTTATAGGAAATAATCGGAGAGCAAACTGTAAACTCGAATTCGACCAACTTTACCCTAATACGTACTTCACCCTAGTTGCGAGAAAATATTGTATAAAAATGCTATTATGTTTAAAGAAGCTAATTTTTTGGCGAAGAGCCCTCCACATGCCATGAAAATAACTGCCTAAAAACAATGGTTGGCTCATGCGTAGTATCGTGTAAATGTGTCTTGCTGAATTAATACTTTGCTCATGCATAATTGAAACCAGGGTTAAAAATGACAGATTGTTTCCTTGAGGTGTCAGAGAGTGATTTAAATATGAAAATATATTTGTTGTTCGAATGATAAAACATTGATCTCCGTTATCGCAAAATGATCGTGATTTGTCAATGTCTTGCACGTCAGTTCTACTTGTCACTGTCAAAGCACGATATTTTGCTCAACTTCGTCCAACAATTGTTAATTATTCGCTTCGGCTGTTCCATGTTGAGGGAGAAATGGCTGTAATACAATATGCCTATAAATATGTTGGCACGAGAGGATTTGAAAGGAAGGAAACCATTTCTCTTTATAATTTGCATTAACTGAACATTTTCCCTAGAAAGCTTGTGCCTGTTATCTTATTCAGCTTCTGTCAAGTCCACTAATGGCTGTTGTTTGTGCGAGGTAAAATCTCATCTAACAATTTTCAAAAATAGAATACTCTCCAAGTTGTCTTGCAGGGAGTTTCGCGCCGTACAGCAGCCGTGCAGCATTGAGTTTAATATATGGTATCAAAGTCGCAACGGTTGCCTAAACTACTTTTTACTTTTTTTACATTATAGAATAAATTTGGTAGTTTTAAGACAGTTTCTCAATCTTACAGCAGGTGGCGTTAAACATCCCGGAAACAAAAAAATCCATTTACTCTTTGGGAGGATTTCACGGCTTTCAGTAGTTTGTACGACCAAGCTAAATAAGCACTATTAAATGGACTTTGCTATGGGAAGAAAATAAAAATACGAACAGGTGAAACTTTAAATAGACACAAATAGAACAAGCTTCATTAAAGGATGAATTACATTTTGTATTGTAAAGCTCTAACTTATCTTTTAGTAAGTGCTGTAGATCGCGTCTCTTGAATTAGATAAATTGGATTTCAACTGAATTTTTTTCTTGTGACATACAACCTTTTCATCCAGATAAACACAATTTTTGACGTTTCGTTTTAACGTTCTTTTCTATATTGAGTTGTCACGGGACTTAAAAACGTGCAATGATCTTGACCCAGTTAAACTGTCACAAAACTGAAACGGTATTAAAGTAGAAGTAAAAAGGAATACGACATTTAAAATCGAACTCTCGCTTAGAAAATTGGTGTCTTTTTCTAAGTTGCAAATTATGTTTTTCCGTGAGAAATACTACTCTGACTAATTTAAGTCTTCTTTTAAAAAATTCGCTATAACTAGTTATTAAAATAGGCTTTGTGTATTATGCTTGTGGTTCCTGAGCTTTTTAATGCTCTTCTATTGCTCCCGCTGCAAAAAGGTTACAAAAATGCTTGGATAATGTTGACGATCCATAAATAGACTCATTTTTTTTCCTTTTTCTTTTTATTAATTACGAGGATGTTAACTCTGACAATTACTGAACCTGGGAAGAGACATACCATACTCTCAACGACAAACACAGTGGTTCTTGATAAAATGCCAATTCGTGTGTTTTCCATTTTCTTGTGTTCGTTCAAACACTTCAATACTAAAAATATTTGCTTCCGTAAAATGCTCGAAAAAGTTCGTTTTTAATGTATAAGAAACACCCACAGCAGTGCCCTATCAAGGATTCCGAAATTCATTGAAAGGAAACTAGCAAGGAAGTCAAATCATTTTTTTTGAATGTCTGATTTAATAAATAGCTGGGTTTTTTTCGCTGTCAGTGGTGTGCTCCTTTAAGTATATCAATATTTGCTCTGTGTATTCGACAGTTGTAAGTAAATTTGACCAACAAGATGCACTTCATTAAAGGAAATAAGATGCCATTCACATGGTGTAATTTTTGTTTAAATCTGAATAGATATTTCTTTGTGTCGTTTCCAATGGTGTTGAACTCGTTCAAGTAGATAATGTAAGCTCCGTGGGTAATTAACAGCGTTGAGTATAGATTTTACCAGTGAGACAACACGTTCTTAAGATGTGCTTTCAACATTTTATAGATAGCGACGCCATTAACATATTTATGAACAACATTTGTTATTTGTAATGGATCTTAAATACGTCAGAAAAGAAATTGTATATGAAATATAATGATGAGTTGTGTATATCACAAAACCCTAGTCGGAGTTAAGTTGTGTATGTACGGTTAAATCCAGTAGGATGAACTATACAAACAGGGAGAAGAACGAATTTTTAGATAATTCTGCAAAGATTGAGGACAACCACCGTTCTATTGAAACTTCAGTCGTCGTCATCTGCGTTCTTAATGCACCATTGATGTTCACATCCATCGCTGGGAATATTTTGATATTAACCGCCATCAAGAGAACTCCTTCAATTCGTTCAAGATCGATAACAATGCTTTGCAGTCTCGCTGTTTCGGATCTTCTTGTGGGAATTATCGTACAGCCGTTTTTCCTAGCTAGCCTTCTTACGAGAGTTTTTGTCATCGAGAGGATGTCTAAAATAACAGCATTTTGTTTATGTGGAGTTTCTCTTTGTACCATGACTGCCATTAGTATAGATCGGTTTCTGGCGCTTCAATACCCAATGAGATATCAAGCAACAATCACAGCCAATCAACGCGCCCTAAATACGTTAGTCGTAATCATATGGCTAAACAACTTTGCTTTTTCAGGTTTCTATGTTTGGAATTGGCCTCTATACTTTATTATGATAGCTACCGGTGTTTGTCTTTTCATCTTAGTTTCAACGTTCTGTTACATCAGAATTTATCGGATCGTTCTTCGCCATCAAATTCAGATTCAAGCTCAACAACAAGCCGCTCAACAAAACACGACAGACGGAGATAATTCCAACATGGTGCGGATGAAAAGGAGTGCTTTAAACACATTTATATTTTACATTGCTATGATTCTGTGTTATTTCCCAATAATAATTTCTTTGTGCGTTGCAAGCATAACGTCCAAGGATTTGCCTGAAGTGTGGCATCTGGCAGATACTGTGGTGTTTTTGAACTCGTCTGTTAATCCTTTGCTGTACTGTTGGCGTCTTGGAGAAATTCGTAAGGCAGTTCTAAAGATATTAAGACAAATGTCACGGCGACAGGCAGATCAGCTTTAAGTTGTTGTTGTTGTTTTTACTTAAAAAACAGAGTTGTACAAATAAACAAATGAATAAATACATATGTCTGGATTTATTTATGAACAATTGCTATTGCGCCCTAAGCGGGCGTTTTTTCTCGCCAGAAACTCTCCAAACGTGACGATATAAAAATTAAAAGGAAAGTCAGTCCTTTTTCCTTTCTTTTACCCATTGATCTTCCTTTTTTGCCATCCTTTCTCTATTTTTTGCCCATTTACTTTGCTTGGAGGCGGCCTAAAAATTTAGTAAATTTAAGGTGAAATAAGGATGAGGACAATGAAATGAGCAAAGAAATATTGTATATTGAACAGAAACTTCTTACAAAATCCCACCTGGGACCTGAGACAGTTGGCGGAAATCCTGCCTGGCTGTAGACGCAAAGTGTAGCGTTGTCCGCGTGAAGGAGGGACCGTGATGATTATGTAAAGAATGATATTCATGAGAGAATCAAAGCACCGAGAAGGGGGTTGTTTGGAGACCCAATGGCACACTGGCTCAAGAGTTTGATATATCTTCTCAATCGAAACAAAAACTAAGCAGTAAACGGTGAGGTAAAATCGTCAAAATCTATGCTAATTAAGACCGGACCGTATCTAAACCTCCTTCCGCCTTTTCTTTGTTTAAAGTCAAGAGACCAACATCTGAGAGAACATATCCCCCATACATGGGCCTCTTCCCATAATAATCTTTTTCAATCTAATTTTAGCGAGTGGTCAAACTGCAAGGCTATTTTTGGAAAGACGCCTAATTGGCCGATTTAAATGACGTAACAACATGAGGTTTAATTTCAATAGTTAATCAAATATGCAAAAATCTTGCGCCGGAATTTTCGAAGCGCATTTCGTAAGGTCAGAGGAAGGATAATTCAAGGTACATAGAAATACTTTTTAAGATTAAAATCTGTAATTTTAATATAAGAGGGTTGGGGACACTTTTAACGCTACCCAATTTTAATCTGGAATGGCGCCATAAGTCATTTTAATTTTTTGGAGCAAAACTTTGGAATTCGTTACCCACGTGTGTTAGAAACGCCAAGGATATTTGTAATTTTAAATGTCTTTTAAAAATTCTTTTAGATAGGTTTAGGAAAGAAAGTGAAGAGTGATCATCGCAGTAAATTTTCCAGTTAAAGCAACTGGAAAGAAGAAGCCTGAAAAAAA